>OZ023266.1:175609845-176084845 GCA_964006375.1 Tillus elongatus | reverse complement strand
TCACTTTAGAGGCGACTGAAAGGAGAGAAATAGGCCTGTAGTTGCTAGAAAGCGCTTTGGATCCTTTCTTGGTGACGGGTTGTACTCGAGCAAGGAATATGCATCTATTGTAAGATATCCGAAACAGGCGAGTCAGAACAGAAGCAAGTTCTGGTGCGCATGTTTTGAGAACAATTGCTGGGATATCGTCAAGGCCAGAGGCTTTCCTGGTATTAAGAGAAGAGAGCATCTTTCGTACCTTTTCAGTTTTGAAAATGATAACCGTCATTTTATGCGCGACATTGGGGACTGTTGGTGGTTGAACATTTGGAGGTGGGTTGAGAGTAGAATTACCTGCGAACAACGATACAAAAAGTTCAGCCTTGCCCGGGGCGTTAGACACAATTTCATCCCCAGAAAAAAGAGGTGGGAACGTGCTCTTGCAGAAATTATTCCCAATAGATTTAGCAAGAGTCCAGAAGGGTTTGTTGCCGTTGGAGCTTAAGAGAACTTTGTTTTTGATGTGGCTATTAAACGAGTTTTTTTCCTCAGAAAGAATGCGGACATAGCGGTTTCTTGCGTCGTTAATTGCTTGACGGTTTTCTTGACTGGGATTGTGTAGAAGCGTTTTGTGAGCTCTGACCTTTTAAAGTCTGGCCTTGTCACAGGATTTAGAGAACCATGGTTTTTGAGTGGCTGAAGAGGTTTTCTGTATACGTGGAATAAATAATTCCATGTCGGCTTTGATAATTTCGGTGACGTTTTGTGAGATATCAGAGGGGTCAAGATGAGAGAAACAGACAGACGCCTATGGAAATGAGGAAAAGTAATCCCGCATTTCCTTCCCAGTTACCTGCCTCTATGATGACTTCATAAACAGTAGCAGTGACACACACAATGGCTCCCACGCTGTGCTACATTAGCACATAACATTGCGGCCACAAAGACAGAAGAGCGAGAAGCAGAAACTCTCTCAACGGACGTTCTTCCCACAGACATGCGCTAAACTCAGTCATCCCAACCTTAAGACGTTCGTATCGTCTCCCTGCTCATAACCATAGAATGTGAATGCCTGTTGGTCGGAAATAAAGAGAGATAGCAGTATGAACCTCAACGCCACTGTATATCTACCGTAGACATAATAAAATCATATGAGCAGGAATGCCGAAGGTATCACCTGGTCGTGGATTACGGATGAGTACAGACAGGGTCTGTCGACCTAATCAAGTCACTGATGTGGGATTACCTTAAATAGACCAAAAACCTTCAAATGATGAACATATTATCAATAAAAATAAGTTACGACGTCTGGGTCGTAACAACGCCCTGTTATAAGTGCAGACCTTCCAGACCAGTGTTTGCATTTTTTTTCTCAAATGTTGCTTAAAATGCAACTCTTCATCTGCCTACCGCGTTAAATCTTTAGCAAGTGCTAGAACTGGTCAGCTCTTTAATAGTTGGCTGGTGTGGTATATTTGCAATATGGTAGGTGGTAGTGGAATTTTCCTTTACGTGATAGCAAAGAATTTTTTCACGCCCTATGAGGTACCACCCCTTACATCAAGGGGCCGGTGAAGTCCCAACGGATGTTTCTGGTTCTGGTGTATGAGTCGGTTTCCCTTATAAGCAAAGATGATCGTCACCGAAATTATCCAAGCTGGCATGGAATTATTTATTACACGTACACATAAAACCTCTGCAGCCACTCAAAAGCCCTGGTTCTCTAAATTATGTGACAAGACTAGACTTGAAAAGGTCAAAGCTCACAAAAATCTTCTACACAATCCCAGTCAAGAAAACCGTCAAGCATTTAATGACGCAAGAAACCGCTACGTCCGCATTCTTTCTGAGGCAAAAAACTCGTTTAATACCCACATCAAAAACAAAGTCCTCCTAAGCTCCAGCGGCAACAAACCCTTCTGGACTCTTGCTAAATCTATTGGGAATAATTTCTGCAAGAGCACATTCCCACCTCTGGTCCAAGGGGATGAAATTGTTTATACCGCCCTGGTCAAGGCTGAACTTTTTGCCTTGTTGTTCGCCGGAAATTCTACTTTCAACCCACCTCCAAATGTTCAACCATCAACAGTCCCCAATGTCACGCATAAAATGACGGATATAATTTTCAAAACTAAAAAGGTACGAAAGATGCTCTCTTCTCTTAATACCAGGAAAGCCTCTGGCCTTGACGAGATCCCAGCAATTGTTCTCCAAAAATGCGCACCAGAACTTGCACCTATCCTGACTCGTCTGTTTAAGATATCTTACAATAGAGGCATATTTCCTAATAACTGGAAAACTGCTCGAGTACAACCCGTCCCCAAGAAAAGATGCAAAGCGCTTCCTAGCAACTACAGGCCTATTTTTCTCCTTTCAGTCGTCTTTAAAGTGATGGAAAAGTATATAAACACCGAATAACTCAAATTTCTTGAAAAACACAGTCTAATTCATCACAGGCAGTATGGATTCCGTCAGCGCAGATCAACTGCCGACCTCCTTTCATTTGTCACCCATTCTTGGAACAAGTCTATGGAACTACACGGTGAATCCCAGATTGTCGCTCTAGACATATCCAAAGCAATCGACCAGGTCTGGCACGCAGCGCTGCTTAATAAACTACCGGCCTATGGCCTACCAGTAAAACTCTGTACGTGAACAGCAAATTTCCTATCCAACCGGAGGAATTCTGTTGTCGTGGATCATCATTTCTTTAAACTGTATCCAATTAATGCAGGAGTTCCTCAAGGTTCAGCTTTAGCCCCTACTTTGTTTCTTCTCCACATTAGTGACCTCCTCTCTAGCACATCCAACCCAGTTCACAGTTACGCGGACGACAGCACCCTGCACTCAAATATACAATATTCTAAGCTGGTCTCTTTAGCCCAATTAGATGAGGATCGCAGACTCATAGAGGGTTCTATCTCTGTGGATCCCCAAAAAATATTAGAGTGGTGAAGTAGAAATCTTGTACAAGTTAACCCTACCAAATCACAGTCTTGCTTTCTTTCTCATAATATATACACCAGCCCTAAACCCATCACAATAAACAACCAAGTTATTCAAAGTAATGAGTCCTTTTCACTTGTTGGCATCTCTGTGGATTGAAATCTCAATTCGCACCAACATGTACCATTAATTGCACAAGGCGCTGCTAAGATATTAGGTTTCTTCCTCCGGGCTCGCAAATACTTTTCACCCGCTAATCTCTATACCTCATATACTTCACAAATAAGGCCAAACCTCGAATACTGCTTCCACATCTGGGGTGCAGCTGCCGCTTCTACACTCGCTACCCTGGACTCCATTCAGAAGAGAGCTATACGTCTCATCGATGACCCTACCCTCACCCAAAGGCTGCCATCGCTTGTCCACCGACGTGCTGTTGGTGACCTCTCTCTCTTTTATAGATATCTGCACGGGCACTGCTCAGAGGAGCTATCTTCCATAGTTATTCCACCTGCTGCCCCCAACAGATCTACCAGGGGAACAGAGCGAATGCACCCTTTTACTGTCCAAGTCACCAGACATAGAACATCTTGTTATGCCCGCTATTTTGTTCCGAGGACTTCCAAGTTGTGGAATTCCTTGCCGGCACATGTTTTTCCTTCTCCGAACCTCCAAACCTTCAAGTCCAGAATTAACAAGTTGCCTCTTTCCTCCTTGTCGACACCCACGGTACGATAGTATTTAGGCTGTAAGCCTTCGTGGTGTGTTGTTGAAGTAAAAAATATATAAAAGATAGGAAACCTGGAACAGATTATCAAGCGACAAATATAGTGATTTTAAACATTTTATTGATTTCCCTCTGTTTGGAAGTCGGTATTTCTTCTATAATCGCCGTAGAAAGTAATCCAGCAAGTGTATAAATTCACACAGTGATTAAGTCAAAATTGCCGAGCAAACACTTTGTACATAAAGAGTGCGGAAAACTGCAGAGGGTGAATTAAGGTCAGTCTGTAACAGGCAACACCAGTGGTGTGCGTCGTCTAATTAACGTCGCCAGACGTCCATAAATTAATTCGATATCGACAAGAACGGCGTGATTCACTTATGTAATTATGGACGGTGACTGTACGTAAAATACCGGAGGGTCGTACATGTGTATTTGTGTGTGTGTGTGTGTAAGTGTCTGCGTAAAGAAAGCGTAATTTCGTTACTTTGCTCGTGTTTACCACGTCTGAGAGCTGTTGCAAAGTATGAAGCTCTCGCATATCTAGTGTCTGATGGTGGTGCTGGCAGTCTCCTCGTATTTTATTCCTTCGCCCCGTCAAGTTGTTGATATTCCCCATTTTCTCCCGTTCACTAGACCACCTCACTCTCTCTCGACTACCATCCCAATATACTCCCGGCTCCTCCTCCAGATTTGTAGACGCTATTATGGTAATTCCATTTAAGTAATTTGAAACCACAACTCACGGGTCGCGGTTACTCTACCTTTGTTGAGTTTTATACGTGAATTTCTGGAGGAACTTTTAAATTAAGTAAAGCGATGATTTCATTGCTACTGTGAACAGGTACCTTAAAAGGAAATAACCAAAAACTCTTTTATTTTATTTACATAGTGGGAGATTTAAAGTAATATACAAGCTTCGTTGTATATTTAACAGTGGAATTTAAAGAGATTGCTGTAAAATATTATCAAAGAAATCTGCCCATTTAAAACTAGAATGCTGCTTTTTAAATAATCATTGATAATATTTTATTGTAATTTTACTTGCTAAATTTAACTACAGATCAACACTAATACATTTTCTTATTGCCTTAGTTTACCTTAGAAAATTCAAAATGTTACTTTTGTTGCCTTTTAGTAAATTAAAAAAAAATCACTAATAGAGAGGTATCGATGGTGAGACAACACTTTTTTTAAATGAGCGCGAACTAGGATACTTAGAACCCATGATTGGGGTCAGTGGTCAGTATTTATATGTATATTTATAAGTATATATATATATATATATATATATATATATATATATATATATATATATATATATATATATATATATATATATATATATATATATATATGTATATATATATATATATATATATATATATATATATATATATATATATATATATATATATATACATAGAGGGTGGCGCATTGACAACGAAACAGACCGATTTGCGTCCAGAGAATTTTTTTTAAACGCTGAAACACGTCAATTTTAATATTGAGGGGGACATGTGTTGACGTAAAATTCAACTTTGTCGCATCAACCCCTTAAGGGTGGTGATAACAACCCTTATATTTTAAATAGGGAACATGGGTCGAGTGTTACATTATTTGAAATCTCTTTCTTTTCTGAATTCAGCACACTATTTTTTTTTTGAAGTTTTATCAACTCGTTTAAAAATTATTCACAGTTGAAAATGCAAAATTGCATTTCACTCATTCCGATAAGAAATGTGCTGATAGTCAATGTTTTGTTGGTTTGTAGACAAAAAAATTGACTTTCAGAACATTCCTTATCGGAATAAGAGAAATTCTGTTTATTATTTCAGTTTATCGGTCGGTTTGATAGCTGAGATTTAGCATCACAGCTCTCTTTGAACTGGGTCCGCCAATTATTGACTTCCAATGTCTGAGCCCTGGACAGTCCGCTCAGTATACCTTGTGTTGGTTTCTGACCCAGGACTTAATGGCTCCCCTGGCAGTGCACCTTGTCACGCCCAGAGCCGGTTCTGGTCCCATAAATTGTTCTGCTGACCCTCTCTTCCCGAGATTGTCAGCATCTTCATTGCCTTTGACCCCCGAGTGACCCGGCACCTAGATGAGGGTCACCTTATTCTGCCCAGCCAGGTGGCTCGTCTCGTCTCGGCACTCACTCACCAGCCAGGAATTTACCCGTGGGCTACTTAGTGCCTTAAGGGCTGCCTGCCTGTATGTGGCTATGAGGATCCGCTTGTTGGTGTAGCCCCTCCTCCTGTTCTTCCGCACACAGTGCAGGGTGGCGTACATCTCGGCCTGAAACACCGTTGCATGGGCCCTGAGGGAAATACTATGACTTACCCTCTGTCCTTCCGAGTAAACACCTGCCCCCGTCCCAGGCTCCCTGCCGGATCCGTCCGTGAACCAGACGAGCGCGCTCCGTGGTATGCCAGTTATCTCCTCCCGCCATGCCTCGCGGTCGAGGATTTCGACTGTAAAGTTGTTTTCCCTGCACATTCGCGGGCTCGCGAAGTATGACCTCATTTCAAGCATGGGCTCCTTAACGATCTCCTGAATTTTGCAGTGACCCCTGAAACCTGGGTTGATCTTCAGTCTACCATTGCAAGCTAGTCTGTATAGTCCTAGCCTGGCCTCCACCATAATAACTAAGTGTAGGGGGGGGGAGGACAGATCCAGCAACACCTCCATGACGGTTGTTGGGGTTGAAGACATGGCCTCTGGTTTTTGTTTGGCACTGGATTGTGTCACCTTAGGCCACCAGACCAGTGCGTATGTTAACCATGGTCTGACCCCCTTTTGTACAGCCAGTGGGCCATACTAGGTCTTAGTCCCCACGTTTTTCCATATAGCCGCCTAGTGACGGCTAAGGTTATGACTGCCTTACGCAGTATTTTTCCAATGTGACCATTCCAGGTTAGCTTAGAGTCCAATACGACCCCAAGATATTTTACCTCCCTGGCCATTGGAATGCTCCTACCGTATGGAGTGAAAGTTCTGTGGCTGTCCCACTTCCTCCTCCTCGTAAACGATATGAACGTTGCTTTCTCGGTGCTCACCCCGAGCCCTTCCACCACTTTCAGTGCAGTCTGCATGCGCTCCCACACTGCCTGTGTGACGTTTCCTCGGACTATGATGACAATGTCGTCCGCATAGCCCTGTACCTCATACCCCCCTCCCGAGAGCCTCCCCAACAGGCCGTCCACGACTAGGCACCAGAGCAAGGGAGACAGAACGCTCCCATGCAAATACCCCGCCGCGACTCCCGTCGTATATACTTTCAGCTTGTGTACTTAATAATGTCGTAATGTTAAGTGGAAACTTTTTCTGGGCGCCGAGTAGACAAGATTCTGTATATACACAAAAAATGGCACTATGTATCACATCGTGTACAGAAAGTAAACACATTTTATTAATTAACTTATCCTGGTAAATATCAGGCTACCTCTTTGCAGTATTAATTCTGTTGGAATCGTGTGACAGACAAAAGCTGGTGTTGATAATTATTTACAGTTAGTGTTGGCAGATGTTGTAGGATAGTAGAAGCTGAAACTAGTTCTAGTGCCGGGGCAGGAGCAGATTAGGTAATAAGCTCATGAAAGAGCAGCAAACCGGTGAATGGTGTCTGTCTCTAAATGAACGATATGGATTTGCAGTGACAATGTTAACGCTACCGCCGTCGTTGTCGTCGAGGATGTTCCCACGCAGCCAGGATACCCACCGTGTGTTATGTGTAATTTGTTATTTGGTAATTAACATCTGCTGGCTTAGTGTTTCGAAGAGATGCTTGCCATTTTAACCTGCAACCCACACATAAACATCATGATACTTGTTGCAGATTATTACCGACGATGATGTTCATCACATAGGGCGTAGTTCTGTTTATTACCCTTTATTAAAACTGAAATTTTAACCAATACGAGTTTACCTTCTTTTAACATAAATATACCAAAACACTGAAGTTGGACACTGTGGCTGGAGACTGAAACAAAAAAGCAGAATCGCCGCAAAAACCACATAAATAATAATTTAAAATAATATTTATGCGCTAGATACGTATTTCGACAACGAAGTTGCCTTCATCAGTAGCTGTCGCTATCATATAAAATTTTTTTAAAAGATACAGGGTGTTGAAGTTGTATTTCAAAAAATAAAATTTCCCAAGTTTTTAAAAAGTAGCACATATATTTTGCTGACACTTCGCATATGTAGGCTGCTATATAAGGCGCGTATTCTACCATAACAATTGAATCGGATAATCCAGCAGTGGCGCGCGTACCACATGTCATTTGTTATCCCTCAAAAAAAAACACGGGTAAGCCAATGATATATTTTTTTATTTTTCATTTTTTGAATCTTTGTGAATAAAATGACTCTCTTTATAATTTTCTGTGCGACGCTTATTTTACGAGTTAGCAATGAATGAGGTACGTGTTTTAGAGCACAGTTCATGATTTTTAACCAGTCGTTGTTTTGTAGAAAATCGCAATGATACACTTTTATCAGGCTTATAGTAATTTATTTATTACAATAAATGTTCAAAAATGCCTCCATTGGCCTGAATACACGCACGACATCATTTTAATATGGAAAATTTAATCTCTTGAGGATTCATTGTTGCTTGAATATGACGAAAAGCATTATTTATCAGTTGTTGTAGCTGCTCTGGTGTATTTATTTGTTCACTGTAGACCAGTCGCTTAAAATCACCCCAAAGATAGAAGTCAAGTGGGTTTAAGTCCGGTGATCTTGCAGGCCAATGTATTGGTCCAGTTCTGCCAATCCATCTTTCATTATAATGTTCATGTAGCCATGTAACAACGTTTCGACTATGATGCGCTGGTGCACCGTCATGCTGGCACCACATTATACCTCTTGTTGCTAGTGGAATGTCATCTAGAATATTTTCTACACAGTTTTCTAGGAGCGCTAAGTACGAAGATCCATTTAAACGTTATGGCAGGACTTCCATAAACAGTGAGCCGTTAAAAATACCACACCATAAATTAATGGAAAATCTATATTGAAATGTGCGAGTCCTTGTTGCATGTGGATTTTCCAATGACCAGACATGCTCATTATGAGAATTATAAATACCATTTCTTGTAAATGTTGATTCGTCAGACCAGAAGATTAGATAAGGGAATAAGATATTTTGATTGTTCATTTCCAACATCCATTCACAAAAGACTCGTCGATGCACATTATCTCCAGGTAGAAGGCAATGAACATTCTGTCGATGATATGGATGTAAGGCTTCTCGATGTAAAGTTCTCCAAACAAAGCTTTGAGAATATTGTAACTGCGTGGCAATCCTCCGAGTACTTGTAGAAGGTTGATCCATCACTGCATCTACCACTCTCTCTTCGTCTTCAAGTTGATGTTGTCTTCTACCATTAGCTCTAGCGTAAGGACGTTGTCCAATACCGCACTGCCGAAGTCTTGAAAACGATCGAGAAAAAACCCTTGGTGTAGGTTGACGGCGAGTGGGAAACCTACGTTGATATTCCCGACAAGCAGCTAGAGCATTTCCATCAACATATCCGTAGATAAAAATTATATCTGCATACTCTTCTGAGGTGTACTCCATTATAAGAAGTAAAAGAGTAGAAAATTTTGCAATTTTATAAAGTTTACCACTTACACCTATTCAAAATAATAACTTGTTAACCTAAACGTCATGTGACACTTAATGACAACTTTGGCAAACAAGACTACTACTTACTAAAATACAACAAACATAATCGTCGTACAAAAAATTATCAAGACATTCAATTTTCCATATTAAAAAGATGTCGTGCGTGTATTCAGGCCAATGGAGGCATAAAAGTGTATCATTGTGATTTTCTACCAAACAACGACTGGTTAAAAATCATGAACTGTGCTCTAAAACACTTACCTGATTCATTGCTTACTCGTAAAATAAGCGTCGTACAGAAAATTATCAAGAGAGTCATTTTGTTCACGAATAAAAGTAAGATTCAAAAAATAAAAAATAAAAAAAATATCATTGGCTTACCCGTTTTTTTCTTGAGGGATAACCAATAACATGTGGGTACGCGCGCCACTGCTGGATTAGCCGATTCAATTGTTATTGTAGAATACGCGCCTTACATAGCCGCCTACACATGCAAAGTTTCAGCAAAATATATGTGCTACTTATTAAAAAATTGGGAAATTTTATTTTTTGAAATTCAACTTCAACTTCTATCTTTTTAATGAAGCATTATAAGAAAAATTTTTATAGGACATACTCTCTCTAAAATTGTTCAAAGAACATGGGGTTTCATTTTTGGTCACCACTTATAAATCACCCTGTGTGTATATATATATATATATATATATATATATATATATATATATATATATATATATATATATATATATATATATATATATACAATCTGAAGTTCTCTGAATGTGGTGTGGAAGTGTCAAATCAATTTAGATGTAACTTTATAAATTATTTTAATTATTATAAATTTTCTTGTAATTATGTAAGCTATATTGAAAAAATATATTCAGCTTTATGGAATTATCGGTTGTGCCGGAAGTAGCTGTCAACTTCGTTATTTTAAATAGAATGCTATACTTTTTATTACATTTTTAGATAGACATTCAAAAATAAGTGTAACTTTGTGTAGCATTCCCTATAGCGATCTTTGATATTTGTGAAAAAATTACGACTTTGTTTTTTTAGCTCCGATTTATGTGTTATTTCAAACGTAAGCTGTGGGCTGAGTTTTGAGCTTGCCGACTTAAATTCGAAATATCAATAGAGGAGATTTAATGCTTTTAAATAGTTAAAGAATAATTTATCATCATTGTACAGGGTGTATTATTGTTGGGTTACATTATATCTAATTTTAGAGTGGCATAACTTGTGTTTCTAAAATAGAACATCCAAATTTTTATGGATTGGTCAGGTAGATCATTAAATTCTGCATAGACGTAGTATAGGTTTCTCTATAGATATAGTTGATAGTTTTTGAGTTATAGTGGTTTGTTTTAGTTTCGCTTGTAAAAATAATGGTACTGTCAGATTGTCATTGTATGATACACAGAGCATGTGAACAATGTCAGGTGACACCTAAACGTCTCCTTGACAAGCAAGTCAGCAGTGTTTATATGTCGATTGTTTGAGGTTACTTCCGTCTAATAAATGTTTGTTTTAACAATAATTTGAATAGAATCATCACAAATAAAATGAGCTAATCACGGTGCAAATTATTTGATCCCATCCTCGTAACTAAATAACGTGTCGACACAAAAACTTATAGAATACAACTACATGCAATGATTCTTATATTATGGTCTTACTCATATTTTTACCATACAAAAAGTGAAACACAGTTTAATAAAGGTAATTGTAATTATGCGAACCAGAAAGTGAAGTAAACCAAAACAACATAACTATAATAATAATAGTAATAATAATAATAATAATAATAATAATAATAATAATAATAATAATAATAATAATAATAATAATAATAATAATAATAATAATAATAATAATAATAATAATAATAATAATAATAATAATAATAATAATAATAATAATAATAATAATAATAATAATAATAATAATCCACAGTCATTCACATAAAAAAATATATCTAAAAAAGCGATACATTATAACTATTCGAAATGTTGTCCATTGACCTGAATACACAATCTAACCCCCCTTAAGATTTCTTCTTGAACATTGCTCAAAGTTATTGCCCTGTAGGCGTCTGCAATTTTATTTCTTAGTTCCTGTGAGGTGTTGGATGGTGTTTGATACACAATTTCCTTGATATGGCCCCATAGGAAAAAATATAGACATGTGTGGTCAGGAGACCTTGCAGGCCAGGAGACGGGATCACCTCGATCTATCCAGTTATTGGGGTACCCCGATCATTTAGGAATTGTCGAACATTTATGTCATAATGTGCTGGTGCCCCGTCCTGCATAAACCACATACGTCGATTGTTATCTAGAGGCAAATCTTCCAAAAACACATCTACATCTTCTTCCAATATACGCAGATATTTCTGCCCGTTAAGGTAGCCATCAAAGAAATAAGGCCCAATAAAATTTCTCCCAATTATTCCAGCCCAAACATTTATCGTAAAACCGTCCTGGTTGTCAACTGATCGGATTTTCTGAATCGTAATAATGAAAGTTGTGCCCGTTAACCCTTCCACAACTTGAACATGAAGATTCATCACTGAACATCACGCAATTAAAAAAATTCTCACTTTCATTGTACTTGCTAGCTGCCCACTAGCAAAAACTGAGGCAACTTCGGAAATCTGCATTCGTCAATGCCTGCTGCAACTTCCTTTTTTATGGGTGAAACTTGTATTTTCTCATTGTTCTGTTCAGTGAAGATTTTGATATTATAATTATTTTGCAACTTTCCCCAAGCTTGTGTGCCGATTATCTAATGCCGATGCAACAATGGAAAACTCGTTTTCTTCATTGCCACTTACTCTCCCTTGGCGCGTCGTCATTTCAACAATTTTACGAAACATTTTTCGTGAGGATGTATTCGGTTCGGATATGTTTGTACGTATACACGAGATGCTAGAAAACAGTTTCGCTGACATTCGCCTATAATAAGTATCATATTAACTAATTCCTCAGTATTTAAATTCATTTTAAATTAAATAACACAACAGCTGGAATATAAGACCTGGCTCAAACACCTGAGAATTAAAAATAGTTATAGTTTTAGTTAGGTGGCGTTTATCTGTCATCTGACAATAAATATTAGTTGTTTCATTCTCTGTGCCTCCTGTATCTGACAGAATACAGTTTTTACAAGCGAAACTAAAGCAAACCACTATTACTCAAAAACTATCAACTATAGCTATAGGAAAACCTATACTACGTCGATGCATCTAGCCTTACAAACTTTGTCCCTATATTAGGGCAGAAATGGGCCAGGGCTGACAATTCATTAAATTGTTAGTTGGTTGTATACAGTCTCTATTTTTTAACACTTTGTGTTATTTAGAGCTGGCGTGACAACATACTACTTGGTTCCGCAACTAGGTGGCGGCACGTCCACCACTCACTTAGTGTTGAAAGGCTGGCTACTTTCGCCGTATTACTTTATAGGTGTATTTTCGCAGTAATTAGTATGCCGTACTGACGAGCTCTAATGAGAGCGAAACCGGTCTACAGTTCTAATTGTTGTGAGAATGCATCTAGCCTTACATACTTTGTCCCAATATTAGTGTAGAAATGGGCCAGGGCTGACAATTTATTAAATTGTTAGTTAGTTGTATACAGTCTCTATTTTTAGTGAATTTTCGTAGAAAAAATTCACTAATGGGGAGATCCCGACTTTTGAACTTTTGAATTTTGAAAAAATTTTTGCAAGTGAGCGCGAACTAGGACCCCTAGAACCCATATCCGCGGTAAGTTTCAATTTTTATATGTTTATATATATATATATATATATATATATATATATATATATATATATATATATATATATATATATATATATATATATATATATATATATATATATGTATGTATATGTATCACACCGATAACTCAGGGAAAATTTTGAGTTTTCATTACAAAAAAATTATATCTCCGGAGTTAACAAAGTAGGGGCAACCAAATTAGGTACGCGAGTTCATATCATCATAGGTAAGCTACCAAGATTTAGCTCTTTCTGTTAAAGGACAAAAAATTTATAGGTGTTTAAAGAAAAATAAATTGGGGTTTTCCTCAAATCGTCAAAGTCGCGATTTAAAATGTTAAACTTGGTAATATTTAGGCAATGAACCTGAAACTAATATAAGCTATGGAAAGAAAATGTCTCAAGAAGAATGCTTTACAAAGCCTGAACTCTTAGTTTCAATCGTCATTGTCCTTCATTTTACTAAAATATTCCCAGAAAATTCATTTAAAATTGACCCTTTCTCTGATGCTTTAGCAGTAGTGTTGGCTATAGAGTTTATCGTTTAATAGTATATCATTTTTGTCAAATATTCGTAAAAAATCATTAAAGCCCAGTTTTTTCGGGAACAATTTAAGTTTACTTTCGGAAATTTTTGTACATTTTCAAACAATAAAGTTATTTTGATGAAACATGGCATATTGTTTCTAGTATATAGATTGATGCCTGCTTTCTTAAAAAAACAAGTTTGCTATTTTTATGAAAATTCACTACCATAACGCACTTGCTGCGTCCAGAAGTTTTTACCACTTTGTGTTATTTGGAGCTGGCGTGACAACATAGTACTTGGTTCTGCAACTAGGTGGCGACTCGTTCACCACTCACTTAGTGTTGGAAGAGTGACTACCATAGCCGTATTACTTTATAGGTGTATTTTCGCTGCAATTAGTATGCCGTACTGACAAGCTCTAATGAAAGCAAAACCGGTCTACGGTTCTAATTGTTGTGAGAATGCATCCAGCCTTGCATACGGGGCAGGTAGTACAACTTTGTGGTAGCGTAGCATAGTGGATGCTCCTAGCCAGCCGATCGAATTCTACCAATATCAACGGTATATCTAGGCCTTATCTGATACTGATCCGATTTAAAGTTTGAAATAAACAGTTCGGGTGAAATCTCCCAAAAATTACAGCTCTTTGTATACACAAGGAGTCTATAAAATATGGTCGACAGAACCAATTGGTTTAATATTAGATAATTGTCTAGTAATTCTATTTCGACTATATTCCGATAGATATTCACAAAACTTCACCACAGTTTAAGAAATTATGTTCTACTACAGCACTGTTGCCACCTTCTTTGTGGTCTTATTATGAAAATATTGTTACGTTCTACGGGTTTCTGGATTTGTTGATTACAAAACACAGCTTTCCAAACTACTAATTTATTATTACCACCTATTTTCCAACACCATTATCAACTAAACTATTTCTCTTCTCTATTATTAAATGTCCATAGAACTATATTCCACTATTCGCCTTCTATGATGGCTTCTTAAACACCAACACTTACTGCTGACTCGTTTAATACTCTATGATCACTTCTACACCACACCGACCTAATACTGTACTCACTTACTCTGCGCACCGTTTGTCCATTTATACTATCTATAGAGATTCTAGATCTTCTACACTATTCTACATTGTCACTTCCGGTCTCTTCTAGAAAGATCATTCCAGAGTGTTCGCTGTTACCAACACACTACCATAGAAGTAACAAAGTTCCTAAACTTAACTCTCATAGACAAATATGACACTGCCCCCCTCTTATATTCGATCATCTCGGTCGAATTCTGACATTTCTTGGTATGGTGTAAGTCTCTGCATATGGACCACCTTCATCTTGCTCTTCGGGCTCCTCCGAATGCGATAGACAACGTCATTGATCCCTTTGACCACCTTATTCGGACCTTCCCATAATTTCTGTAGTTTAGGTGACTGTCGCTTGCGTTGTACTGGCTTGTAGAACAACGCCAGATCTTTTTCTTTAAAACCAGCTGAATTAGGTGGCACGTCATAATAGGTCTTCATACGGTCGCTTTTTATTCGTATATGCATTACGACAGCAGAGTGGATGGTTTTCCTTCTCGTCAATATGTCGGGGCTTCCTTCAAACGAAGTTCTTAGGTGGTACCGGTTCTTCCGTGTAGTTGCTGTTGTTCTGATGTTACTACTCGCACAAATATCTCGGCTGGCCCTATTCATCCCTTCGATATCGGCTCTGTTCCAACAAATGTGTTTACTGGCCTTTTTCTGGGTTGGCTTCACATTTACCTGGTCTTTGCACCCTTTGTCTTGTATTTCTCTCATACTTTCTTCTCCACTTGCTTCTGGCTGAGTAACTGGGTCGTCTCTTCATCTCACAGCTCTCTTCACTGGAATGGCACTTTCACGGCATGCGTTGCTATTTTCCTCTATGGTGATTTTCCGCACTACCAGGTTACTGCCAGACGACATTATTATTTCTTCACCGCCGATAGTCGGGATGTTAGTGCCAAAATCAAGTTTAGCGCACTGATCCTGGAGTATGTCCAAGCCAATTATAATCGGGTCTGATATGGCCGCGACTATAGCTCACTGCTTTGCCTTCCATGTCACAATTTGCAGCTCGACGTCAGTTTCGCCAAATACCTGGATCCGATCACCACCGGCTGCATTTACTCTGTCTGGCTCTCTTACTCGCCAGCTTGGGACTATGTCATGGCGAATAATCGTCCTAGGTGCGCCTGTGTCGACGACCATCTGGGTCTTATTACCGCTTACGTATCCGTCTACGATGAGAGCGTTACCAGAATCGCTGACCTGAGAAATGGTTACCGGCCTTAGCTTTACTTTCTCCCTTGCGCGTAATTTTAGGGCCCAACATTCGCCCCTTATATATCCCACCTTACCGCAGTTCCAGCAGCGCAAGGTATTTGCACGGTGAGCTCTTATTGGGTGTCCACGAGACGTCGGCCTTATTTGTTCTGCTATTTTCTCTAGTAGCTGCATCATCTTGGATGAATCTGTTTTATTTTCTTCTTGGACTTGAAGACTGCGAACTTTCACATGAATTTCTGACGCTTGCTTTACCGATTCACACTCCAAGGAATGTGCCAAAGCATCGTTCAAGCTTTTATGTTTCGCCATCCTCAGCGCCTGTTGAGTGTCGGTATCCCTGATGCCGTCAATGAATGTCTGCAGTGACAGCTGATTCAAAAATTCCACCGGGGCTGTGGGGTAGGCTAAGCGTGTCAGTCGGACAACGTCGGCATGGAGATGTTGGAGACTTTCGCCCGATTTCTGATAACAATTTTTCAACTGTGTTTGGTACAGCTTTTGTAAATGCTGGTCTCCAATCTCATTTCTAGGTAATACCGAATGCTGTCAAAACTGTCCTGTTCTTCCCTGCGAATTTCTCTCTCTCGCCCCAACCATTTGCTGTAGCAGCGGCTTCAAATTGGCGTAGATAAATACCCCACGGGACTGAGCCAGCAAATGTGGGAACCTTAATTCTTGCGACCGGGCTATCTTCGAGCCTGATGTTTCCTTTGGCTAGGGTTTCGCACTTATTTTCTAGGGATTGTATTTTCTGATGCACTTCCTCTTGTATATTCGTAAGCTCATGATGTACATCGTCGCTGATACCCCTTACTCTGCTTTCTACTTGTTGGAATATGTCGTCTTTTACCTGCTTCATACGTTCGTCGACACATAAAATAATATTCTCAATTCTGCTGGCCTGTTCTTGCATAATTTTCTTTGTTTCTTCATCTCTTCTTCTGGCTTCTTCGTCTCTTTTTCAGGCTTCTTCATCCCCTTCTCTCGCCTCTTCATCTCTTTTTATCATTTCTTCTTTGACCTCTTCGTCTCTTCTTCTGACCTCTTCATCTCTTTTTCTCATTTCTTCTTTGGCATTTCATCTCTTTTTCTAGTTTCTTCTTTCGCTGCTTCGTCTCTTTTTCTTGCTGCTTCATCTCCTTTTCTGGCTTCTTCTCGTGCTAATTTAGCTTCTTCGTCCATTTTCTCATTTCTTCTTTGGCTTCTTCGTCTCTTTTTCTGGCCTCTTCTTTCATTTCTTTAATCAAATCGAATAGCTGGGCGTCGATTTTGGCTGTTGCGCTACGTGTCTTAGGCATAGATGTACTTAAAGCTAGTAAACAGTTTATTCTGTTTCAAGAACACACCCAGTTACGACTTACTGCTGACACTGATCTTCCAGCGATTCTAGAAATTTTCACGTTGTTCAACGAATATTCTGGAAAATATTTCTGCTAGCGGCTTGAAAATCCCACTTCTGACACCAGTTGTTACGTTTTAGGGGTTTCTGGATTTGTCAATTAACAAAACACAGCTTTCCAAACTACTAATTTATTATTACCAACTATTTTCCAACGCCAGTATCAACTAAACTATTTCTCTTCTCTATTATTAAATGTCCATAGAACTATTTCGCCTTCTATGATCCCATCCTAAACACCAACACTTACTGCTGACTCGCTTATTACTCTATGATCACTCTGCGCGCCGCTAGTCTATTTATACTGTCTATAGAGATTCTAGAGCTTCTACACTATTCTACACTATTCTACATTGTTACTTCTGGTCTCGTCTAGAAATATCATTCCAGAGTCTTCGCTGTTACCAACACACTACCATAGAAGTAACAAAGGTCCTAAACTTAACTCTCATACACAAATGTGACAATATGTTTATAAAAACTTGCAAAGAAACAAGTAATTTTAATGCCCCATTTACACATTGAAGTTCACACAAACTTCAAAGGAATAAAAAACTTATTTATTTTCCAAATCGACGTAAGGTCTCGTTATTAAGTAGAGTTTTGACAGGTTTGCACACGAGTGCGAATTAAAAGGCACTTTATTAAACACGACACAAGTGATGTGTGTGGTATCTTATTCCAGCAGCTTAGAGTGTTGTAGCATACACATACCTCGGTATATCTCAAGCGATTTAGTTAGCACGAGTTGAATATTTATTACCCTCTTTACACCACATTGTGTTTTCCTCTTTGCGGATTCAAAAGTTCACTTTTCGTTTATGTGCCAGCGCTGACGTATATGTTTTCAGTTCTGGTCGAATATAAATCACACCAACCTAGCTATAATAGTGGCCATGCATCTCTTGCTTTGACGTACCACCCTACTTTCCACACCTTGATTACACCATATTTCTTTTACATTACTCGGTTTGTGGAAACCCGTAAAGCAGAAGTATGAGAATTATGCAGAACTCTATATTAAAAAAGAGCTAGAAAATATTACCACAGCTGACCATATTATTTACTAAACCAAATTTATATGATTTACATTCGTACACTTCTAATTTTGTTAACGGTCATATGTATTTTGTAAAAAGATATTGAACATAATATTTATTTCGTTTTTGTATCACGTTTTCTCATACTTTTGACACGAAAATTAGTTATTTAATAAAACCAACTAATACGATTTTCTTCATCATTTAGAGTGTATCACCGGCTTTGCTACTTAGGAACTTCACAAAAAATCCAACTATTATGTTGCTTTTTAGTAAATTTTTTAGAAAGTATTCAATAATGAGGAGATCGTGAGTTTTGGATGTTTTTTAATGGTCTGTAAAGGAGCGCTACCTAGGCCCCATAGAACATATATCAGGTGACAGGTTCAGTTTTTATATAGGCACCAATACCAATAATTAAATATATCACACCGATAACTATAAAAAAACAATGGAGCGATTTTGAAAAATTGGATAAGTTCATTAGCCAAGAAAATTAACCAGTTTCGCCAAAAAAATGTTTGGTTTTACTTTGGAAAATTTTTGAATCTCTGAAAAAAATAGAGCAGTAGCAACCAAATTTTGTATGTAGGTTTGCATTAGTGAATTTTCTTGAAAGAAATCACTGATGAGGAAATTGCTACTTTTGAATTTTGAAAAAATTTCTTCAAATGAGCGCTATTTGGGACCCCTGGAAACCAAATCAGAGGTCGGTTTTAGACTTTATATATTTATATATAACTCAAAAAATAATGGGCCGATTTTGATAAAATTTGGTGAGTACCTTCCTTTTGCAAGTGGCTTGGAAAAGTTCGTTATTCAGGAAAATCGGACTAGTTCTTCCCGAAAAATTTTGCGTTTTCTTTTGGAAATTGTTTATATCTCCGGAAATAACAAAGTTAGAGCAACCAAATTGGGTGCGAGGGTTTATATCATAAAAATAAAACCATGCACCAAAATTTATCACTACGTTAAAATAAAAAAAGTCTGAACGCAGCATATGCCTTATGGTAGTGAATTTTCTTAAAAATGTTTTTAATATCAAATATCTGTATTTTTTTTTAAAGAAAGCAGGCATCAAATTTGGCTACCAGTATAACCTATATAGTAGAAACAATGTGCCATGTCTCATCAAAATAACTTTATTGCTTGAAAATGTACAAAAATTTCCAAAAGTAAACTTAAAGTGTTCCCGAAAAAACTGGGTTCTTGGTCAACCTTATAGGTTAATAGCAAATTTGAAGCATTTAACAAAAATTCGCTACCAGAACGCACTTTCTGCGTCCCGAATATCATCTCTTACAAACATGGATTATATTTCGATGGAAAATGCACAAATCCAATAAGGCGTGTTCGATTAAAAAAAAAGAGGATTTATATCACGAACGACTTATGGGCCACCCTCTGATTGCAGAAGTTTTCTTGAAGATGTAGCGCAAGACACCCTATAATTAATGTATACAATTTTTGTTTTCGTATCTTGTAACGGAAATATTGAACTTTATTGATTTTTTATGAAAATTCGATAAAAATTATATACCATTAAACTATAAACTCTATATCTAAGGCTACTGCCAAAGCATCAGAGAAAGGGTCTATTTGAAATGAATTTTCTGGAAATATTTGAGTAAAATGAAGGACAATGACGGTTGAATCTAAGCCTTCAGACTTTGTAAAACATTCTTCTTGAGACATTTTCTTACCATAGCTACTATTAGTTTGAGGTTCTTTGCCTAAATGTTGCAATTTTGACGTTTCGAATCGCGATTTTTAGACGTTTTAAGAATAAAAACTTAGTAGTGACCACAATATAAATTTTAGTAGTGCTTCTATTTTACACTGTAAAACCTTAAGTAATAAAAGAATGGGTTTAGAAGAATTTGAAATTACTTTTAACGACAATTTAATAAACTTAAAGATAATAATTTTAGAAATCACTACCTCTATTTATATTTCCTAGACAAAAACAAAAAACAAATTCAAATACACAATAGTTAGCTTCATATGTCAGTTTGCCACATTTCGACTTCAATTAAATTTACAAAAAGGTTTTCTTCATATTTGTTATTCCATAATTAGTTATAGTAAAACTCGCGTTATATGTAAGTAATTAAAACTTTCATATTTTTCCTATGTAAATTGTAAACTTTTTTCTTTCCATGTTGTAGCCTTGAGAATGGAATAAACTTCTCCGAAAGCTCGGCATTTAATAAAGAGTTTTATTTTGCAACTGACGGCTTTCACACATTTTTTTAAGTATATATATATATATATATATATATATATATATATATATATATATATATATATATATATATATATATATATATATATATATATAGCTATGTGTATGTGTATGTGTGTCCTAGAGTGCGTAGTTCGCGTTCATTTGAAGACATTTTTTTTTAATTAAAAAGTCGCGATCTTCTCACTTTTGAATTTTTTCTAAAATTAACTAATAACGATAAGAGTGTGTACAGTCGTTATTCTGAAGAGTAAATTTTTATCAATTTTATTTATAAATTTGCTGTCATTTTCTTAAGGGTTAACGGTAGAGTATATGTGTATAAAGAAAAAACTCTGGACGCAGCAAGTGAATTTTCATAAAAATGTTTTTATTTGCAAATATGTGTGTTTTCTTTTTAAGAAATCAGGCATCAATTTTGGTTACCAGTATAACCTATATAGTAAAAACAATGTGCCATGTTTCATAAAAATAACTTTATTGTGAGAAAATGTACAAATATTTCCAAAAGTAAACTTAAAGTGTTCCCGAAAAAACTCGTTTCTTGGTCAACCTTATGGGTTAATAGCAAATTGGGCTATTCAAATATGAAGCATTTGATCAAAATTCGCTACCATAACGCACTTGCTGCATCCATAGTTTCTTTTCTTACAAACATGCATTATATTTCGATGGAAAATGCAAAAATGCAATAACATAAGGCGTGTTTGATTTAAAAAAAAATGTATCACCAACAACTTATGGGCCACCTGTGATTGTGAAAATATTTTTTTAAGATGTAGCTCAAGACACCCTATAATTAATATATACAAATTTTTACCATATATTGTATAATAACGGATATATTGAGGTTTATTGATTTTTTACGAAAATTCGACAAGAATTATATACCATTAAACGATAAACTTTATAGCTAAGGCTACTGCCAAGAATCAGAGAAAGGGTCTATTTGAAATGAATTTTCTGGAAACATTTTAGTAAAATGAAGGACAATGGCGGTTGAAACTAAGACTTCAGGGTTTGTAAAACATCCTTCTTGAGACATTTGATTTCCATAGCCCGTATTAGATTCAAGTTATTTGCCTAAATGTTGCCGATTTTGACGTTTTAAATCGCAACTTTGACGTTTTGAGGAAAACCCCAATTTTTTTTTTTAAATACCTATAATTTTTTTGTCTTTTGACCTACCTAGTTAAGTTTTGGTAGGTAACTTACCTATAAGGATATAAACCCGCGTACCAAATTTGGTTGCCCTAACTTTGTTAATTACGGAGATATAATTTTTTTTAGAAAGAAACACAAAATTTTCCGGGAAAACCTGGGCAGATTTACCTGGCTAACGAACTTATCCAAGCTATTTGCAAAATGAATTTATTCACCAAATTTAATCAAAATCGGCCCATTATTTTTTGAGTTATCGGTGTGATACATATATATATATATATATATATATATATATATATATATATATATATATATATATATATATATATATATATATATATATATAAAATTGAAACTGACCCAGGATATGTGTTCTGGGGGGCCTAATTAGCGCCCATTTGAAGAAATGTTTTCAAAATTCAAAAGTCGGGATCTCCTCATTAGTGAATTTTTTTAAAGAAAATTCACTAATAGAGCGATTAAAACTGTGTACCCATTTAATCCTGCTTTACAAAATAACCAAAATTCAAAACATAATTTAATTAAAAAGTACATGAAAATAAAAACTTTGCGATACTTTGTGTTTCTGTCATGTGTATTTCACCTTATTTCTATAGCAAGAGTGTTGTATTATGTGGACAAAAAGTAAAATATAATATACACTTTGCAAAGTTATCACGGCAGCAGAGCCGTGTAAGACCCTCCATGTATCTTACTTGTACAACATCCTGTATTTCATGTGAGCATTTGAGAAATGTTCCTCCGTAAATTACCCCGTGCTTAAGCCCCAACAAACAAGTACACTTCAGTCCTAACTCTCTCTTCCTGGAGGTGTTACTCGTTCCTTTCAGAACCTTCGTCGCGTTTGTCGGCCTTGTTCTCGGAAAAATACGAGATGCATCAGCCGGGTGAACATTTATCTGCTCTCTCTTGACAAATAGCCTCCTATCAATCCTCTCCTGGAGTTGTGTCCTCAAATACCTAAATTGCTTATTTTGTCCGGAATTTAATTTTACAAGATGAATGGTTCAGTCTCCTACGCCAAACCAAGGTACACTCATTCACAAGGGACTTTGTCTTGTCTTCTCTAATCATAATTTACAGCGGATAATAACAAAGTTTTAAATTAGACCTCTAAGGAAAATGGTATTATTTCGTTTTAATTGGCTCTGTGATAAACATTATTTTATTCAATTTTGATTTGAAATATATTACTAATAATCAAAAAGTGTGAACGCAACAAGTGCGCTTTGATAGCGGATTTTTATTAAATCTTTTAAATCAAGAATAATTCTACAAAAATTCATGTTGTTTGTTGTTGTGTTTTTGTAATGTTATATGCTACCCTGAACATGCACAACATAACAATAAACCGATATGTACGAAATATACATTCGTTCATACAGAAATTTTCGTCTTGCTGCAGAAACTCATATGAACAAAAAATCCAGAACGAAGACTACCAAGCAAGAAAATTTTTGCAGAAATTGCTCTGGTTACCGGTATAACTTATATAGTAAAATACTAAATAAGTTAATACATATATAATCAAAATAATACATATTTTATCAAAATAGCTTATTGTTTGAAAATGTACAAAAATTTTCCAAAAGTCAACTTAAAATGTGTCTCAGAAAACTGATTTCCTAGCCAACAAACCTTAGGTTAATAGCAAATTCAATTATTGAAATTTGAAGCATTTATTGAAAATTCGCTACCTAAACACATTTACTGCGTCAAGATTTTCTTACAAACATGCATCATATTTCGTTAAAAAATGCAATAATATAAGGGTGTTCGAAAAAATATTGTAGGTACAACCAACGACTTATGGGCCAGCCTGTGACGGTCAAAATAATTTTATAAGATGCAGCTCAAGACAGCCTGTAATTATCGTATACAACTTTTTCTCGTATCTTGTATAAAGCAATTATATTGAGCTTTACGGTAGAAATTACCCTGTATATGGGTTAACAGATAAAAATTGAAACTAGACCCGAATATGGATTCCATGGGGCCTAGTTTGCGCTCACTTGAAGGAATCTTTTTAAATTAAAAGGTCGCGGTCTCCTCATAAACGAATTTTTTCTACTAAATTAACTGAAAATTATAGACCGTTAAACCATAAATTTAACTAAAACTACCGCCAGAGAATCAGAGAAAGGATTTATTTGAAATGAAATTTCTGGAAAAATTTTAGTAAAATGAAGGAAAATGGCCGTTGAAGCTGAAACTTAACGGTTTGCAAAATACTCTTTGTACGACATTTTCTTTACATAATCCGTATTTGTTTCAGGTTCTTTGTCTAAATGTTGCCAGTTTTAACGCTTCATATCGCGACTTTGACCTCTTGAGGGAAACCACAATTTTTGTTTCTTTAAATGTCCATAACTTTTTTTCCTTTAAACATACAGACCTAGATTTTGGTACGTGGTGCACTCTTTATAATACAAACACGCGTACCAAATTTGGTTTCCCGTACTTTGTTATTTACGGAGGTATAAGTTTTTTCTGAAAGAAAACGCAAAGTTTTCCAGGAAAACCAGGGCCGATTTTTCTGGATAAGGTACTTCTGCATACCACTTGCAAAAGGAAGGTACTCAGAAAATTTGGTCACAATTTGGCCATTATTTTTTAGTTATCGGTGTGATACATACATACACATACACACACACACATCGATATATATATATATATATATATATATATATATATATATATATATATATATATATATATATATATATATATATATATATATATATATATATATATATATATATAAATTTAAACTGAGCCTGGATATGGGTTCTAGCAGGCCTCGTTCGCGCTGATTTGAAGAATTTTTTTTTTTCAAAATTCAAAAGTCGGGATCTCTTCATCATGATTTTTTTGAAGAAAATTCACTAATAATGGTTGTTGCCAATGGCCTGACACATAGTATAGTCGTTATTCCCTTTAAGTATTCAGCCCCATGATAACGCTGACCTTGTGAACGAAACGATCTGGGGTCTTAAAAATGTGTAGTCGCTAATTGTATTCTCCATATTGTACCTACGTATAAAACTTTTTAGCGATTTTTTTTAATTCGCTATTATCGAGGTAACTTGGGTCCCTAGAACCCAAAACCAAGGTCCGTTAAAATTTTTATATGTTTATATATATATATATATATATATATATATATATATATATATATATATATATATATATATATATATATATATATATATATATATGTATGTATGTATGTATGTATCCGAGCGATAACTCGAAAATACAAAACTGATTTCAATCAAACTTGGCAAAAAACTTGTTTGGGCCAAAACAGAGATCGAGTTCGTTAGTCAACCTTTATGCTCAAGTTTTTCCGATGGATAATGGGAGAAAACTTTTTGAAAACGCTATATTTTTGTAAGTATTAGAGTAACTAGAATAAGCCTTTACATATGGCTATAGATAGTGCAAGTAAACCGTTGTGATTTTTAAGTTATTTGGTACACAATATTTAGAGTTTTTTCAAAATTAAAAACAACATCCCAAAAACGTGCGTTGAAAGGACTTAGTTGTTAAAATCCAATGCCTGACAGACAGAGTAGTCAACTGCCACGCGTAGATTGATTCACATGACAGGTGTAAACCGTAAATCAAGGGTAACCAAACTAAATATATACCAAGCATAAACCCTACTACCCGAACGAACAATCGTGAAATCTCGGCCGCAATTATGGAAAATTGTTCGACATTATAAAATTAAAATACAATTACGCAAAATCATCGTTTACACGCTTATATGATGAAACTAACCAAAAGATCGAAAATATGAAGGAGATAATAAAATATGCCAAGCTGTATCATCAAAAAAGGTTTAAGAAAAAAAATGAGGATATTAAAATTTTGTTGACTCGTATCAATTCAACGATAAATTCAGATGATATCGAAAATATCGAAAAATAAATTACTACAGAAGTGATAAAAACAATACTGTTTGAAATACCAAAGAATAAAACGCCTGGAATTGATGGATTTTCATACGATATCACAGATCTATTCAACAAAATGTTAAAGGAAACAAAGATACATAAAAAATTTGGTCAATCTGTTATTATATTAGTTAAGAAATGTAAAAACGCAAGTACTTTAGACAATTGTAGATCTATTACCTTACCAAATACAGATTATAAATTATTCATGAAAATATTAGCAAGAAGAGTGTCTAAAGTCATGGACAAAGTAATACATAAGGGGCAAACTTGCGGAACCGAAAGGTCGATATTCCAGAACAACATAAGACTTGATAATTCAAACTAAAAATGGTAAAATAAATTCGGCAGGTATGGTAAATATAGATTTTAAACAAGCAATTGATAGAGTGGCCCACAGTTATTTACGGGAGGTAATGAAAGCCATGAAGTTTCCTGACAAAATAATAAACATAATAAAAGAGACGTATGCTAGTGCAACATCCCGAATCATGGTAAATGGCTTTTTATTAGAGTCAATTCAAATCGCATCCTCGGTTAGACAAGGATGTCCCCTGTCTATGATTTTGTTCAGTGCTTCATTGGATCCATTGATGCGATTAATACAACATACGTTGAAAGGAATAAAAATAAGTGACACCTTAATAAAAGTAAATGCATATGCAGATGACGTTAATGTATATATAACAAATGATGAAGAACTAGAGATATTAAGAGAAAAATTAAAAATATATGAGCGCGGAACAAATGCAAAGATAAATACAACAAAAACGAAAGTACTAAAACTCGGAAAATGGACAGAAAAAAATAATAGCACAGAAATAGAAATTGATACAATAAAAGAGATAAAAAGTCTGGGAATCATATATACTGCGAAACATGAAGAATTGGTAGAAAAAAATAGGGAAAATCTAATTTAAAAAAATATAACAAAAAATTAATAAGGATTCTATGTTGACATTAGACTTAATAAAAACAATTTGGTATATAAATAGTTACCTGCTGTCTAAATTATGGTATATGGCACAAACACTTCCCTTACCTCAAAAGAAAAGTCAAACAATTGTGATGATCTTGAAAATACTTGAAAATTAATGAGTGAGGATTGCAACTGGTACACACATATAACAAAGCAATGGCATTGTTTATTAATAGGCAGCATAAATCATGGAACAAGACAGATGCATTAATAAATTATAATTCTATAATAAACAGTATTTTTCATAAACAACAACAGATACCAATCAAAACATACCAATATTTAGAGGATATCATATTACAAATGAATATTGACCAATGTAAGAACACAACATCTACACTGTATAAGCAAACGATAAAGAAGACAAATAAAATACCAAGAGTCACAGAAAAGCTCCCAAATTTAAAATGGAAGGAAATATGGAAGAACGTAAGTAACTCATGCATAAATACAAAATGGAGAGCCTAAGTGTTTAGAACCATGAATAATAATTACCCAGTAGGGGTTACACTAAAGAAACATAAAATACAGCTAACCTCAAACTGTAAATATTGTGGAGAAGAAGACACCCTAACACATAGGATAAGAGAATGTAAGCGTACAGAAGAAAATTGGAAATTGGAAAAAATAAATAAACTTTGTAAAAAGATATCAATAAATTAGACTTGTTAAACATATTTGAAAATAATAATCTTAGTGAAAATAAAAGGTTATCATGGATCTGGTTCTGTTCAGGGATCATATACATAAACATGTTGAATTGTCAGAGACAAAACAAATATTTAGAGCTGATAGATTGAACAAAATAAAAACGGAACAATAAAAAAGTTTAGTGGGCAATTTTTTTCTTTTTAATAAGGTAAGTAATAAATGATGTCTACATGTAATATATACAGGAAGCAAATTCAATGTTATTAATTTAAGTCTTAACATAGCAGATAATATATTTTAAGCATGTGTATGTAAAAAAAATCCTTAATAGTAAATTATCAATTAGAATACAACTGTGAAAATGTACACTAAAAGATAAATAAATGTAAAAAAAAATCTTCAAGGTGTGTGTAAGTTTAAAGTATTAACTTTACTAATATTCCGTATATTAACAGTGTACAATTATTATGAAAATTGGCTACTATAACGCACTTTCTACGTCGTGAATTTTTTTTTCATTAGAACTTGTTGCGTCAAAAATTTTGTTTTAATCCTATGTTTTTAGAAACTATTATTAAAGCTTAAAAGCAGATGAAAGTTCATCGTGAGTTACTTTAAATATGATCAAGGGCACGTAAAAGAAACGAAACAGAATTACTTTGTTGCGCTGTCAAATGAAACATCTAATCTCTCGCCCTTCAAAGAGGACGAAACTCTACAAGTTTAATTTTGCAATGCGGTAATAACCAACCGAACGATAAATAACTTTTTATTTCCTTTGCAAGCATTCCACCGTTGGGAGTCGACTGGCAACGCAACAAGAAAAAAAGCGCAAAGGAACTCAGCGGCAATCCAATATGATGCTCCGGCAGGTCCTGAGAGCAAATCGATGACTCATTTGGATGGAGATTGTTTTTAGGGGGCCAGGTTTCAGGTTTCTCCGTTTAACCGGATACAGTTCTAACGTTATCGCAGCCTTTAGAACAGGTTAATTTTGTCGAGAACACGACCCGCCATTTACTTTCCAATATATCATTCGCTATGGAGAGTCGAAGGGAATTTTCCGCTGTAAGCTATTGTTACTTTTACTAAAAAGGTTTAACATTGCTGGAGTCGTCTGGTGGATGTGGATGACTTTACGGTTTTGATACACGTCATACGGCATATCGGCTTTATAAAGAGACCGGATTTTTCAGCGAGAAATCAGTGATTATGCTTTCGGCCCTTTTTATGTATGTATGGGAATGTATTCATGAGATATAGAGGTGTATATGCTATTTTTTAGAAGTTTCCAATATCGGCAGAACGACGTAACACAATAGGTGCTCCTGCTAGAGGGCAACCCCTTTTAACTCCAGAACAGTGAGTAACGATCGACCTTTTCTGATCTGAATAAGTTTGACGAGCTGTTAAATGGAACTCTTCAAGCATCGATATGAAAATTTATATATCTGAACAGGAGTCAGAAAATGGAAACATTTAACTCGACAGGCTCTTGCTTGCACATGTGTGTCTATTATGCTTCAGCTTCGTTTCGTAAATAAGTTTTTGTAGTATTTCTCGTTCCGGTTACAATGCACACAATATTAAAGATAAACAAACTTATCCGCTCATTAATGAATTTTCTAAAAACAAATTCACCAACGAGTAGATCTCGACTTTTGAGTTTTGTAAACATTTCTTCAAATGAGCCAGAATTTGGCCTCGTAGAACCCATTTCTAGGGTTAGTTTGAATATATATATATATATATATATATATATATATATATATATATATATATATATATATATATATATATATATATATATATATATAGTGACGCATTGAAAATGAAACTGACCGATTTGCGTCCCGAGAAATATTTTTTTTAAGAAACGCTGAAACAAGTCAATTTTAATATTGAGGGAGACATGTCTTGACATAAAACTTAACTTTGTCACATCAGCCCCTTAAGGGTGGTGATAACAACCCTTATATTTTAAATAGGGAACATGGGTCGAGTATTACATCATTTGAAAGCTCCTTCTTTTCTGAATTCAGCACACTAATTTTTTTGAAAGTTTTATCAACCCGTTCAAATATTATTTACAGTTGGAGATGCAAGAACGTATTTCATTCATTGTGATAATAAATGCACTAATTAGTCAATTTTTCGTTAAAAAAAATAAAAATCCAAACCAAACGTTCAAAAATGTTTATTCAGTTAAGTAAGTGTTCAAATTGTTGACCACCAGCTTCCATACAAAAGTACAAATTTTGTTCAAAACGAGCTCTGACATTCTGGAGCATTTGTGGAGCTATTAGACGGCATTCTTCAACAATGCCTCGTCGTAATTCTTCCAGGGACTCTGGTCTGTTGCGTATATTCTACTCTTTAAATGGCCCTATAGAAAGAAGTCTAAAGGAGTTAAATGCGGTGATCTAGGGGGCCATTCAATAGCACCTCTACGCCGAATCCATTGTCCTGGAAACTCTCTGTTCAAAAACTCCCTAACACGTTGTGTAAAATGCGGATGAGCTCCATATTGTTGAAACACTAATTGATTTTCTTGATAGAGATCATCATTGTCAATTAGTAGAGGGTAAACGATATCTTCTAGTAACTCCAAATACGTTTCGCCACTCAAATTGCCATCAAGAAAAATTGGTCCGATTAAAAGGTCTCCAAAAATGCCAGTGTAGACATTCAATTTCTGTGGAGTTTGAGAGTCGACTTCGTGAAAATCTCTTGGATTATTATCTGCCCAATAACGACAATTATGACGATTGACTGTAGAGTTTAATAAAAACGTACACTCGTCTGAAAAACAGATATTGAACAGAAAGTTCCCGTTATCAGCTAGTCGTGCAGTCATAACTTCACAAAACTCCGGCCGTTGATCAAAATCATCTTTATTCAGTTGTTGTACAAGATCAATTTTATACGGGTGAAATTTATGATGCTTCAATATTCGCTGAATAGTTCTTGTTTGGATGTTTGAAACAGTGGCCAATTTTCTCGTGCTCAAAGTTGGGTCTACAGCAATTTGTCCTAAAACTTCAGTCTCAGTAGTCTTATTTCTAACCGAAAATTCACGTTCAGGATCCCGTTTTTTTGTTGGCTACTGAACCACTTTGTCGAAACTTTGCAACTAACTCCAAAATGTATTTTTTTTGTTAACAAGTCTGTTCGGATGTCGTTCATTAAACAAATTTGCGGTACGGTTGGCACAGTCGTCGTTTTTGAAAAAAATACTAATTATTTCAACTCTTTCTTCTACAAAATACACCATTGTGAAATTAATTTTCGGTAGTACTATCAAGTATGAAACCGACCGATAAACTGAAATAATAAACCGCATTTCTCTCATTCCGATAATAAATGTTCTTTTTGTTTACAAACCAACAAAACATTGACTATCAGCACATTTCTTATCGGAATGAGTGAAATGCGTTTTTGCATTTTCAACTGTGAATAATTTTTAAACAAGTTTCGTTTACCTTCCTTTCGCAAGTGGCTTGGATAAGTTCGTTAGCCCGGAAATCGAACTAGTTTTTCCCGGAAAATTTTGCGTTTTCTTTCGGAAATTTTTTATATCTCCATAAATAACAAAGTTAGGGCAACCATATTGGGTACAAGGATTTATATCATAAAAAAACCACACACCAAAATATGAATCTCTACGTTGAAACATAAAAAAAGTTATAAGCTTTTATGTTTTTATTCTTAAAACGTCAAAAAGTCGCAATTCAAAACGTCAAAATTGACATGTTCTAAATAAAGAACTTGAAACTAACATTACGGGCGATGTAGCAGAAATTTTGTAAGAAGTGTGTTCTATAAACCCTTAAGTTTAAGCTTCAGCCACCATTATCCTTCATTTTACTTAAATATTTCCACAAAATTAATTTCAAATAGACCCTTTTTCTGATGCTTTAGCTGTAGTTCCAACTATAGGGTTATAATACATGTAGAAAAACGTTGTACCTATCCCTTGTTAAGCACATTGCGCGCACGAAGCAGTTTGAGATTTGACATAGTTAAAGTGCATATAAACAAGGAGAGCAGAAAGATAAAATGTATGTATAATATGTGATTAATAGATTAAACATTGCTTTCTTCTAATTAGACGAGCATCTCGCGACAGTAAAAACTTTGATGAGTTTTTTTGTCGTTTTAACGAAATAAAAGACCCCCCTGACTGTGCTGTGTACACACAATCCTCCCAACTGACCTTCCAGACCTGCCCTGGAATCAGTTTGCCTAATCAAAAGCTAAAAGAATTTAAAAGGAAAAGGGAAAGTTCATTATTCTCACATAACGTTCATATATGGCAGTGTTGATTTTCCTTCTCCTTTTAGCTTTTAAGGAGGCAAACTGACCTCAGGGCAGGTCAGAAAAGTCAGTTGGTAGGTTTTTTTGTAACATCGCGTTAGGGAGGTCTTTTATTTCGTTAAAACAACAACAAAACTAACCAGGTTTTTATTGTCGCGAGACGCTTGTTTAATTAGAGAGTAGGATTGATTCCCAGTGTGACGGGTAATATATTCATGTCAATGTAAAACACATATTACTCTTATCGTCGAACATAACACTTATGGGCAGTTAAAGAGAAAAATTTTGGAGTTTTCCTCAAAACGTCAAAGTCGCAATTTGAAAGTCAAAATTGGCAATATTTAGGCAAAGAGCGTGAAACAAATACGGATTTTTAAAAGAAAATGTTACAAGAAGGGTATTCTGCGAACCCTTAAGTTTCAGCTTCAACCGTCATTGCCCTTCATTTTATTAAAATGTTTACAGAAAATTCATTTCAAATAGACCCTTTCTCTGATGATTTGGCTGTCGGTTTAGTTAAGTTGATGCTTTTTCTATAGGTTTAGTGAAGTTTATGGTTTAACGGTCTATATATTTTTAGGCTAATTCTCGTAGAACAAATTCGTTAATGCATTTTTGCATTTTTTATCGAAATATGATGCATGTTTGTAAGAAAAACATCTGGACGCAGTAAGTGCATCTTTGTTAAGACCTAAATTTTAATACATGCTTCACTCTTTATAATGCAAAGACGTGTACCAAATTTGGTTGCCCTTACTTTGTTATTTCCGTATATATAATTTTTTTAGAAAGAAAATACAAAATTTTCCAGGAAAACCTGGTCCGATTTTCCTGGCTGATGAACTTGTCCAAGCCACTTGCAAAAGGACGGTAGTCACCACATTTGATCAAGAACGGGCCATTTTATATATATATATATATATATATATAAATTCAGACTGACCCTGGATATGTGTTTTAGGGGGCCTAATTAGCGCTCATTTAAAGAATTGTTTTTAAATTCAAATTTTTTTAAGAAAATTCACTAAAACGGAAGTTTCATATTCAGTGTGAACGTATGAACCAATCCGTATACATAGATATGTTCGACCATAGAGTAATATGTGTTTTATATTGAGATGAATATATTACCTGTCACACTGGGAATCAATCCTACTGTCTAATTAGACGAGCGTCTCGCAACAGTAAAAACTTGGATAAGTTTTTTGCTGTTTTAACGAAACCAAAGACCTCACTAACGTGATGTTACAAGAAATCCTACCAACTGACTCTTCTGATCTGCCCTGACATCAGTTTGCCCAATTAAAAACTAAAAATAGCAGGAAAATCTACCCTGCCATATATCAAGTTTATGTGAGCATAATGAACTTTTCCTTTCCCTTTTAACTTCTTTTGGCTTTTGATTAGGCAAACTTATGTCAGGGTTGGTCAGGAAGGTCAGTTAGGAGGATTGTGTGTACACAGCACAGTCAGGGAGGTCTTTTATTTCGTTAAAACGACAAAAATCACATTATACATACATTTTATCTTTCTGCTCTCCTTGTTTATATGCACTTTAACTATGCCAAATCTCACAATGCTTCGTGTGCGCAATGTGCTAAACAATGGGTAAGTACAAAGTTTTTCTTCATGTATTATAACCTTATAGTTGAAACCACAGCTAAAGCATCAGAAAAGGGGTATATTTGAAATTCATTTTCTGCAAATATTTAAGTAAAATGAAGGATAATGGTGGCTGAAGCTGAAACTTAAGGGTTTATAGAACACACTTCTTACAACATTTCTGCTACATCGCCCGTAATGTTAGTTTCAAGTTCTTTATTTGGAACGTGTCAATTTTGACGTTTTGAATTGGATATAACTATTTTGTGTTTACCGTAAGGATCCAAATTTTGGTACATGGCTTTATTTTTATGGCATAAACCAGCGTGCCAAAGTTAGTTACCATAGCTTTGTTGTTTCCGGAAATATAAAAATTTTCCGAAAGAAAACACATAATTTTCCGTGAAAAACTAGTCCGATTTCCCTGGCTAACGAACTTATCCAGGCGACTCGTGAAATGAAAGTACTCACAAAATTTTATCACAATCGGTCAATTATTAGTGAATTTTCTTAAAAAAATTCACTAATGAGGAGATCCCGACTTTTGAATTTTGAAAAAATTTCTTCAAATGAGCGCTAATTAGGCCCCCCAGAACACATATCCGGGGTCAGTTTCAATTTTTATATGTTTATATATATATATATATATATATATATATATATATATATATATATATATATATATATATATATATATATATATATATATATATATATATATATATATATATATATATATATATATATATATATATATATATATATATATATATATATATATATATATATATATATATATATATATATATATATATATATATATATATATATATATATATATATATATATATATATATATTTATATATATATGTATCACACCGATAACTCAAAAAATAATGGTCCGATTTTAATTAAATTTGGTGAATAAATTCCTTTTGCAAATGGCTTGGATAAGTTCGTTAGCCAGGAAAATCTGCCCAGGTTTTCCCGGAAAATTTTGTGTTTTCTTTCGAAAAAAAATTATATCTCTGAAATTAACAAAGTAAGGGCAACCAAATTTGGTACGCGGGTTTACATCCTTATAGGTAAGCGACCTACCAAAATTTAGCTATGTAGGTCAAAAGACAAAAAAGTTATAGGCATTTAAAGAAAAATAAATTGGGTTTTTCTTCAAAACGTCAAAGTTGCGATATAAAACGTCAAAATCGGCAACATTTAGGCAAATAACGTGAATCTAATATGGGCTATGGGAATCAAATGTATCAAGAAGGATGTTTTACAAACCCTGCAGTCTTAGATTCAACCGTAATTGTCCTCCATTTTACTAAAATATTTCCAGAAAATTCATTTCAAATAGACCCTTTCTCTGATGCTTGGCAGTAGCCTTAGCTATGGAGTTTATCGTTTAATGGTATATAATTTTTGTCGAATTTTCGTAAAAAATCAATAAAGCTCAATATATCCGTTATTATACAAGATATGAAAAATATCTTTATACATTAATTATAGGATGTCTTGAGCTACATCTTCAAAAAATATTTCTACAATCACAGGGTGGCCCAAAAGTCGTCGGTGATACAAATTTTCTTTTTTTTTTTAATCAAACACGCCTTATGTTATTGCATTTTTGCATTTTCCATCGAAATAGAATGCATGTTTGTAAAAAAGAAATTCCTGCTGCAGCAAGTGCGTTATGGTAGCGAATTTTGATCAAATGCTTCATATTTGTATAGCCAAATTTGCTATTAACCTATAAGGTTGACCAAGAAACGAGTTTTTCCGGGAACACTTTAAGTTTACTTTAGGAAATGTTTGTACATTTTCACACAATAAAGTTATTTTTATGAAACATGGCACATTGTTTTTACTATATAGGTTATACTGGTAACCGAAATTGATGCCTCTTTTCTGAAATTAAAAAAAAAACACATATTTGCAATAAAAACATTTTTATGAAAATTCACTACCATAACGCATTTGCTGCGTCCCGAGTTTTTTTTTGAGTGATTGGTGTGACACATAAATATATATATATATATATATATATATATATATATATATATATATATATATATATATATATATATATATATATATATATATATATATATATATATATATATATAAACATATAAAGTCTGAAACTGACCTCGGTCTTGGGTTCCAGGAGTCCTAAAGGGCGCTCATTTGAAGAATTTTTTTTTAATTCAAAAGTTGCGATCTCCTCATTAGTGAATTTTTTAAAAAAAAATTTACTAAAGAAAATTGATGAACTGTTAAATCGATGAGGCAAAAGTTTTATAAGATTATTACATTGCTCAAGATATTGAAATTCCAGAAAAGAATAACTTTCCGCTTTCAGATAAGAATCTAGAAAACAAACTAGTTTTCAAGTATATGTAGTTTCATAACTTATAAATTCCTTTATCAATGCTAATGCAAAACTTTTGTATGCTACAACAAAGCTATTTAAAAAATAATTAAAAATTTAAAACTTCTCTGTCTACATTGGATCACGAACGTATATAACAGGATTTTAAAAGAACTGAGCAATGCAGTTGAATTTTTAAAGAATTCACGGAGAACTTGCTGGATGCTGTTAGTTCTTTCGGCTTTATTTTAATGCAGAGTACAAAGATAAGAAACCTTACGCTTCAAGTAACATTATTTCATACTCACATTTATATCAAATCTAAATTGCTTTTACAAAACTACTATTTTGGTTTTTTACAACCGGTCGCTTTAAATCTACGGTTTATTTGAATGGGGCTTAAATACAGAAGGATTTTGTAATAAATGGCGTCGTAGTTGCAACTTTTTTAAGTAATTTCCTTTAACATACAACAACAGCAAATTTTTGAACTATCAAGCAACTATATAACAAGTATTCCAGAATAATTGCCACGACTCCTTGTCACACAAAACAAATATACATATAACAATAACTACTTTGTAGATTTATTTATTCATAACCATTGTATACTTCAGCCGAATTTTTTGCACAAAGAAAAAAGTATGTACGTAGCAAGTGGGTTATGGTAGTGAATTTTCATGAAAATGTTTTTACTAGCAAATAAGTCTTTTACTTCCACATCGTCAATACGTGTAGAGGTATGGTATTGGCGACGGAAATTTCAAAGAAAAAATGTTTCGCGTAAACGTAGTAAAAAGTGTCAAAACATACAAAAACATGATTTGGGAGCGAATTTTTGATTGTTTGTCGGTATGTCGGTCTGTCGGTCTATCGGTCTGTCGGCCCATCGGTCTGTATGTCTGTCTGTTTGTAGTCACGATAACGTTAGAACGAATTAACATATCGTCTTCAAATTTGGTATACAGTTTTAGCACTCAACAAACAAACGGTTCAGATTGTTTTTGGGTAAAATTTATCCAGGCGGTAGATGACAAATGGGGGGTGAATTGGTGAAAATTGACATTGTTTCATTAAAACTCGTGTAATATAACGTTTTAGGGTTTGTTTATTATAAAACTTTCAATTTCATCAAAAATCTGGTATTCTCTGCTGAAATTAAATTAGGGGTTGAATGTGTGGGGTTGGAATTTCGGTGAGAGAAATTTCGGATTTGTTTTTGCTGAAACGGCTTAAAAAGTCTCAAACCATATAGGAAACTTGATCCAGGAACGACTTTTTTTTGTCTGTCGGCGTTTCGGTCGGTCAGTCCGTCTGTCAGCCTGTACATCTGTTTGTTAGTGGGCGCAATACGAACGAATTTAGCTATCACCTTGAAATTTGGTATAGAGTTACCACCCGATAAACAAACGGCTCGGATTGTTTTTAGGTAAAATTGCTCCAAGGGGTAGGGCATGAATGGGGAGAAGGGTGATTTGGAGAAAATTTACATTTTTAGAATTGATTTTGGGTAAGATCGCTTCACGAGGTAGGGGTGAAATCAATGGTAATTGAGTAAAAGCTGAAATTTTTTGGTTAAAACTCGAGTTATATAACTTTTCAGAAGTTTAAGGGTACACGGATATGAATATTTTCTCTGTGGTCATGTCGTGGACGCTAAGTATATTTCATGAGAATATCCTTCTGAGAAGAGTATTATCACAGCTATGCGAAAGTGATGATTTAGTTTGCAGTGCTATTTTTAATGAAATCGGGCATCAAATAAGGTTACCAGCGTAACTTATACAGTAAAAACAATATATCATATTTCATGCGGGAGTTTCAAGTAAGCAGATAAAATTCATAACAACCATTTTTAAGATCACATCTCCTTGGTTACCAAAGCGAGGTTCCCATGGTGACTGATATCACAAGTTAAAATAATTGGATTTGTCAAACAAAATATAGTTAATTTTTAAAGATCACATTAAAAATAATAGTAAGCAAATTTGTAATCATCATAATAAGAGCTGTCAGATTTTTATTAATAAGAAATAGAGCGGATCCCAAATAAGACCAATAAATTTAAAGAAAGTTTTATAAATAAGTTCCACAAAAAAATCAATCATTCAGAATGAATTTTTTTTTCAAAATTTGGCAGTATATTTGTTTCTTATAACCGCTGTCACGTATATCCATTGATTAATAAAGCATAAAGTAAAGTAAATAGGTTTAGCAACAGCACCATATGTGTTGCAAGTGTGAGAATTTTCGTCTCTAGGAACCCAACTATAAAATATCCCCTGTAGAGAAGGAGAGGCTCAACAACATTGCTGTGGTAAAATAAATAAATCAAAAAAAGGACCACGCAAATATTTATTCTATCAGAATTTCTCTGGATAATATACATATATTTAAAATTTATACATCAAATAATCCCATAAAGGAAATTCCATAGGCTAAAAGCTATAACAAGAATATAATTTGACATCTAAGAGAAATATTAGTTTTGCTGTAAAGATATATGTAGCGAGTGTCCTAAAATAAATACACATTCTTGATAAAATAATATTACATTCATTTTAAGCAAATGGCGCCCAACATAATTAAACAAATAAAACAAATACTTATTTACAAAATAAATACTAAAACAAACAATTATTATTATAATATATACACCTAAAATATACAGTATAAACAATATATATATATATATATATATATATATATATATATATATATATATATATATATATATATATATATATATATATATATATGATGAAACTCTCCTCAGTAATCCTACACTTTAGCTCTTCCTACCAGCCAATTCTTGCGTACTCAAATTTTGTGTTTCGCATTTACACGGTGTTTGCACTTTATGTCTCTTTATCGACTCCATAAAGTATTTCAGAAGATCCTCTAACATCCAATGAGGCGTCATCAGCATAGAGGGTAAGTTTCTGGTAAATTATGCAGGGTGGCTCATTTGTATAGACCACGAAAAGCAGCGGACCGAGCATGATGCCTTGCGGTACCCCCTGATACCACCAACCCTAATCCAAATACAAAGTCTGTCCTATCCGCCAGCTACCTTAACATATTGTCTTCGGTTTGTAAGCTATTAAAAAATCATTAAGCTTAATTGAAGAATTAAATATATTTGGGCTTAATAGACATACACTTAGTTAAATCCTGCGTTCTTTCTTTGCATAGTTTTTCCGCGCTTATCACTGAACCAATGACCGCTACCATACAAAAGCGGCCACCACACATACCACTGCAGCTAAACCAAAGCTGCAGATTGAGTTTTGTCTCCAGTTAACCAACATAATCTTGGCACAAATATTTCTGAAAATATTCCCTACCGTTTTTCGATACTGCCTTGTGACCACTTAAACTCTTCACCCTGTGTGTATTGAAATCAATAAGTACTTTCTTTGTAAATAAGAGAGGCGCAATACAAAAACCATTATATTAGGTTCGTGTATTTCCTCTGTAAAAATAAATGGATAAAATGATATATAGGTATCAGCGAGTGGAGATGTATCTTTGTCTGAAAAGGCCACAATATGAAACACGCTGTTTAATAATGTTTTAGCGGTAAACACGACCAGACCTTCTTTTTGTTCTTGCTTTGTAACACGCATCCCTCCATGTGACCACACACACACACACACGTTTCATAATAACATATCGATGGCCCGAGGCACGCTACATGTATCAAATATATTACTGCTTTATCCCTGAATCTTTCGAATCCCCATATTATACTAAGATACTCTACATTCTGGATATTTACTCGTGATAGAATAAGAACTAAAACTCTATGTGATATGTTTGTATTTTATATCACAGAAACGCAAAAGTCCTGAAACGAAAATCAGCAACTTATAAATACAGGCATAATACTCAAAAGTGTAACGCTCCACTTATACGGCTAGTCTAATAAGCTAAATTGGTATCAAAATTTAATTAATCCCTGACAAAATTGCGTTTAATAAGTCCCTATATATAAATTCTGTGGTAAAAATCATATAAATATATGTACAAAGATTCGTCAAGGTGAACTAAGTACATAGCGCCTTGGAAGCAACAAGTGATGGCAGGAAATTGGTAAGCAATAACGAGATACAGGGCTATGCGGACGACATTGTCATCACAGTCCGAGGAGAGGATACACAGTCAGTGTGGGAGCGCATGCAGACAGCCCTGAAAGTGGTGGAAAGGTGAACGGTTAGCGAACGACTCGCGATGAGCGCCGAGAAAGCAACTGTCATACATTTTACGAAGAGGAGGAAGTGAGAGAATCACGGAACTCTCACTCTATACGGTAAAAGCATACCAATAGCCAGGGACGCAAAATATCTTGGCGTCGTATTGACCTCTAAGCTAACCTGGAATGGCGACGAAAAGATACTGCGTAAGGCAGTCATGACCTTAGCCGTCACTAGACAGCTATATCGTAAAACGTGGGCACTAGGACCTACTATGGCCCACTGGCTGTACACAAGGATGGTCAGACCATCGTTAACATACGCCTCACTGGTCTGGGGGCCCTAGGTGACACAATCCAGTGCCAAACAAAAACTAGGCAAGATCCAAAGGATGGCTTGCCTAGGCATCACAGGGGCCATGTCTTCAACCACAACAGCCGCCATGGAGGTGTTTCTGGATTAACCCCCCCCCCCCCCCCCCAACAACAACAACATGGTTATTATGGGAAAGGCTAGGCTAGGACTATACAAACTAGCCTGCAATGGTAGACTGAAGATCAACCGAGATTTCAGGGGCCACTGCAACATTCAGGAGATCATGAAAGAGCCCATGCTTGAAATGAGGTCAGACTTCGCGAGCCCGCGAATCTGCCGGGAAAACAACTTTACAGTGGAAATCCCCGACCGCGAGGCATGGCGGGAGAAGACGCCGGGCATATCACGGGACGCGCTCGTCTGGTTCTCGGACGGATCCGGCGGGGAGTGTGGGATGGGGGCAGGTGTTTATTCGGAAGGACTGAGGATAAGTCATAGTATTTCCCTCGGAGCCCATGCAACGGTCTTTGAGGCCAAAATGTACGCCATCCTGCACTGTGTGCGGGAAAATAAGAGGAGGGGCTACACCAACAAGCAGATCCTTATAGCCACAGACAGCCAGGCAACCCTTAAGGTCCTAAGTGGCCCACGGGTAAATTCCTGGCTGGTGAGTGAGTGCTGAGACGAGATGAGCGACCTGGCTGGGCAGAATCAGGTCACCCTAATCTGGGTACCGGATTACTCGGAGGTCGAAGGCAATAAAGGAGCTGACAGTCTCGCGAAGAGAGGGTCAGCATAACCATTTATGGGACCAGAACCGGCCCTTGGCGTGACAAAGAGCACTGCCAGGGAGCCATTAAGTCCTGGGTCAGAAACCATCACAAGGTGTATTGGGCGGACTGTCCAGGGCTCAAACATGGGAAGTCAATAATTAACGAATTCAGTTCAAAGAGAGCTGTGGAGCTGCTAAATCTTGGCGGAGGACAGCTGAGAAACATAACAGGTCTCTTGACGGGACACATGGCCGTCAAGAAACACCTGCATAAAATGGGGCTGTTCGAAGGGGACCTCGCATGCAGACTCTGCGACGAGGGGGAGGAATCAGCCCAGCACATTTTGTCCGACTCTAAAGCTCTGGACCGCAAAAGACAACTGATCTACGGTCAGTCTAGGCCGGAGACAGAGCAATATAAAACTTCACCCTACCAATTGTGCCAATTGCTGTGCAGATTAGTTCAAGGCACAGTGATTCTGGAATTGGTGCAGTAAGACTAAGAACATGCACAATCAACCAAAAGTTGCAGTGCTATTGGGGCGGCAAGGCCACGGACGAGCCCTGAGGTAGAAAAGCTAGAAAGCAATAACATGTGCAGAAACACACAATCGGCTTGTGTTCACACAAGGAAAAACCTAAAAATATATTTCTTGGAATCAGTATTGGCCATTGAAAATGAGAGATTGCATACTTAACCGACCTTACTGAAATTCCGCCTAACATCTTTTATGCCGATATCTCACGAAGAATTGCGGGTGAAGTCGATTATAGCGGTTTTCGAGTACCACGAGCAGAATCAACGCCATTCCCGTCTGAGGTTTCAAGCGTACCTTCACTACGTGAATTCACTATGTGAAAACTGGAACCTGTGATGAGCACTAATAAGTACACTTGGAGAACACCCAAACCTTCACATCAAAAGCTGAAGATGGATTTAACAGTGAGCTGTAATAAACAGTAGACGCAGAGTGACAAACACAAGTTTTCAGGATCATGACAGAATATCAAGCCATATAAGTGGGTTAACTTAAAGGGTTTTGGTTTTATGGTCCTGTTAGAAGCAACCATCTTTACTTTCAGTTAGAAGAAACTAGTTTTACCTTTCGGGTAAAAGCAACAATTTTTACCTTTTTGTTAGAATGAAAATCTGTCCGCCTGGGCACAGGCTTTTTCGGTTGGTTCAACTTGCGGTTTAAAGTAAAAATTCAGTAAATAATTCAGCAAGGGCGAATTGGCTCTTAAAGGGCTGAATTACTAACCTGCTGGGTAGGATCAGCAGTTCGAACTGTTACGGTTATTATCACAAAAGCTGAATGTTATATATATATATATATATATATATATATATATATATATATATATATATATATATATATATATATATATATATATATGCTCAGAAAGATTTCCGCGGTCTTTAATGTGATACATGCTTGGTTCTCGGGTTAAACCGCGTCCAGAATTTATGGAAACTCGACGTTTCGGCTCCTGTTTTGGAGCCATTTTCAAGAGGTAAAGGAAATATGTAAGGACAGTCTAAGGTCTCAATCTGCCTACTCCTCAGAATGATGGACAAAGGTGGGTAACGGAAATATGTAAGGACATTCTAAGGCCTCAATCTGCCTACTCCCCAAATCTCGTCGGAGATCGTCTGTGAGGTCTCAGTGTGTTCAACCCTAGGCCTCAGAGAGATCAGGCAGTTCGTTGCAAGTCTTGTCTTATATATGTCGTTCCGTCTACCTGTTGCGTCATCAGTGAAAGTAGTGGGGTCACCGTCAATTAAGTGGGGGGCTTTGGTCACGGTATTTAGAGAAGGATTAAGAGGGTCATTGGCATTTGTTGAGGCATATAATGGAAATAAACTCCACAGACAATTTTATTGCATCATTGGTCCTCAATTTTCTAAAAGCTTCATTTCAAATAGACCCTTCCTCTGACTCTTTGGCAATCACTTCAGTTATAGAGTTAACGGTTTAATAGTCTATAATTTCAACACTAAGTGAGATGTAAGAGACTAAGCACGTGCCGTCACCTCGTTGCGGAACCAAGTAATATGTTGTCATGGCAGCCGCAAATAACACAGAATGTTAAAAAATTGAGACTGTATACAACCAATTAACAATTTAATAAATTGTCAGCCCTGACACATTTCTACCCCAATATAGGGACAAAGTATATAAGGCTAGATGCTTTCTCACCACAATTAGAACCGCAGACCGGTTTCTCTCTAATTAGAGTTCGCCAGTAAGGCATACTAATTGCAGCGAAAATATACTTATAAAGTAATACCGCTATGGTAGCCAGCCTTCCAACACTAAGTGAGATGTAAGACAAGAAGCACGTGCCTCCACCTCGTTGCGGAACTAAGTAGCATGTTGTCACGGCAGCCCCAAATAACACAGAGTGATAAAAAATAGAGACTGTAAACAACCAACTAACAATTTAGTAAATTGTCAGCCCTGGCAGATTTCTACCCTTATATAGGGACAAAGTATGTAATTCTAGTCGGATTCTCACCACCATTAGAACAGTAGACCGGTTTCGCTCTAATTAGAGCTCGTCAGTACGGCATACTAATTACTGCGAAAATACACCTATAAAGTAATACGGCTATGGTAGCCAGCCTTTCAACATTAAGTGAGATATAAGACACGAAGCACGTGCCGCCACCTCGTTGCGAAACCAAGTAGTATGTGGTTAAAGCAGCTCCAAATAACACAAAGTGTCTTACATCTCACTTAGTGTTGGAAGGCTGGCTACCATAGCCGTGTTACTTTAGTATGCCGTACTGATGAGCTCTAATTAAAACGTTTTTGGCACATATCAAAAATATTGATACGAGGTCTACCTCAAAGTTGCAAGTAACCTTCTTATTTCTGACAACTTTTGTCATGAAAATATTATTATTTTTCTGCTTATGTTTTTCTTCACTTCCACTGGTTCAAATTTCCGTGAAAATAAAAAAACAGCTTTTTTTATTTTCAATTTTATTTACAATCAGGTCTATAGTCTGAATTTAGTGATTTTTTTCGAAAAAATTGACAAAATTTTAACTAACAAATTTAAAAAAAAAACATTGTATTACCAACGACTTATCGTCAATGAGGAGATCCCGACTTTTGAATTTTGAAAAAATTTCTTCAAATGACCGCTAATTAGGCCCCCCAGAACACATATCCGGGGTCAGTTTCAATTTTTATATGTTTATATATATATATATATATATATATATATATATATATATATATATATATATATATATATATATATATTTATATATATATATATTTTTATATATATATATATGTATCACACCGATAACTCAAAAAATTATGGGCCGATTTTGATTAAATTTGGTGAGTACCTTCCTTTTATTAATAGCTTGGATAAGTTCGTTATCCAGAAAAATCGGCCTAGGTTTTCCCGGAAAATTTTGAGTTTTCTTTCAAAAAAAATTGTAAAAAATTTATATCTCCAAAATTAACAAAGTAAGAGCAACCAAATTTGGTAGGCGGATTTATATCATTATACGTAAGCTACGTACCAGAATTTAGCTTTGTAGTATAAAAGATAAAAAAGTTATAGGCATTTAAATAAAAATTTATTGGGATTTTCTTCAAAATGTCAAAGTTGCGATTTAAAATGTCAAAAATTGGCAACATTTAGGCAAAGAACTTGAATCTAGTACGAACTATGGAAAGAAAATGTCTCAAGAAGAGTGTTTTACAAACCCTGAAGTCTTAGTTGCAACCGTCATTGTCCTTCATTTTACTAAAATGTTTCCAGAAAATTAATTTAAAATAGACCCTTTCTTTGATGCTTGGCAGTAGCCTTAGCTATAGAGTTTATAGTATAATGGTATATAATTTTTGTCGAATTTTCGTAAAAAATCAATAAAGCTCAATATATCCGTTATTATACAAGATATGAAAAAAAATTTATATATTAATTATAGGGTGTCTTGAGCTACATCTTAAAAAAATATTTCTACAATCATAGGGTGGCCCATAAGTCGAAATTTTCTTATTTTTTTAATCAAACACGCCTTATGTTATTGCATTTTCCATCGAAATATAATGCATATTTGTAAGAAAAGAAATTCTGGATGCAGCAAGTGCGTTATGGTAGCGAATTTTGATCAAATGCTTCATATTTGAATAGCCCAATTTGCTATTAACCTATAAGGTTGACCAAGAAACGAGTTTCTGTGGGAACACTTTAGGTTTACTTTTGAAAATTTTTGTACATTTTTACACAATAAAGTTATTTTTATGAAACGTGGCACATTGTTTTTACTATATAGGTTATACTGGTAACCAAAATTGATGCCTGTTTTCTTAAATAAAAAGAAAACAGACATATTTGCAATAAAAACATATTTAAGAAAATTCACTACCATAACGCACTTGCTGCGTCCCGAGTTTTTAGCGTTTCCGTAGAATCCATGTTTTTTTATAAGATATTTGTATAGTGTTGGTAAATAAATATGTTGAAGAAACTGGCGAATTTTCTGAAAAACATTGTTAGCAAATTTTCTTGAAACCTCTTTTTTTAGTTTTATTAAAAAGCTTTTTGTCGAAAATTATATCTTGGCAGGTGTGTAAATATCTTAAATAGGCTCGTTGGTCACGACAATTGATGTATTTTTTCAAAGCATGTAGTTATTTTTATGAAATATATTACTTTTCTACTATATAGGTTATACCAAATTTGCTTTGTTCCATGAAATTTTTTTATAAGGATTCATTACTATAACGCATTTGTTGCGTCCAGACTTTGTTTTAAATTCTATATTTATTTCAAGGTACTTGTAAACCTATAATAACAGCTATAATAGTGCATATTTAAAAACTTTCTGTTTTTAACAAAGTATTATCAAAAAAATGTTTTGCGGTCTAGTGGAGATCGGGACCTTTGAATTTTATATAAACGTCTAAAAATTGTAATTCCATGGTTTTTAGGGGCTTAGTTTATTCTAATTTGATTAGCTTTTTTATAAGCAAAAAAATTTTGTAGAGGCTTACTTTACTCTAAATTGATTGGCTTTCTATAAGCAAAAATTTCATTAAAACGTACTTTTATAATGCATTTATTGGCCAATTTTTTCAGGGTTAACATTTTTAAGTGCGTAACAAATGGTGGAGTCACATGGCATTGTGTTAATATATACTATGTCAAGAAATTATGAAACACGATTAATATTTTTTCGGTTTATTATTAAATAAATCTGGAATATTGTTATAATGTTATCTTAAATAATAATTATTATTATAGCTCTGCCCATTAAGTGTGTCTAATGTAAATGAAATGTTGATGTGTCAGTTTTAGACGCAATATCGATGGTGTATCTCATGAGGGCACAGAGGTTGTCCGTCATATTGCATTGTATCGATATCCTTGTTTTACGATGGCACACAATAGCAGAGGTCAACATCCTGGAGAATGGGCACGTGCTTCACATAATATAACAATTAGTTGCCGCTAGACTAAGCCACATCTCCGGCCGGTTTTCCTCTTGTTGCAGCCCAGATCATGATTCTTTGATGCATCAGAGAATGCTGTTGCCTCTGGTTTGACTCTTCTATTCATCACGACTAGCAGCAATTGTCCCTCACGTTAAATACCCACGTGTTTAAACTAGTAAATAGTTCTACCAGTTAATTTTTTAAAATGTAAGCTATTCGTTAATTATTGTTTCCCTTATTTTGTACAACCTTTACATACTAAATACAGACGCAGATGCTTCTCCCCTGGTTTCACAATTGCCTGTTTTCTTCTCTGTAACAGCTCTAGGCAATTTACAGCATCGACAGACAAGGTACCGTAATAATTATTATCTGACTTCCTCGACGATTTAAATCTTGAAACTCTGCGAGATTGTTGGTGTCAGCTAAATGGTCCAAAGGTCCACTGCACCCGTCAAGTTTCAAACGAACTTTCGCACACATTTGAAGATCGTTGCGTTCGTCGAACCCAAGGACGTGGGGTGTGGCCACCGAGGTCGCCAGATTTCACCCAGCTTGACTTTTAACCTTGAGGGTATGATGAACAAGTTGCTCATCTTACGTCCACTTATACCAAGGAAGAGCTTCAAAATAGAGTAAGTAGTACATCCCTGTCTCTAGACGCCTGTGAGATAGAAGCAGCAGCAACAGACAATGTCCTGATACAAGTCCTAGAAGGTTTAAGAGTTGAAGGAGACGCTTTAACCAAGTTAGTTATTGACCTATACTTTTGTGTTTACTTTATTTTACTTTTTACTTTATTTTCAGCGCATTTTCATTAAGAAAATTCACTAATAGAAAGTTATTGATGGTGAGACTTTCAAAACATTTCTTCAAATGAGCGCGAATTAGGCCCCCTGGAACCCATTTCCGAGGTCAGTTGAAAAGTTTATATATATATATATATATATATATATATATATATATATATATATATATATATATATATATATATATATTTGTGCGTGTGTGAGTGTGTGTGGGTGTATCCAACCGATAACTCAAAAAATACTTCACTGATTTCGACCAAATTTGGGAATTACCTTTATTTTGTTAATGGCTGGGATGAGTTCCTTCATCCGATATTGGCGCCCAATTTTTCTTAACAAATAATTTTAAAATATTGTTTTAAACGCAATCTCTCCCAAATTGTTTAAGTGATTGAAATAAAAATATATAACTCAAAAGAACATGACAGACGTGGCTGTGTATCAATTTACAAGTCTTTTTTGATCAAAGAAAAATAAAGTAATTTTAAATAAATATTAAAATAATCATTGACATCACTTTAGATTCTGTAATACAATATCTACAATGTTAGACAAAGGCAGATGACATTACCTGTAGTGCTATGTTATTAAAATAAATCGTAGATAAAAAACAATAGAAGGTGCATTATTGCAACATGTCAGAATGTAGAACATTGAGATATGTACGACAGAAACGCCATCTCGGTGCAGAACCAGATAGTATGTCGTCACGGCAGCTCTAGTTAGCACAAAATGTTATAGATAGAAACTGTACAACGCTTGATATTTTACAACTGACTTTTAGCTAACCTAACATATCTAAAACATGGATATGAATATTTAAAATAAATATTTGACGATAGCTATGAATGAAAATTGTTAGTTAATGGCTTAAAACAATACAATTTTGCGTAAATTATATAATCAGTATATCAGTAAATCATATCCTAAGAGCAGTGTTAACACTCGGTTTTTAATATTTCATAAATGAGCCACGACAGGACCCCTTAGACATTATTATTTTTATTGTATAACCGGAAGAAATAACTAATGAATTTTGTACTAATTGTAACAGTATCTGCATTTTTATAGTTTGTCTTCGTGCGGAAGATGATATTTTCGATAAAAAATGCAAAAATGTAATAATATAAGGGTGTTCTAAAAAAAACAATTTCAGGGATCACCAACGACTTATGGACCACCCAGTGATTGTATAAATATTTTTATAGCATGCAGCTTAAGACTATAATTAACGTATACAGTTTCTTTTCTTATCTTGTATAATAACAACAACTTACTGTAGAAATGCGTCACCTTGTATATATGCAAATAGATAAAAACTGCAAGTAAACCCGGATATAGAGTCTAAGGGGCCTAGTTTCCGCTCATTTGAAGAAATCTTTTAAAATTCAAAAGTCACGATCTCCTCATAACTATTTTTTTCTACGAAAATTAGCTAAAAATTATTGACCGCTAAACCATAAATTTAACTCAACCTACAGCCAAACCATCAGAGAAAGGGACTATTTGAAATGGATTTTCTGTAAACATTTTAGTAAAATAAGGAACTGTATATATAAATAAATAAATATATATATATATATATATATATATATATATATATATATATATATATATATATATATATATAGTTGTATCATTTTATAGACTTTTATGGTATAACAACGAACATAATAATGGAAAACCTATTGATATAACTACCCTAAGGGCCCTTGCTACGTCAGCATTTCCTCCAGGTTAGAGAAAACATTGGAAGTAAAAGACTTTGCTACCAGACAATGTATATAATTTGTAACCCTACGCGTTCCGGCCCTTATCGAGCTATTTTCAGGGGTTAAGACCTAGAATGTAGAAAGTTGGTTGTCCGAAACTATATTTCTGGTAGGTCTAACATGCGAGCCACTACACTGCAACTACAAAAAGCATAAGGTCTAACAAAAGCTAACGTCAAACATTAAAAACGAGCCCTAACGGCCATGCATAGTTAAACTGACAGAGTGTCAAGAGTTAAGCAACATTTTTACAAAACATACATTTAGAACGGGACTAAAGTTCCACAAAGATAATAATCTGATGGAGTCAAAATACATGTTAAAAAGTCAAAATAGTCAACTAGTTAAAACCAAAAACACAAGCATGCCATAAAAGACAAGCAGGCTGCACTGCCGAGCAGCATCGCATACGAGTCGAAGGATACAACATTTTTGTTCACAACAAACATTTTTTTTATTTTTTATTTCAACAACACACCACGAGGGCTTACAGCCTAAATAATATTGTACAATAGGTGTCGGCAAGGAGGAAAGAGGCAACTTGTTAATTCTGGACTTGAAGGTTTGGAGGTTCGGGGGAGAAGGAAAAACATGTGTCGGTAAGGAATTCCACAACTTGGAAGTCCTCGGGACAAAAGAGCGGGCATAACAATATGTTCTATGTCTGGTGACCTCGACAGTAAAAGGGTGGATTCGCTCTGTTCCCCTGGTAGATCTGTTGGGGGCAGCAGGTGGAGCAACTATGGAAGAAAGCTCCTCTGAGCAGTGCCCGTGCAGATATCTATAAAAGAGAGAGATAGGTCACCAACGGCACGACGGTGGGCAAGGGATGGCAGCCTTTGGGTGAGGGTTGGGTCACCGATGAGACGTATAGCTGTCTTCTGAATGAAGTCCAGGATAGCAGCAGCACCCCAGATGTGGGAGCAGTATTCGAGGTTTGGTCTTATTTGTGAAGTATATAAAGTATAGAGATTAGCTGGTGAAAAGTATTTGCGAGCCCGGAAGAGGAAACCTAATTTCTTAGCAGCTGCTTCTGCAATTGATGTGACATGTTGGTGCCAATTGAGATTTCGATCCACAGAGATGCCACCAAGTGAAAAGGACTCGTTACTGTAAATAACTTGGTTGTTTATTGTGACGGGTCTAGGGCTGGTGTATCTATTACGAGAAAGAAAGCAAGACTGTGATTTGGTGGGGTTGAATTGTACAAGATTTCTACTTCCCAGTCTAATATTTTTTGGAGATCCACGGAGATAGAACCCTCCATGAGTCTGCGATCCTCATCTAGTTGGGCTAAAGAGACAGGCTTAGAATATTGTATATTGGAGTGGAGGGTGCTGTCGTCCGCGTAACTGTGAACTGGGGTGGATGTGCTAGAGAGGAGGTCATTCATGTGGAGAAGGAACAAAGTAGGGTCTAAAGCTGAACCTTGAGGCACTCCTGTATTAATTGGATACAGTTTAGAGGAATGTCCATCCACGACAACAGAAATGTTCCGGTTGGAGAGGAAATTTGCTATCCACGTACAAAATTTTGGTGGTAGGCCATAGGCCGGTAGTTTATTAAGCAGCACTGCGTGCCAGACCTGGTCGAATGCTTTCGATATGTCTAGAGCGATAATCTGGGATGTAGTTCCATAGACGTGTTTCAAGAATGGGTGACAAAGGAAAGGAGGTCGGTAGTTGATCTGGGCTGACGGAATCCATACTGCATGTCGTGGATTAGACTGTGTTTTTCAAGAAATTTTAGTAATTCGGTGTTTATATACTTTTCCATCACTTTAGAGATGACTGAAAGAAGGGAAATAGGCCTGTAGTTGCTAGGAAGCGCTTTAGATCATTTTTTGGTGACGGGTTGTAAGTCGTTAAATTCTTGACGGTTTTCTTGACTGGGATTTTGTAGAAGCTTTTTGTGAGCTTTGACCTTTTCAAGTCTGGCCTTGTCACAGGATTTAGAGAACCAGGGCTTTTGAGTGGCTGCAGAGGTTTACTGTGTACGTGAAATAAATAATTCCATGCTAGCTTTGATAATTTCGGTGATGTTTTGTGAGATATCAGAGGGGTCAGGATGAGAGAAGCAGACAGACGCCCGTGAAAATGAGGAAAAGTAATCCCGCATTTCGTCCCAGTTCGCGGAGTTGTAGTGCTAAACGATACGTGGGTGTGATGACTGTGTGACCTCGGGTTGCATTGCACAGGAGGCAGTGACCATGCCGTGGTCTGAGCGACCCAGGGGGGCGGTGACTGATATCTTATAGCAGTCAGGAACATTATATTCCCAACCTGAAGAAGTCAGGAGTATATTGTCTCATCTGCGGTGACCTCCACTATGCATGGCCATTAGGTGTCGCTTGTTTGACGTTATCCTTTCATAGACCTTATGCTTTCTGTAGCTGCAGTGTAGCTGCTTACATGTTAGACTTACCAGAAACGTAGCTTCTGACAATCAACTTTTTACATTCTAGGTCTTAACCCCTGAAGCTGGGGCTAGATACGGGCTGAAACTCGTGAGGTGATAAATTAAACGCATTGTCTGGTAGAAAAGTCTTTTAGTTCCAATACATATTTCTTCAAACCATGTCAAACCCAGACGTGTCAACGTTCAGAAATAATTCCTTCCAGGTTCATAGCTAAGTCAGTTAATTTTTAATTTTATTCTGGCTGGCCCAGTGGTAAGAACATGTGCATCTGAAGATAATTTTCGTAGGTGAGATTTCCAAAATTAGTTGTGCCATTGTGTTTGAGCAAGTTGAATGTCTGCACGTGCCGCCCTTAAGATAAGACCTAAAGCTGTCGGTGTCATTTAACGCTCAATATTTGGTACGTTAAAGATCCCTACCGTCCTTACACAAAGAAAGACGTTGCGAAATTTTCCTGCTTCCCCACGTTGAAGAAACCAAATAAAATACATACATACGCTTAAAAAATAGCATACGTGTCAGTTGCTTGAAGATTTCACTCTATTGTAACTCATAGCTAGGTGAATATAAATATGGGTTGAAAATTTAGTTATAGAGGTTTTCTTGACATGTAAGCAATACGGCAACTTTAGCCTCTAAAATTGATTCCCTTGAACTTCTCATCGGTAGCGGTATATTCCGAGCAAACAGGATTTATCTTTTGATTGACAAAGAAAACACAGCGGATTCAAGGGAGTGGAAGGTCGTACACCCATATCTATTGAGGGTAGATATATGTTATGTTCAGAAATGCTTACTTCCTGGCTGCTTGTTAGAGAGTATCAAATATATTCACATAGTCAATACGAGAACACACGTTTTGTGGATGTTTCGATGGCAGAAAAATAAAATGCGATGCTTTTTAATGGTGAAACGGATGTGATCGTATTTTTCAAATGATATATGACATTGACATCCACCATCGAATTTTCATGCAAATACCATTATATTTACTCCTTTCTCAGCTCCGCACGGTCGCTATATCATGTTAGAGTTTATAGGGAAAATTTTATGTGCAAACATTCACGCCATTCACCGGAAATTTATACTGAGCATTAAAGTAAGCAATTTGAAAATTGAATTTCGTTTATCTGTTGCACATGCAGACAGTTTAACTAAATTAATGTTAATAATTCTGTAGACAAAGCCAACCAAACTAACATAATATTGCATGATTTACGTGCATACACAGATCTTTCTGGCTTTAAGCGAATTTCCACACAAACATTCAATTCGGTTATAAAGAAGTAAGTACTTTCTAGAAATATTGTACAGTTTTACTTAAACAAGCTCGAACTGAAGCCCTTAAAACTTATATCCAAAATCAGTTTAAGACGTTATATGTATATATTGTTACGACGCAGATATCGTATCGAATTTTCTTTGAAAAAATTCTTCAAATGAGTGCGAACTAGACCCCTTAGAACCCATGTCCAGGGTCAGTTTTAATTTATATGTATATATATATATATATATATATATATATATATATATATATATATATATATATATATATATATATACCACGCCGATAACTCAAAAAATAATAGGGCGCTTTTGATCAAATTTGGTACATACCTTCCTTTTATAAGTGGCTTAGATGAGTTCGCTAGTCAAGAAACCCCCAAAAAATTTTGTATTTTCTTTCGAAAAAACTGTAGATCGCCGGAAATAACAAAGCAAGGGCAACCAAATTTGGTACGCTGGTTTCCGTTATAAAGGGTATCCTATCTATCAAAACTCAGATATCTGTATTAGAAGATAAAAAGTTAGAGGTAAATTGAATTTTAATTGATCAAATCCTGATTCAAGAAACATAAAACGTCAAAACTGATAATTATGGTAGGAGATCGAATGTGACTGAAAAATACAACAATAAATGACTAACACGCTCCTAGATATGTGTCTAAGTCGTTATTTTCTTTTATTTCGTTAAAATATGAGCAAAAAATCCATTGTAAATCAAAATTGTATTGTGTAAATAGTAAAGACGTTAAACCTTTAACATGTATTACGGGATATACTGTTAGTACATATATGTCCAGCGTAGCTAAGTTGGCTAAGCGTATACATAGAATTATCGACTCCAACATGACGAGTTCTAATCCTAGTTAATGATTATTTTTTAAAATTTTATCTCATTTCACTTTACCGTTATCTAGTTCAATTGTCGTTACTTCTATGAATTTTGTATCGAGTTTTTGTATACAAATTAATCTGAGGGGATGAAAGTTTTAAGACTTAATTCAATTTGAATAGCATTACTGGTTGTTTGTTCTTGCCCTAACTTATTGAAACCGTTCCATATTTAACACAGTCTTAGACTTTTGCCGTGGCTTCACAAGTGCTTATTTTAACCAATTGTCGCGTCATATATATTGGCAAATCTTTTATTTCATGTCGTTTGTCATTTTCCATAATTGCGGCTGATATTTCATGACTGTTAGTTCGGGTGGTATGTTTTCTGCCTGGTATATATATTTATTCACTTACCGTTGATGTATGATTTATACCTGTTGTATGAATTAATCTACGCGTGGCAGTTAACTACTCTGGCCGTCAGGCATTGGACCTAACCACTAAGTCGTTTCAGCACATGTCTTTGGGATTTTATTTTTAATTTGGAAAAAATCTAAATATTGTGTACCAAATTACTTCAAATTCAGAACATAGGTTTATTTGCACTATTTCTAGTCACATGTAAAGTCTCATTCCAGTTACTCTGATACTTATAAAAATATAGCGTTTTCAAAAAGGTTTCCCCGGTTTTCTACCGGAAAACCTTGATAATAAAGGCTGATTAACGAACTCGACCTTGGTTTTCGCCAAACTAAGATTTTTGCCAAGTTTAATTGAAATCAGTTTAATATTTTTGGATATATATATATATATATATATATATATATATATATATATATATATATATATATATATATATATATATACATATAAAACTTTTAACGGAGCTTGGCTTTGAGTTCTAGGGCCCCAAGTTCGCGCTCAACTGAAGAAATTTGTTTAAAAGTTTTTCATTGTGACCTTCCTATTATTGAATTTTCCCTAATCAAAATTCGCTAAATAGACCTAGGTAGTTGCTATTCAAAATATTTTGATTAAAATTAGCTACCATAACGGACTCGCTGCGTCCAGGCTTTCTTTAGTGGAGTTAAGCAACGGTGAGTTCCTGGACAAGTGACCGGTTTGTGACCTCACCCTAATTTTTTTTTAAATTTTAACAACACACCACGAGGGCTTACAGCCTAAATACTATCGTACCGTGGGTGTTGACAAGGAGGAAAGAGGCAACTTGTTGATTCTGGACTTGAAGGTTTGGAGGTTCGGAGCAGAAGAAAAAACATGTGCCGGCAAAGAAGCTAGGAAGCGCTTGGGATCCTTTCTTGGGGATGGGTTTTACTCGAGCAGTTTTCCAGTTACTAGGGAATATGCCTTTATTGTAAGATGTCTGAAACAGACGAGTCAGGACAGGAGCAAGTTTTGGTGCGCAATTTTTGAGAACAATTGCTGGAATCTTGTCAAGGCCAGAGGCTTTCCTGGTATTAAGAGAAGAGAGCATCTTTCGTACCTTTTTAGTTTTGAAAATGATATCCGTCATTTTATGTGCGACATTGGGGACTGTTGGTGGTTGAACAGTTGGAGGTGGGTTGAGAGTAGAATTGCTGGCGAACAACGAAGCAAAAAGTTCAGCCTTGCCCAGGGCGGTAGAAACAATTTCATCCCCTGAGACAAGAGGTGGGAACGTGCTTTTGCAGAAATTATTCCCAATAGATTTAGCAAGAGTCCAGAAGGGTTTGCTGCCGTGGGAGCTTAAAAGGACTTTGTTTTTGATGTGGTTATTAAACGAGTTTTTTGCCTCAATAAGAACGCGGACATAGCGGTCTCTTGCGTCGTTAAATGCTTGACGATTATCTTGACTGGGATTGTGTAGAAGCGTTTTGTGAGCTTTGATCTTTTCAAGTCTGGCCTTGTCACAGGATTTAGAGAACCAGGGCTTTTGAGTGGCTGAAGAGGTTTTCTGTGTACGTGGAAGAAATAATTCCATGCCAGCTTGGATAATTTCGGTGACGTTTTGTGAGATATCAGAGGGGTCAGGATGAGAGAAGCAGACAGACGCCCATGGAAATGAGGAAAAGTAATCCCGCATTTCGTCCCAGTTTGCGGAGTCGTAGTGCCAAACGATACGTGGGTGTGATGACTGTGTGACCTCGGGTTGCATTGCGCAGGAAGCAGTGACCATGCCGTGGTCTGAGCGACCAAGAGGGGCGGTGACTGATATGTTATAGCACTCAGGTTTTGTAGTAAGAAGGAGATCCAAGGGATTTGAGCTGTGTGTTGGGATACGAGGAAAGTAAGTAGGTTGCTGAACCATATTGGCTAAAGAATTGCTGATTGCAAAGGCCTCCGCTGCTCTCCCTTGTGGATCGGTTTTTGAAGAAGCCATTCCTTATTATGGACATTGAAGTCACCAAGAATAGTGACCTCGGAGGAAGGATATTCAGAAATCAGATAGTCGGTTTTTTCAGAAAGGTAGTCAAATAGCTGGACAAAGTTGTTGTCAGAAGGTGACCGGTAAATGCAACAGATGAATTTAGTTGCAGCCCTGAGATAGAGTTTTATCCATAGTATGTCTTTTCTTCCAGCTTCTAAATTGGGAAGTCTGGTGCAGGTTAGATTGCTACGGACGTATGCGCACACGCCTTCATGTAATCTAAAGGAAGTAAGGAGCTCATACGCCGGGAAATTAAGATGATTAGTGGCTGTTTTGGCACTGATTTGTGTTTCGGTGAGGAAGAGGAGTTGGGGCCTATTAGCCTGGAGGAAATGGTGGACAGATTTCAGGTTAGAATTTAGGCCACATATTTGAAAAGGATATGTTAAATTTCGATCTTGACGCCCCCTGTAATTTGATGTTTGTAGAAAAATTGTTAATCTACGTAGAAAACATTGTTCAAGCAATATAAAAATATTTTCAGTGAGTTTTTTGTTCTATAATAAACACGTTTTTTTTAAATTGATTTTTGTGAAAAAATCATACCAACGAATCTTCAGTTTTTTCTTACTCAATATGACAAGCTTTTTTAGTCAATGGTTTAGGCAGTTTCCCAGACCTATTCTTGGAGACTTTTGTAAAAAAACGTTTTTGCGAATTTTCAATAAAAAAAAAATTTTATTTAATTGCACGTGCTGCGTCCATACTTGTATTACCTTTTACGTGCCTCCTTTTTTACCCATAAGCTCAAGGCTTTGCTCTGACTCTTAGGGTTGGAGCTCTTAATATGAAATGGAACTTATCCTTAATATCTCTAAGATTGTATCTGTAATATTGACTAAATAATCGTATATTTGTAAAGATGTTATGAACTCTGTTTAATCGGCAGCAAGCTTTCATGGTGATCATCCAGCTGTAAAAATATTCATTTACATTGTCGAGAAATTTGTTTGTTCCTTGAAATACTTTAAGAAAAGCTGATACTTCTCAAGAAGTTCATAATATTAAATTTATAAACTAAGTTAATAAATCTGAAAAATGTTTTATTAAAATAAAGTATGAGAAAGCAAATCGAATCTGGGACCTGCAAAACATACATTATTTTATCAAAGCAAAATCGCTGAGTTATAACAGTGATAGTAATAATAATTATTTACTGTTACAGTACTACCAGAAATTCAAATAAATTCATTTAAATTGTATTCTTAAAAAAAAAACGTTCGAAGCAGTCAATTTTCATTTCTAAATAGCCATTTTTTAGACTAATTTTCATTTATACAGGTAAATTCAGGAAAAAGATAACGCTTCCACTTTGTTTTTTAGCAAATTTTCATTATGAAAAATTCGCTAATATAGAAGCCACGAGAAACACTTTTGAAAAGGTTTCTTCGCGAATAGGGTCCCCAGAACTCAGAACCAATGTCCGTTAAAATTTTTATATGTTTATATATATATATATATATATATATATATATATATATATATATATATATATATATATATATATATATATATATATATATATATATATGTATGTATGTATCAGAGCGATAACTCAAAAAACACCTAACTGATTTGAACGAAACATGACACATATCTTCATTGTGTTAGGACCGCGGACGCGTTCGAATATCAGCTATAACAGACATTTTTTTCCGCAAAAACATACGAAAATATTTTTGAAAACGCTATATTTTTGTAAGTTTCAGAGTAACTGATTTTTTTTATTTTTTTTTTTTATTTCAACAACACACCACAAGAGCTTACAGCCTAAATACTCTTGTACCGTGGGTGTCGACAAGGAGGAAGGAGGCAACTTGTTAATTCTGGACAGGAAGGTTTGGAGGTTCGGAAGAGAAGGAAAAACATGTGGCGGCAAGGAATTCCACAACTTGGAAGTCCTCGGGACAAAAGAGCGGACATAACAAGATGTTCTATATCTGGTGACCTGGACAGTAAAAGGTTGCATTCGCTCTGTTTCCCTGGTAGATCTGTTGGGGGCAGCAGGTGGAGGAACTATGGAAGAAAGCTCCTCTGAGCAGTGCCCGTACAGATGTCTATAAAAGAGAGAGAGAGAGATAGAGAGAGAGCTCACCAACGGCAGGTAGGTGGGCAAGAGATGGCAGCTTTTGGGTGAGGGTAGGGTCACCGATGAGACGTATAGCTCTCTTCTAAATGGAGTCCAAGATAGCGAGTGTAGAAGTGGCAGCAGCACCCCAGATGTGGGAGCAGTATTCGAGGTTTGGTCTTATTTGTAAATTATATAAGGTATAGAGATTAGCTGGTAAAAAGTATTTGCGAGCCCGGAAGAGGGTAGGGTAACTGATGAGACTACAAAACCTGAATGCTATAAGACATCACTCACCGCTCCCCTTGGTCGCTCAGACCACGGCATGGTCACTGCTTCCTGCGCAGTGCAACTCAAGGTCACACAGTCATGACTCCCACGTATCGTTTGGCACTATAACTCCGCAAACTGGGACGAAATGCGGGATTATTTTTCCTCGTTTCCATGGGCGTATGTCTGCTTCTCTCATTCTGACCCCTGTGATATTGCACAAAAATCCACCGAAATTATCCAAGCTCACATGGAATTATTTATTCCACGTACACAGAAAACCTTTTCAGCCACCCAAAAGCCCTGGTTCTCTAAATCCTGTAACAAGGCCAGACTTGAAAAGATCAAAGCTCACAAAACGCTTCTACACAATCCCAGTCAAGAACACCGTCAAGCATTTAAGGACGCAAGAAACCGCTATGTCTGCATTCTTCCTGATGCAAAAAGCTCATTTAATAACCACATCAAAAACAAAGTCCTCCCAAGCTCCAATGGCAGCAATTGCTAAATCTATTGGGAATAATTTGTGCAAGAGCACGTTCCCACATCTTGTTCCCGGGAATAAAATTGTTTCTACCGCCCTGGGCAAAGCTTAACTTTTTGTCTCGTTGGTCGCCGGCAATTCTACTCTTAACTCCCCTCCAAATGTTCAACCACCAACAGTCCCCAATGTCGCGCATAAAATGACGGATATCATTTTCAAAACTAAAAAGGTACGAATAATGCTCTCTTCTCTTAATAACAGAAAAGCCTCTGGCCTTGACGAGATCCCAGCAATTGTTCCCAAGAAATGCGCATCAGAACTTGCTCCTGTCCTGACTCGTCTGTTTCAGATATCTTACAATAGAGGCATATTCCCTAATAACTGGAAAACTGCCCGAGTACAACTCGTCCCCAAGAAGGGGCCAAGGCGCTGCCTAGCAACTAGAGACCTATTTCTCTCCTTTCAGTCGTCTCCAAAGTGATGAAAAATAATATAAACACCGAACTACTAAAATTTCTTGAAAAACACAGTCTAATCCACTACAGACAGTATGGATTCCGTCAGTTCAGATCAACTGCCGACCTCCTTTCCTTTGTCACCCCTTCTTGGAACAAGTCTATGGAACTACACGGTGAATCCAAGATTGTCGCTCTGGACATATCCAAAGCATTCGACCAGGTCTGGCACGCAGCGTTGCTTAATAAACTTCCGGCCTATGGCCTACCACCAAAACTCTGTACTTGGACAACAAATTTCCTCTTCAACCGTAGCATTTCTGTTGTGGATGGCCATTCTTCTAAACTGTATCCAAGTCAGCTTTAGCCTCTACTTTGTTTCTTCTCCACATCAATGACCTTCTCTCTAGCACATCCAACCCAGTTAACAGTTACGCGGACGACAGCACCCTCCACTTAAATATACAATATTCTAAGCCTGTCTCTTTAGCCCAATTAGATGAGGATTGCAGGCTCATGGAGTGTTCTCTCTCTCTGTGAATCTCCAAAAAATATTAGACTGGGGAAGTAGAAATCTTGTACAATTCAACTCCATCTAATCTCACTCCTGCTTTGTATCTCATAAGAGACACCAGCCCTAGATCCATCACAATGAATAACCAAGTTATCAAATGTAATGAGTCCTTTTCACTTGTTGGCATTTCTGTGGATCGAAATCTCAATTGATACCAACATGTCACATCAATTTCAGAAGCGGCTGCTAAGAAATTAGGTTTCCTCTTCCGGGCTCGCAAATACTTTTCACCAGCTAATCTCAATACCTTATATACTTCACAAATAAGGCCAAAACTCGAACACTGCTTCCACATATGGGGTGCCGCTGGCGCTTCTACACTCGATATCCTGGACTCCATTCAGAAGAGAACTATACGTCTCATCGATAACTATACCGTCATTCAAAGGCTGTCATCCCTCACCCACCGTCGTGCCGTTGGTGACCTATCTCTCTTTCATAGGTATCTGCACGGGCACTGCTCACCCACCTGCTGCTCCCAACAGATTTATCAGGAGAACATAGCGAATGCACCATTTTACTGTCCAGGGCACGAGATATAAAACATCTTGTTATACCCGCTCTTTTACCCCGAGGACTTCCAAGTTGTGGAATTCCTTGCCGACACATGTTTTTCCTTCTCCTCCAAACCTCCAAACCTCGAAATCCAGAATCAACAAGTTGCCTCTTTCCTCCTTGTCGACACCCACGGTACGATAGTATTTAGGCTGTGGGCCCTCGTGGTGTGGTGTTGAAAATAAAAAATAAAAACATCACAATATAATTTTTGAGACCTGAGGATCATTTCGCCAACAAAGGTATCGTCATCAGAGAAATTAATAAACGTCCAAATTTGAAGTTTTTTCGCCCCTTTGATGACGCTATCTTTGTTAGCCAAACGATGGTCAAGTCTAAATAAATCTATTGTGATAAATTGTGTTCCCCAAATTGTACTTATCAGTGCTCATCACAGGTTCAATCTTCACTCATTAAATGTATAAATATAAGTTGTGACCATTATGGTACAATGATGAAATTATTTTCATTTCGTGGTACTTCTAATGCTACAAACTATTAAGTCAGTCTATGAAGGAGCTTGCAGAATATTTACGAAATTAATATGAAAGAGAGCATCCCCAAAATGTTCCTACCAAGAGCTTCGGTGTCTACTTCTCTCCGAATTTTTTTCTACCTTCTCCTTTCATTTTTTCTAGTGCCCTAATTTCTATATACTGAACGCTTGTCTGGTGAAGGGCTTTGTAGAACAAGAACTCTTCAATTCACAACTCGCCTTTAAGTTTTAATTGCTCTCTTGGACGACTTCGTAACGAATTCCGATTCAATTTCCTGTCGCTGAATATCAAGTAATTACATCTCACACTGTTTCGACCAATTAAATTAATAATTACTTCTGTTTACATGCGCCGCCTTAAAAAACACCGAGCAACTTGTAACCAAGTAGCTAATTTGCTTCTTGAAGTATGAGAGCGGAGGTTACGGTGACGCTAAGCCAAGTGTGTAAATAAGAAGCCAAGAGTTGTGTCCGTGGACGTGACCAAGTTATTTAATGTGTGTCTGTGCTTACCCTTAGACAATACTGAAGGCCCACTGCCATTTAATTAGTATGAGAAGCACCTTCAACAGATATATATATATATATATATATATATATATATATATATATATATATATATATATATATATATATATATATATATATATATATATATATATATATATATATATATATATATATATATATATATATATATATATATATATATACCGATTTTCTAAAAATACGAACGCATAGTAAGAGGCGACCAATTCCAATGAAATTTGCAATTTTCTATACTACTCTTACTTATTTCTAATAAAAAATGATAACAATATGGGCAGAAGATTTTATCAGGTGTTCACTTTTAGTGAACTTTCGTTATGAAAATTTACTAATAGAGAGGTATCGATGGTGACTTATGGAAAATTTCCTCAAATGAGTGCGAATTAGGACCTGGTATACTGGACGTACCTATGACTCGATGTGTCTTGCTTTTCATCCTTTCATTGATGTTATTGTAACAATTACTTTTGGACCAAGCATTACCTTGCACATTTATATAAATTTTTCTAATTCAGACGTGTCGTGAATAAACACTGACCATCTATAGTTTGCAGTCGACTGCGGGAATCTAAGACTGCTGGCGTCCTTATAAATTGTTTATTGAATTAATGCTCCTTCCCTAAATATACAATCAGAGTTGAAAGATAAACGTTCAACCCGAATCACCTTGAGATAGCCGGAGCATAAGCGTTGCCTGCTGTTTATTCAAGATTCACATTAACTTCATTTTTAGATTGTTCTGTTATTATTTTTTTATTAGGCTATTACAGCAGAACGGAAGATTGGAAACAATATATACTTTATTTCTTTGCTGTACTTTTTGTGATTTTTTATTTGTTTACGTGGACTGCCGTTTCGAACCTTCCTGGTTCATCATCAGCACACTACTCGTGAATGACGAACCAGGAATGTTCGAAACTGCAGTCCACGTAAACAAATAAAAAAGTCTGAGCGCAGCAATTGCGTTATGGTAGCGAATTTTCGTAAAAATGCTTTTAATGGCAAATATGTCTTGTTTTTAAAAGAAGGACATTTGGTTGGCAGTATAACCTATATATTAGTAACAATCTACCGTATTTCATTAAAATAGCTTTGTTGTTTTAAAAAGTACAAACATTTTCCGAAAATAGACTTTAAAATTTCCAGAAAAAACTGGTCGGATTTTCCTGGCCAACAAACCTCTTTAAGCTGTTCACACACCTGCCAGGATATAATTATTAACAAACAACTTAAGGACCAAAATTGAAGAAAAAAAATGAAAATTTGCAAAAATTTCTAGACATTTTTGCGTCAAGAAAACTTAACCGTTGGATATGATATTCACTTGGTTTTGTTAATCACACAAAATATTTTGTTCTTGTGCTTTCCTCTGATTACAGGTGGCACCCAAATTTTTTTTTCTTAAATTGCCTATAACTTTTTTTTCTTTCAACTTAGATATTTGAACTTTGGCGCCTGGGTAAATTGGATAGTGGAAACGTATGTATCAAATTTGGTTGTCATAGCTCTGTTATTTTCGGAGATAAAAAATATTCCGAAGGAAAACCCAAAATTTTTCCAGAAAAACTGGTCCCATTTTCCTGGCTAACAGAACTTATTCAAACCACTTACAAAAGGAAGGTATGTACCAAATTTTATTAAAATCGGCCCATTATTTTTTGAGTTATTGATGCGACATATACATATATATATATATATATATATATATATATATATATATATATATATATATATATATATATATATATATATATATATATATAATCTATAACTCAAAAAATACTTCACTGAGTTGGACCAAATTTGGGAATTTGGAAATTACCCTTATTTTGTTAATGGGTCGGATGTGTTCCTTTATCAGGCCTGAACGTAGAATTTTTCTTAACAAAAAATGTAAGGACGTTTTTTTAAACGCAGTATCTTTGAAATCTGAGTCTGATACACGACAGGTAGTATGGATTCCGTCAGCGCAGATCAACTGCCGACCTCCTTTCCTTTGTCACCCATTCTTGGAACAAGTCTATGGAACTACACGGCGAATCCCAGATTGTCGCTCTAGACATATCCAAAGCATTCGACCAGGTCTGGCACGCAGCGCTGCTCAATACACTTCCGACCTATGGCCTACCACCAAAATCCTGTACCTGGACAGAAAATTTCCTCTCCAACCGGAGCATTTCTGTTGTCGTGAATGGCCATTTCTCTAAACTATATCCAATTAATGCAGGACTTCCTCAAGGTTCAGCTTTAGCCTGTCTCTTTAGCCCAATTAGATGAGGATCACAGACTCATGGAGGGTTCTGTCTCTGTGGATCTCCAAAAAATATTAGACTAGGGAAGTATAAATCTTGTACAATTCAACTCCGCCAAATCTCGGTCTTGTTTTCTATCTCATAAGACATACACCAGCCATACACCCATCCCAATGGACAAGAAAGTTATTCAAAGTAATGAGTCCTTTTCACTTGTTGGAGTTTCTGTGGATCTAAACCTCAATTGGCACCAACATGTCACATCAATTGCAGAAGCGGCTGCTAAGAAATTAGGTTTCCTCTTCCGGGCTCGCAAATAATTTTCACCAGCTAATCTCTATACCTTATATACTTCACAAATAAGGCCAAACCTAGAATACTGCTCCCACATCTGGGGCGCCGCTGGCGCTTCTACACTCGCTATCCTGGACTCCATTCAGAATAGAGCTATACGTCTCATCGGTGACCCTACCCTCATCCAAAGGCTACCATCTCTTGCCCACCGACGTTCCGTTGGTGCCCTTTTTCTCTTTTATAGATATCTGCACGGGCACTGATCAGAGGATCTTTCTTAAATGGTTCCTCCACCTGCTGTCCCCAACAGATCTACCAGGGGAACAGAGCGAACGCATCCTTTTACTGTCCAGGTCACCAGACATAGAACATCTTGTTATGCCCGCTCTTTTGTCCCGAGGACCTCCAAGTTGTGGAATTCCTTGCCAGCACATGTTTTTCCTTCTCCTCCGAACCTTCAAGTCCAGAATTAACAAGTTGCCTCTTTCCTCCTTGTCGACACCCACGGTACGATAGTATTTAGGCTGTAAGCCCTCGTGATGTGTTGTTGAAATTTATTTATTTTAATTTTCATTTAATTGTTCTTCTAAATACATATGTAGAGGCTTCTTCTCTAGCTTCGTAAGTGCTTGTTTTCTTCTCTGCGGAGAAGAAGCGCTTGCGAAACTACATAGGGTTTTTTTACATACGTATTTAATGCGCTTATTGAGAATAACACTCACATATTAAAATTTAAATTAGAAAATCTACTAGAGATAATATAAACTTGATCAGCAGACAGACACACTAGAAACCGTTCAGGATAAGCTAGTTTTCAGAAAAAAACGGCAATCTGTACTATCGTGTAATAGCTAATCTTATTTATGTATATTTGTGTGCATTTAGTGTACGTTTAACACAGATACATACAACAAAGTAATGAAATATTGATTACGCGAATGGTCGTACATACATGCTGATGAACATTCAACTCTCCGATACCATGGAATTATCGTCCGTTTTGGTGTCATATCTAAATAGGGAGCGTAGGTTAGGTAACATACCAGACATGTAATCAGGGCACATGCCCTCTCTGTCATGCCCTCTACCGTCCTGTCCTGATAAACAACTCTGATTACAGGGTATCGGATTTGTCAGACAACCAAGCTCATTAACCTGCTTTTCATTTATCTAATGTCACCAACATCATGGAAAAATACACTGACTGGATTTATTGTTGATGTGTAATAGACAGAATGTTGCCAGATTGGAAAAACATTCAGCAAAAGGTATTTTACAAACCTAGGTTAGTCACGTCTAATGTAACAAAATATTTCAGTCGGGACACAAACCTGGGTACTCCTTGAATTATTCGACAATATAACTTTAAACCTTATAATATTAATAATATTTTTATAATTTTTTTAAAACCAAGAAATGATTCAAACTTTTGAATATACGAAGGGGGTCATTATATTCCTCCCCTAAAATGTCTGTACGCAACAAGTACATAACAGTAGCGAATAAATATAATATTCAGAATATTTCATATATTTTTTTAATTTCAACAACACACCACGAGGGCTTACAGCCTAAATACTATCGTACCGTGGGTGTCGACAAGAAGGAAAGACTCAACTAGTTAATTCTGGACTTGCAGGTTTGGAGGTTCGGAGGAGAAGGAAAAACATGTGCCGGTAAGGAATTCCACAACTTGGAAGTCCCCGGGACAAAAGAGCGGGCATAACAAGATGTTTTATGTCTAGTGACCTGGACAGTAAAAGGGTGCATTCGCTCTGTTCCCCTAGTAGATCTGTTGGGGGCAGCAGATGGGGGAACTATGGAGGAAAGCTCCTCTGAGCAGTGCCCGTGCAGATATCTATAAAAGAGAGAGAAGTCACCAACGGCACGTCGGTGGGCAAGGGATGGCAGCCTTTGGGTGAGGGTAGGGTCGCCGATGAGACGTATAGCTCTCTTTTGAATTGAGTCCAGGATAGCGAGTGTAGAAGCGGCAGCGGCACCCCAGATGTGGGAGCAGTATTCGAGGTTTGGCCTTATTTGTGAAGTATATAAGGTATAGAGATTAGCTGGTGAGAAGTATTTGCGAGCCCGGAAGAGGAAACCTAATTTCTTAGCAGCCGTTTCTGCAATTGATGTGACATGTTGGTGCCAATTAAGATTTCGATCCACAGAAATGCCAACAAGAGAAGAGGACTTATTAATTTAAATAACTTGGTTGTTCATTGTGATGGGTCTAGGGCTGGTATATCTCTTGTGAGAAAGAAAGCAAGACTTAGTTTTGGTGGGGTTGAATTGTACAAGATTTCTACTTCCCCAGTCTAATATTTTTTGGAGATCCACGGAGACAGAACCCTCCATGAGTCTGCGATCCTCATCTAATTGGGCTAAAGAGACAGGCTTAGAATATTGTATATTTGAATGTAGGGTGCTGTCGTCCGCGTAGCTGTGAACTGGGTTGGATGTGCTCGAGAGGAGGTCATTGATGTGGAGAAGAAACAAAGTAGGGGCTAAAGCTGAACCTTGAGGAACTCCTGCATTAGTTGGATACAGTTTAGAGGAATGGCCATTCACAACAACAGATATGCTCCTGCTGGAGAGGAAATTTGCTGTCCACATACAGAGTTTTGGTGGTAGGCCATAGGCCGGAAGTTTATTAAGCAGCGCTGCGTGCCAGACCTGGTCGAATGCTTTGGATATGTCTAGAGCAACAATCTGGGATTCACCGTGTTGTTTCATAGACTTGTTCCAAGAATGGGTGACAAAGGAAAGGAGGTCGGCAGTCGATCTGTGCTGACGGAATCCATACTGCCTGTCGTGGATTAGACTGTGTTTTTCAAGAAATTTTAGTAATTCGGTGTTTATATACTTTTCCATCACTTTAGAGACGACTAAAAGGAGAGAAATAGGCCTGTAGTTGCTAGGAAGCGCTTTGGATCCTTTCTTGGTGACGGGTTGTACTTGAGCAGTCTTCCAGTTACTAGGGAATATCCCTTTATTATAAGATATCTGAAACAGACGAGTCAGGGCAGGAGCAAACTCTGGTGCGCATTTTTGAGAACAATTGCTGGGATCTCGTCAAGGCCAGAAGCTTTCCTGGTATTAAGAGAAGAGAGCATCTTCCGTACCTTTTTAGTTTTGAAAACGATATCCGTCATTTTATGCGCAACATTGGGGACTGTTGGTGGTTGAACATTTGGAACATCCCTTGTGGATCGGTTTTTGAAGATCCTAGCCATTCCTTATTATGGACATTGAAGTCACCAAGAATAGTGACCTCGGAGGAAGGATATTCAGAAATCAGATAGTCGGTTTTTCAGAAAGGTAGTCAAAGAGCTGGACAAAGTCGTTGTCAGAAGGTGACCGGTAAATGCAACAGATGAATTTAGTTGCAGCCCTAAGAGAAAGTTTTATCCATAGTATGTCTTTTCTTCCAGCTTCTAAATTGGGGAGTCTGGTGCAGGGTAGTATGCGCACACGCCTCCATGCAATCTAAAGGAAGTAAGGAGCTCATACCCCGGGAAATTAAGATGATTAGTGGTTGTTTTGGCACTGATTTGGGTTTCGGTGAGGAAGAGGAGTTGGGGCCTATTAGCCTGGAGGAAATGGTGGACGGAGTTCAGGTTAGAATTTAGGCCACATATATTCGAAAAGGATATGTTAAATCTTGATGTTGGCGCCCCCTGTACACTCCTCTCCCGGAGATCCGAATGGACGCTAACTTTGTTAGTGAAACGATCGTCAGATATTTAAAAATATGTTGCGGTGATTTGGGTTATGTAAGTGTACTTATTATCTATAGTATGCATAAGCAACTCACATTTGTTTCTGATTCGGAGTCGTCAATGAACAAATTTAAGACTCCGAATCAGAAGACGAATATTTACTTTGTTGTCATCAACAGATAACCAAGCAGAAGAATCAGACATAGAAGATGTTTTGCTTGACACTGAGAATGGAATTGAAATTGCCGAGGAAGACAATTCTGAAGATGAGCAGCTAGAGATTGAAGTTGATAATTGTGATGACCTAGTTTTGCGTTCTAAAAACGGAACTATCTGGCAATCCAGTCCTCCAATGCCTGCTCGTCAAACGCTGTCACAAAATATTTTGCGAAAAAAATCTGGACCTTTGAAGACAACAAATTCGTTCTCAGTTCGGGAAACTTTCGCACGCATTTTTACTCCAGAAATTTGCAACATTATAATTCGTGAAACAAACCGCTAAGCCAAAACCATCCACGCGGAGTAGAATAAACAGCATTACAACAAACCATCAAAAATTTGGAAACCTCCCACACAAGAAGAATTTGATGGTTATCTCGGGACACTGATTACTGCTGGAGTGCGACACTCTAAGAAAGAAAATTTGAAACTTGTCAAAAATGTTAGTCATCAAACTATGCTTGTTTCATTAGAAAGTATTTTTATATTAAGGTCTATTAAGAACAAAACTTCATTGAATCGTGCGCTACCTTTAATTTCTAGCCCTTTATTTTCACTTTGCATTTGACCGCTTCAACACTCCGAATTTGTCTGGTAGAATAATAAATTAATGTCAATAACTCGGCCGGTTTATACATATACTAATCTATAGGTTACTCTCGACTTAAAGAGCTGTTCGTTTTTGTATCTATGAAGTTAATATAAATACTATCACGAAAAATTAACATCAATATAAATATAGTGTTTATGTCGTATTTTAGTTGAATTATTTATCTTTTGTTAGCGTGTTAACATGTTGCGCCAAACACCCGGTATTAGTTTTCTATTTATATAAAAAAATATGAGCGGAGTTGATCTTGTTTATCTAGCCAGATGTTTGTCGGCATGATCCAATATTCACATAGTAAAATTCTAGATTGAAAGGGAACGTGAATATTCCTTAAATAACTCGGTTCCTTTAAAACTATTATCCGTATATTAGATAAGGGATCATAAATATGTCGACCAGAAAATTAAAGAAGGTATTCGACCTTGTAGTTTCAACACACAATAAACAAACGATCGTTCCTGGACGACAATTTTACTTCGGACTAGTTAGTTTACCTTGACGCGATATAAATACACGATAGCTAGTGGTTTAGGTTAGAATTTATCTTACTCTGAAGATGTTGACTTTGTCAACGAAACGATCGTAAGGTCTCTGAAATAAGTGTTGTGGTGAAATAAGTGTACTTACTTAGTAAATAATCTTTATTTTTAAGGTTTAGTGACCTACTAAAAATCAAATCAAAAAACTATAAGCACCCTGTGTATGCCTTTATTACTAAAATGTGTATCTGATTTTAACATAGTGTTGTGCATAAAATTCTAGCGATGTAAAATTGTTTGTTTTAATTTTATACGTAACCATCTGGGGACCTGCTGTTATTGCAGTGAGAGCACAAAGTTTTCTAATTTTTTACCAGTAGATATGCAAACTCTAAAAGTATTTTACATATATGTTTGACATAATCTCCGGGTGGTTGGACCGTTTAGAAGAGATATGTGCTGAGAGTTATATTTGTTGAAGATTTACAATTCCCCTTACGAACATTCATATATCTTTTAGCATTAGGGTAATAAAAGGCAAGATTATGACCCGGATAGTGAGTAAACTGGACAACTACTTTTATAATCTTCTTACGTATGCATTTTTAGTGATTTTTTATTTAACTTGAAAAAATTCACTAATAGAGAGGTATCGAAGGTGAGACTTTGCAAACATTTTTTCAAACGAGCGCGAATTTGGGCCCCTAGAACCCATATATATATATATATATATATATATATATATATATATATATATATATATATATATATATATATATAGATATATATATATATATAGATATATATATATATATATATATATATATATATATATATATATATATATATATATATATATATGAATGTATCCAACCGATAATTCAAAAAGTAATTCACCGATTTTGATAAAACTCGGCAAGTGCCTTTCTTTTATTAATATCTTGGATGAGTTCGTTATCCAGAAAAATCGGTCAAGGTTTTCCAGGAAAATTTTGAGTTTTCTTTCGAAAAAATAATTTTTCTCCGAAAATTGCAAAGCTATTTCGATGAAATTTCGTGTAAATATTGCCTTAGAAAAGATGTAACTATGTACCATAATTCAGCTTTCTAGGTTTACAAAAAATTGAGCTCTTCAAGTTTGAAACATTTATATTTAATATCACAGTTTTTATTGACAATGGTAAACATTGGTTAGAGGTATATGAGATCTAGTATGTCTGAGTCGTTACCTAGCAACGGAACATTTTATATCATTACGTAGGTCAGTTACACGCTGTAACTGACGTTTATCGTATATTATTAGATTGTTTATCTTTTTTCAATTTCAGTTGACAAATTATTTGTGTTATTTGGGAATTTTAATATACAAGTGCAAATTATTACGTTACGATTTTATTAATGTTAGTGGGTGGACTAATAAAGAGTGTTAGTGATGTTTGTCAACAGATATAAAAGATCTATGTTTTACAAAAAAGGCTGATATGCAACAGGTTAGTTATTTTCGCTCTGATGCTTTGGCGGTACTTTTAGTTAAGTTTATGGTTTAACGGTAAATAATTTTAGCTAATTTTCGTACAAAAAATTCGCCATTGAGGAGCCCGCGACTTTAGAATTTTAAAAATATTTCTTCAAATGAGCGCAAACTAGGGCCGCTAGAATCCATATCCGGGTTTACGTTCAGTTTTTATCAGTTTACGTATATACAGGATGACGCATTTCTACGGTCAAGCCCAATATAATTATTATTATACAAAAGACGAGAAAAAATTGTATAAGTTACTTATAGGGTATCTTGAGCTGCATCTTATAAAATTATTTTGACAATCACAGGCTCTCCCATAAGTTGTTGGTGGTCCCTACAATTTTTTCTTCGAACACCATTATTTTATTGCATTTTTTATCGAAATGTGTTTGTAAGAAAAAAATCGAGACGCAGTAAGTGCGTTTTGGTTCAAATTTTCATTAAATGCTTCAAATTTCAATAACAAAATTTGCTATTAACCTAAGATTTGTTGGCTAGGAAACCAACATTTAAAGTTTATTGTCGAAAAATGTTGGCACATTTTCAAACAATAAGTTATTTTGATAAAAAATCGCACATTTTTTCTACTATATAGGTTATGCCGGTAACCAAATTGATGACTGCTTGCATTAAAAAGACATATTTGCTATTCAAAGCATTTTTATAAAAAATCACTTCCATAACGCACTTGCTGCGTCCAGACTTTTATTGTATATAATATCCCAAACGTTTTCGTGGAGTAAGGTATTTACGAGGGCAACATACCAACCAAATTTGATCACAATAACTTGATTTGTTTTTTGAAATACACATTTTTTTCGATTTTTTTTAGAAAAACTTGTCCCATAGGGCTGGCGTACCTTGCATGTTTCTATGAGGATGAAATATAACAATTAGGCCAAGGTATCCATGTAAACAAGGTCAGGTCGTGCTACACCATTATTGTTCAAAAAATATAGACATTTTCTAAAAATAAATATATTTTTCCCGAAACAACTGATCCGATTTTCTAGACAACGGACCAATTCAAGCGATTTACACAAAAAGCCAAGATATAATTATTCACAAAAAGCTTTTTGACAAAAATTTTTAAAAAAATGTACACAAAAATTTGCAAACAACCCATTTCACGAAAATTAACCATTTTCTTACGAAAATCGGCAGGGTGGCGCATTCTTAGAGTAAAGCTCAATATATCCGTTTTTATACAAGATACGAGAAAAAATTGTATACGTTATTATTATAGGGTGTCTTGAGCGGCATCTTATAAAAATTATTTTTATAATCACAAGATGGCCCTTAAGTCGTTGGTGATACACAGCCATGTGTCCCGTCGAGAGTCCTGTTATGTTTCTGAGTTTTCCTCTGCTAAGATTTAGCAGCTCCACAGCTCTCTTTGAACTGGATTCCTCAATTACTGACTTTCCATGTCTGAGCCCTGGAGAGTTTTCCCAGTACACCTTGTGTTGGTTTCTGACCCAGGACTTAATGGCTCCCCTGGCAGTGCTCTTTGTCACGCCCAGAACCGGTTCTGGTCCCATAAATGGTTCTGCTGACCCTCTCTTTGTCAGCCTCTTCATTGCCTTTGACCCCCGAGTGTCACGGCACCCAGATGAGGGTAACCTCATTCTTCCCAGCCAGGTCGCTCGTCGGGTTTTGGAATTCACCTACCAAAAGTTATCTTAATTTCTTAGGTATGCTGCCATGGTAAAGACTGTACCAAAATTTAATTTTCTAAGTTCGTATCAAATTGAGTTATTCAAATTTGTAGCATTTAAAAAATTTCTACCATAACTCACTTGCTGCTCCCTGAATTTTTTTAAATATTTTACATGTAGTATATTTTTACGTTATTGTGTCCTATAAAAGCTCTTGGCTTAAACTTTTATATTAAATTATGCTTGAAATGGTCAAATGGACAACTTAAATCTCCCAATCCTCGACTGTATGTACGTCACGAAGTTTTTCTCCCCTTCAATTCATAACCCTGAGTAAATTACCTGTCTTCTCCGTTACAGATTTGGTGGTTGGAGATGTGAAGCCCCCGGGAGCAGAGAACGCCGCCACCGCAGATAATTTTGACAGGAGAGACAGGTGAGTGGAAACATAACAGATCTGTAAGAATCCTGTATTGAGGGTATCAGGGAATTGCCGCGATTGATTTGACGTGTATAAGAACGGCAGCAGCATCTAGATTGCTGTTCTTACTCTACCATACACATATAAAATAGACATTAAAACTACATCACGTCTGGCGACGCCAAACTGAATAAATCCAGCTTTAATGTCATATATACGCAGCTATTTTCTGTCAGGTTGTAGCATAAGGGAATCTGATATATGTGGTTTTAATTTTCCATAAAAAAGAGAATGAACATTCCTTCATGCAAATTTTAATAGATACCCTGTTGCTTGGGGGGTGTAAGAAGAATGGGTCCATTTTTCTCACATCACAACATTTTCTTGTCATAGCACATTTTCTTACAAACTTTTAAGCGAATTTCTCTGTTAGAAAAAGTTTTTGTAATTCTCTTGAAAGAAAAATTTCTTTCAAATTTTTATGTGTTTTTGTTCCTTTAACGTCGGTCTATTTGCGCGATTATAGCCAATCACCAACGCCAGGGAGCAGTTTCACCTCACTATCCTGAAAATGTTGCCGAACCCCTATATTTCTGTAAAGAGGCTATGGATCTTTAATGTGAACAATATCGCATGGATACGGGACCGACGTCTTTACGCACCCTCCAAAGCGCGGAACATGCAGATATTCAACTTGCTCAAATACAATGCCACAACCACAGTAGAGGTTAATTTTACAGTACGTACTCAAAAAGTGAGATGGGAACCCTGGGATTCAAACACACAAAGGCACAAGTTCTTACAACTGGACCACCGAGGGTCTCAAATTTGTGTGGGAATCTATTTAGCGAAATTTTGATGGAAAAGTTTTTTAACGAAATTTTAATGAGTTTTCGACCTAAAAATTTGTTTAAGGGAAGTTTTGTGAAAAAGATTTCATTGTATTTTTAATGTGAAATTTTTTCAAACAATTTTTGTTCCATTTTTTAGCGAATTTTTCATACAGTTTTTCCGGAATATTTTTGGTTTTCTTTCAGAAAATTTTTGCATATAAAATGTTAAGCGTTTTTGTTATTAGTGAATTTTCTTGAAAAAGAATTCACTAACGAGGAGATTCCGACTTGAATTTTGAAAAAATTTCTTCAAATGAGCGCTAATTAGGCCCCCCAGAACACATATCCGGGGTCAGTTTCAATTTTATATGTTTATATATATATATATATATATATATATATATATATATATATATATATATATATATATATATATGTATATATATATATATATATATATATATATATATATATATATATATATATATATATATATATATATATATATATATATATCACACCGATAACTCAAAAAATAATGGGCCGATTAAATTTGGTGAATAAATTCCTTTTGCACATGGCTTGGATAGGTTCGTTAGCCAGGAAAATCAGCCCAGGTTTTCCCGGAAAATTTTGTGTTCTCTTTCGAAAAAAATTTATATCTCCCGAATTAACAAAGTAGGGGCAAACAAATTTGGTACGCGAGTTTATATCCTTATCGGTAAGTTACCTACCAAAATTTAGCTATGTAGGTCAAAATAAAAAAAAGCTATAGGCATTAAAAAAATTGGGGTTTTCCTGAAAACGTCAAAGTTGCCATTTATAACGTCAAAATCGGCAACATTTAGGCAAATAACTTGACTCTAATACGGGCTATGGAAATCAAATATCTCAAGAAGGATGTTTTACAAACCCTGAAGTCTTAGTTTCAATCGTCATTGTCCTTCATTTTACTAAAATGTTTCTAGAAAATTCATTTCAAATAGACCCTTTCTCTGATGCTTGGCAGTGGTCTTAGCTATAGAGTTTATCGTTTAATGGTATATAATTTTTGTCGATTTTCGTAAAAAAATTAATAAAGATCTGAAAAAAATGTATATATAATAATTATAGGCTGAACTATATCTTAAAAAAATATTTCTACAATCACAGGGTGGCCCATAAGTCGTTGGTGATACAAATTTTCTTTTTTTTTAATTTTAAGTTTCCATCGAACTATAATGCATGTTTGTAAGAAAAGAAATTCTGGATGCAGCAAGTGCGTTATGGTAGCGAATTTTGATCAAATGCTTCATATTTGAATAGCCCAATTTGCTATTAACCTATAAGTTTGACCAAGAAACGAGTTTTTCTGGGAACACTTTAAGTTTACTTTTGGAAATTTTTGTACATTTTCACACAATAAAGTTATTTTTATAAAACATGGCACATTGTTTTTACTATATAGGTTATACTGGTAACCAAAATTGATGCCTGCTTTCTTAAAAAGAAAACACACATATTTGCAATAAAAATATATTTTTTGTAAATTCACTACCATAACGCACTTGCTGCGTCCAGAGTTTTTTTATCTGAATTTTATAAGGTAATTTTAGTCTGGTCAACGAGTGCTCGAAAGAGGGGTGTAGGGTCATGGAATATGCTAGAATTTTTGACGTCAGGACTTTGTTACGAATAGCTAGGAGGTAAACATACTTAGAGACCCCCCCCCCCCGGGGGGGGGTTCTTAAAGAGGGACAGGGATGGAAATGTCCCATTTTTTGTTTCTTTGCTCATATCTCGGAAACGGTACACTCTAAAAAAATATTTTTCAAATAAATTTAAAGCTAATTAAATTATCTGTACAATTACTTCTAAACATATTTGTCAAACACTCAACGGTTTCCAAGATATGTGTTATTAAAAATCAATATTTTTCAACAAAACCATTTTTACCTCACTCTTTTTATCAAATATTTGCTTCTAGTGCCTCGCACGATCGTTTCTTAGAAAAAAAAATTAAACGAAGTTGTAGACAATTACGTTTCCTACAATCTGATTTAAACTTTTGCCACCTTATCTTCAACCAACCAAAAGTTATAGAATTTATAACTTATACCGATCCACAAGGAAGAGCAGCAGAGGCCTTTGCAGTCAGCAATTCTTTAGCCAATATGGTTCAGCAACCTACTTACTTTCCTCGTATGCCAACACACAGCTCAAATCCCTTGGATCTCCTTCTTACTACAAAACCTGAATGCTACAAGATATCAGTCACCGCTCCCCTTGGCCGCTCAGACCACGGCATGGTCACTGCTTCCTGCGCAATGCAACCCGAGGTCACAGAGTCAACACACCCACGCATCGTTTGGCACTACAACTCCGCAATCTGGGACGAAATGCGAAATGGGCGCTTGTCTGCCTCTCTCATCCTGACCCCTCTGATATCTCACAAAACGTCACCGAAATTATCCAAGCTGGCATGGAGTTATTTATTCCACGTACACAGAAAACCTCTTCAGCCAATCAAAAGCCCTGGTTCTCTAAATCCTGTAACAAGGCCAGACTTGAAAAGGTCAAAGCACACAAAGCGCTTCTACACAATCCCAGTCAAGAAAACGGTCAAGCATTTAACGACGCAAGAAACCGCTATGTCCGCATTCTTTCTGAGGCAAAAAACTCGTTTAATAACCACATCAAAAACAAAGTCCTATTAAGCTCCAACGGCGGAAAACCCCTCTGCACTCTTGCTAAATCTATTGGGAATAATTTCTGCAAAAGCACGTTCCCACCTCTTGTCTCAGCGGACGAAATTGTTTCTACCGCCCTGGGCAAGGCTGAACTTTTTGCTTCGTTGTTCGCCAGCAATTCTACTCTCAACCCACCTCCAAATGTTCAACCACCAACAGTCCCCAATGTCGCGCATAACATGACTGATATCATTTTCAAAACTAAAAAGGTACGAAAGATGCTCTCTTCTCTTAGCACCAGGAAAGCCTCTGGCCTTGACGAGATCTCAGCAATTGTTCTCAAAAAATGCGCACCAGAACTTGCTCCTATCCTGAGTCGTCTATTTCAGATATCTTACAATAAAGGCATATTCCCTAGTAACTGAAAAACTGCTCGAGTACAACCCATCCCCAAGAAAGGATCCAAAGCGGTTCCTACCAACTGCAGGCCTACTTCTCTCATTTCAGTCGTCTCTAAAGTGATGGAAAAGTATATAAACACCGAATTACTAAAATTTCTGGAAAAACACACGACAGGCAGTATGGATTCCGTCAGCGCAGATCGACTGCCGACCTCCTTTCTTTTGTCACCCATTCTTGGAACAAGTCTATGGAACTACACGGTGAATCCCAGATTGTCACTCTAGACATATCCAAAGCATTCGACCAGGTCTGGCACGCAGCGCTGCTTAATAAACTTCCGGCCTATGGCCTACCACCAAAACTTTGTACCGGGACAGCAAATTTTCTCTCCAACAGGAGCATTTATGTTGTTGTGGATGGCCATCCCTCTAAACTGTATTCAATTAATGCAGGAGTTCCTCAAGGTTCAGCTTTAGCCCCTACTTTGTTTTTTCTCCACATCAATGACCTCCTCTCTAGCACATCCAACCCACTTCACAGTTACGCGGACGACAGCACCCTACACTCAAATATACAATATCCTAAGCTTGTCTCTTTAGCCTAATTAGATGAGGATCGCAGACTCATGGAGTGTTCTGTCTCCGTGGATCTCCAAAAAATATTAGACTGGGAAGTAGAAATCTTGTAAAATTCAACCCCACCAAATCTCAGTCTTGCTTTCTTTCTCATAAGAGATACGCCAGCCCTAGACCCATTACAATGAACAACCAAGTTATTCAAAATAATGAGTTCCTTTCTCTTGTTTGCATTTCTGTGGATCGAAATCTTAATTGGCACCAGCATGTCACATCAATTGCAGAAGCGGCTGCTAAGAAATTAGGTTTCCTCTTCCGGGCTCGCAAATACTTTGCACCAGCTAGTCTCTATACTTTATATACTTCACAAATAAGGCCTAACCTTGAATACTGCTCCCACATCTGGGGTGCAGCTGCCGTTTCTACACTCGCTATCCTGGACTCCATTCAAAAAAGAGCTATACGTCTCATCGGTGACCGTACCCTCATCCAAAGGCTGCCATCCCTTGCCCAGCGACGTGCCGTTGGTGACCTCTCTCTATTTTATAGATATCTGCACGGGCACTGCTTAGAGGAGCTTTCCTCCATAGTTCCCCCACCTGCTGCCCCCAACAGATCTACCAAGGGAACAGAGCGAATGCACCCTTTTACTGTCCAGGTCACCAGACATAGAACTTCTTGTTATGTCCGCTCTTTTGTCCCGAGGACTTCCAAGTTGTGGAATTCCTTGCCGGCACATGTTTTTCCTTCTTCTCCGAGCCTCCAAACCTTCAAGTCCAAAATTAACAAGTTGCTCTTCCTCCCTGTCAACACCCACGGTACGATAGTATTTAGGCTGTAAGCCCTCGTAGTGTGTTGTTGAAATAAAAAAAATAAAAAAACTCTCAATTTCGATGTTCCTCTAGAAATGAGTATGTTGAGAGCATGTTACGTTTAACTGCTGTAATTTTCTAGTGTTTCCAAAAATTGTAAAAAGTAACTTTGCAAATCCTACAAATTACTATTTCCGGGCAAATGTTTAATTCTAGTTTTCAGCTTGTTGATTGATTTTCATGTTTTTCTTACCACAGTTACAAATGGCCTCGCCGTCAAGCTATAATTATATTCAACGGTAGATTCGCTTGTTATTGAACTAAAAGTTTAGTAATCAGAACTATCATTCAACCACACAGACAAATAACTGTTACATAGTTTTCCACCCACTTAAAACATCACACTGCTCCAACCAACTACATTGTTTATTTAAACTTGCCAAAAATTAATTATGTAATCCCAACTATTTGAAATACCACTCCTCATGTGAATAAATTTCCTAAAGCTCGGGCGTTCCTGTTTATCTCTTATAACGATTTAATGTTTTCCCAGAAAGCTTCTACCAAAATCCTTCTACATGGCAGACGCGACTTTTGTTGTCTTAACAAGTTATAATACCACAAAATCAGAAACGATCATAACAAGCATGTGATTCTTATAATTTAGTTGTGGAGACGAGTGTTGCGATGTCATCGCTATCTAATGAATATTCTAGGGAACTACAAGACACATCTATAGAAAGTTGGGTTAACAATCTTCTCTTTATCTCAGATACCACTTTTTTATCAGAAAACAATTACATTTACTTTGTAGAAAAAAATTATATACATTAATTATAGGGGGTCTTGAGCTACATCTCAAAAAAAGATTTCTACAATTACAGGATGGCCCATAAGTCGTTGTTGATTCAAATTTTCTTTTTTAGTGAATTTTCTTTAAAAAATTCACTAATGGGGAGATCATAACTAGCATGTGATTCTTATAATTTAGTTGTGGAGACGAGTGTTTCGATGTCATCGGTATCTAATGACTATTCTAGGGAACTACAAGACACATCTATAGAAAGTTGGGTTAACAATCTTCTGTTTATCTCAGATGCCACATTTTTATTAGAAAACAATGGCATTTGAAGGGATGAGTGCAACAACCAGGCAGCTTCATTTGGGTAAATTTGTGGTAAATAAAAAAAACGTCTTATAAATTGTATTGTTCAATTGTTTCAATATACTGAAATCATATGTATACAGGTGATATATCTCTAGGCTTTTGTGAAGATACTCTATCTGAAATTCCCAATAATTATTTTTTTTAATTTTGGAGCTGGCTTTTTGAGTAAAATAATGAAATCAACGATTTTTAAAACTTTTGATAGTGTTTTTACCACTTTGTTGTAATAAAAAACAAATTATACATGATTCTTTCTACTAAATTTAGGAACATATAATGAATGATAAGTACCTTATAAGTAAAAATCTCGGGACGCAGCAAGTGCGTTATGGTAGTGAATTTTCATAAAAATGTTTTTATTGCAAATATGTGTGTTTTCTTTTTAAGAAAGCAGACATCAATTTTGGTTACCAGTATAACCTATATAGAAAAAGCAGGCATCAAATTTGATTACCAGTATAACATATGTAGTAAAAACAATGTGCCATGTTTCATCAAAATAACTTGATTGTTTGAAAACGTACAGAAATTTCCAAAAGTAAACCAAAAGTGTTACTGAAAAAATCCGTTTCCTGGTCAACCTTATAGGTTAATAGCAAATTGAGCTTTTCAAATATGAAGCATTTAATCAAAATTCGCAACCACAACGCACTTGCTACCTCCAGAATTTCTTAACTTACAAACATGCATTATATTTCGATGGAAAATGCAAAAAAATAAGGCGTTTTCGACAAAAAAAAATTATTTGTATCACCAACGACTTATGGGCCACCCTGTGATTGTCGCAATAATTTTTTAAGATGTAGCTCAAAACACCGTATAATTAATGTATACAATATTTTTTCATATCTTGTATAATAACGAATATATTGAGCTTTATTGATTTTTTACGAAAATTCGACAAAAATTATATACCATTAAACAATAAACTCTATAGCTAAGGCTACTGCCAAGCATCAGAGAAAGGGTCTATTAGAAATGAATTTTCTGGAAATATTTTAGTAAAATGAAGGACAATGACGGTTGAAACTAAGAGTTCGGTATATGTAAAACATTCTTCTTGAGACATTTTCTTTCCATAGATCGTATTAGATTCAAATTATTTGCCTAAATGTTGCGAATTTTGACGTTTTCAATTGTCACTTTGACGTTTTGAGGAAACCCCCAATTTATTTTTCTTTAAATGCCCATAACTTTTTTGTCTTTTGACCTACAGAGCTAAATTTTGGTAGGTGGCACACCTATAACGATATACTTACCAAATTTGGTTGCCCTTACTTTGTTAATTTTGGAGATATAAATATTTTTCCAAAGGAAACACAAATTTTTCCGGGAAAACCTCGGCGGATTTTCCTGGCTAACAAAATTATCCAAGCGACTTGCGAAAGGAATGTACTCACCAATTTTGACGTTTAAAATCGCAATTTTGACGTTTTGAGGAAAATCCAAATTTATTTTTCTTTGAATGCCTGTAACTTTTTTATCCTTTAACCTACAGAGCTAAATTTTGGTAGAAAACTTGCCTATAATGAAATAAATCCGCATATGAAATTTGGTTGCCCTTACTTTGTTAATTCCGGAGATATAATTTTTTTTTCGAAAGAAAACACAAAATTTTCCGGGAAAACCTGGACCGATTTTCCTGGCTAACGAACTTATCCAAGCCATTTGCAAAAGGAATTTATTCACCAAATTTATTCAAAATCGGCCTATTATTTTTTGAGTTATCGGTGTGATACATATATATATATATATATATATATATATATATATATATATATATATATATATATATATATATATATATATATATATATATATATATATATATATATAAACATATAAAAATTTAAACCGATCCCGGATATGTGTTCTGGGGGGCCTAATTAGCGCTCATTTGAAGAAATTTTTTCAAAATTCAAAAGTCGGGATCTCCTCATTAGTGAATTTTTTTTAAGAAAATTCACTAAAATCACTCATCGTCTTTCTTCATCCTCCGTCTCCGAAGTCTGACACTCTTCAACTTCTGGAGGGATAAGTCTTTAATAGTACCACATTTCAGCATCGCCAACATACTGTTTAGCTAGTTCCAACACGTTATTTAACTTTTATTTTTTTAGTGGCAGGGTACCGTTATATAGTTTATCGTCTGGTCCTGGAAATGATGGCACAACAGATTTATTTATGTTTTCTGTGATGAAACCACTTGATGTCTTAGAACACACAACATTTTCCCTATGTTATGCGCTAAATTTTGTTATTTTGTATTTCGAGCTTTGAAATTTTTGTCCATCTTTGTTCTTAAACTTACTTTTTTTGAAAAAGGGGGCGAATTGGGCATTGTAGTTTAAAATTATTTCTTGTGTGAGCTCTTTAACAACAAATGTCTTGCTCGTATTCACTTCATTATCATTTGCTTCCATTCTTTGGGCAAATACAGTCTTTATCTTTTCCTTTTTTCTTTTTCGACCAAAAGACCGGTCGCATGGCAAAAAAATATGCCCAGGCTCGGGGTAGCGATGCCTTACTTCCTTAAATCTTCCTTGAAGAACCAAAGCCTGCCAAAACTGGACAAGAACTGCATTCTCTTTTGTGCGGCACAGTCATCACTGAATACATAAAGCTTCGTTACTTCTGGTTCAATATAGTTATTGATTAAATCGTGTAAGCAACTTATAACTTAATTTGGGGATTTTCTTCCCGTGACTTCGTTGCAAACATAAAAATAACTATTCAAAAGAGACAGGCTTAGAATATTGTATATTTGAGTGGAGGGTGCTGTCATTCGCATAACTGTGAACTTGATTGGATTTGCTTGAGAGGGGGTGATTGATGTGGAGAAACAAAATAGGGACTAAAGCTGAACCTTGAGGGACTCCTGCATTAATAGGATACCGTTTAGAGGAATGGATATCCATGACAACAGAAATGCTCCGATTGGAGAGGAAATTTGCTGTCCAGGTACAGAGTTTTGGTGGTAGGCCATAGGCCGGAAGTTTTTTTAAGCAGCGCTGCGTGCCAGACCTGGTCGAATGCTTTGGATATATCTAGAGCGACAATCTGGGATTCACCGTGTAGTTCCATTAACTTGCTCCAAGAATGGGTTGATCTGCGCTGACGGAATCCATACTGCCTGTCGTGGATTAGACTTTGTTTTTCAAGAAATTTTAGTAATTCGGTGTTTATCTACTTTTCCATCACTTTAGAAACGACCGAAAGGAGATAAATAGGCCTGTAGTTGCTAGGAAGCGCTTTAGATCATTTCTTGGGGACGGGTTGTATTCGAGCAGTTTTCCAGTTACTATGGAATATGCCTCTATTGTAAGATATCTGAAACAGACGAGTCAGGACAGAAGCAAGGTATGGTGTGCATTTTTATAACAATTGCTGGGATCTCGTCAAGGCCAGAGGGTTTAAGAGAAAAGAGCATCTTTTGTACCTTTTTAGTTTTGAAAATTATATCCATCACTTTATACGCGACATTGGGGACTGTTGGTGGTTGAACATTTGGAGGTGGGTTGAGAGTAGAATTGCCGGCGAACAACGAAGCAATAAGTTCATCCTTGCCCAGGGCGGTAGAAACAATTTCATCCCCTGAAACAAGAGGTGGGAACGTGCTCTTGCAGAAATTATTCCCAATAGATTAAGCAAGAGTCCAGAAGGGTTTTCTGCCATTGGAGCTTGATATTGGTATTCATGGTCGTCCTTCAGAGTCCACAATCCGTAGTTTAATAAATAAATTTGAGATAACCGGGTCGGGTTTGGATGAAGCAGTGCCTGTACGTCAAAAAACGCAAGATTGTTGTAAAATATTGTTCCCATTCGGGATAGTGTGTGAGAAAACCCCAGACAGTCCATTACGCGAGTGGGCAAAAGCTGGGTTTTTCTGCGACATCAGCTTGGCGGATGTTGCGTCGAGATTTGGGTTTTCATCTATACAAAATCTAATTGACTCAATAGCAAAAACCCAACGACCATAGACAACGCCGTGAATACGCGGATTGGGCTTTAAAGCATTTTGCGGCTGACCCTGATTTCGGGAAATAAATAATGAGTGATGAGGCTCATTTTAGGCTGAGTGGTTTTGTTAATGAACTAAATTGCCTGATTTTGGAGCGAAAAAATCCACGGGAGATCTATCAGGTGCCTCTACATTCCGAAAAAGTGACTGTTTGGTGTGGATTTTGGTCCGGCGGTATCATTGGCCCTCATTTCTTCAAAGATGCGCAAGGAACCTCGCTCACTGTCAATGGCGACCGATATCGGACGATGATAACAAATTATTTGTGGCCTAGAATCAATGGTATGGATCTCACGAGTATGTGGTTCCAACAAGACGGCACCACTTGCTATACTGCACGGGAAACATTAAATTTATTAGATGAAAGGTCTTCGTCATCTCGCGTGGTGGAGCCATCAACTGATCACCGAGATCGTGTGATCTAACACCGCTCGATTGCATTATTTTGGGCTACGTGAAATCTCGAGCCGATGCTGACAAACCACAGACAATTGCTGCCCCGAAAGTCAACATAACTCGCGTTCTTCATGAGATTGAGTCCGATTTATGCGAAAATGTCGTCCAGAATTGGTCCACCAGGATATACCACCTCCAGCGGAGTTGCAGCGGCCATTTGGCTGTAGTTATATTTCATATATAATGTCATCAAACGTTCTTTAAAATAAAATAAAAATTGGGGCAACATCGCTTAAACAGGTTGTTTTATTTGATATCAAAGTTCGAGCGTTCTTAATGAAAAACCTCTATATGAACATACAGAGTGTCCCATAATTAATTGAACACTAGCTAAGGGGTGATAGCTGGCACAAAAATAAGGCGATTGGGCTTAACATGCCTCAGTAAAATGTTATTCGTTTTCGTTTTGCAGTTTTGTTCAAGAATGTGCCTACAGGCTGGACAAAAAATTATGACCATGTTAATGAACTAGTGTTGCTGTCGGTGGCGCCACCTAGCCCGCAGTAGTGGAATTGGTACCATCGTCGTATTACGCATGATGCCTAATAATATCATGTCACATTTCATTAAAATATATTGAACCACTTTCAAAATATTTGAAAAAATACTTTTAGGATAAATTATTTAAACACCCTGTATAATAAATGGTGCATTTTTAGAAAAAAACGCAAATTTGCATATATTTTTTCGATTTTGGTCTTAAAGCTGTTTGTGAATAATTATATCTTAGCGAGTGCGTAAATAGCTTGAAGGGGTGTGTTCGCCAGGGAAATCGGAGCAGCTTTTTAAGTTTATTTTCGGAAAATGTTTGTACTTTTAGAAACAACAAAGCTAATTTAATGAAATATAGTACATTGTTATCACTATATAGGTTATACTGCCAACCAAATGTCTTTTTAAAAACAAGACATATTTGACATTAAAAACATTTTAACGAAAATTCGCTAATAACACACTTGCTGCGTCCTGACTTTTTTATATGTAAAGAAAACGGTAGCTATGATGAAACGTTCGCATCATGTTGAAGTTGGTCTGCGACAAGAATTTTTAGACTGGATTATTTGGGTTTGCTGATATCTTAGCCGCATATTTTAACAGTTCTTCTTCTTCTCATCTTAACTTATAATAATAATAATAATCTTTATTGGTCTTTTTGCTACAAAATCTAGTAGATAAGACATGTCAGGATTAGATAAAAACACAAGAATATAAGAAAAAAAGTCTGGACGCAGCAAGTGCGTTATGATAGTGAATTTTCATAGAAATGATCTGGCACAAAATATTTTATTATAACTTTTTTTTCTTGTAACATAAAAATCTTAATTTTGGTGTATAGTTTACTTTTTATATCGTAAACCTACCTACCAAATTTGGTTATCATAGATTTTTTATTTTTTAAGATAAAAATTTTTTTCAAATGAAAACTCAAAATTTTTTCGGAAAACCTTGTCCGATTTTTCTGATTAACGAACTTGTCAAAGCCATTTACAAAAGGAAGGTACATGCCAAATTTTATCAAAATCGGCCTATTATTCTTTGAAATAAAAATTTATTTCGAATGAAAACTCAAAATTTTCCCGGAAAACCTTGTCAGATTTTCCTGACTAACAAACTTGTCAAAGCCATTTACAAAGGAAAGGTACATACCAAATTTTATTGAAATCGGCTTATTACTTTTTGAGATAAGAATTTTTTTTGAATGAAAACTCAAAATTTTCCCGGAAAACCTTGTCCGATTTTCCTGACTAACGAACTTATCCAAGCCATTTACAAAAGAAACGTACGTGCCAAATTTTATCAAAATCGGCCCATTATTTTTTGAGTTATCGGTGTGATACATATATATATATATATATATATATATATATATATATATATATATATATATATATATATATATATATATATATATATATATATATATATATATATATATATATATATATATATATATATATATATATATATATATATATATATATATATATATAAACATATAAAAATTGAAACTGACCCCGGATATGGGTTCTAGGGGTCCTAGATCGCGCTCATTTGAAGAAATTTTTTCAAAATTCAAAAGTCGAGATCTCTTCATTAGTGAATTTTTTCTAAGAAAATTCACTAATAAACACAGATATGACAGACAACATCCTCTACAAAAATAAAAATCATAATCTTAAAATGTCCAAAATTTCCAATCATCTAACAACAATCTTTTCATAAACCTAAAACACTCTAAAATCGAATTTAAAAAGTTCCGGTTCATATAATTATAAAATAAACTAATCGAAATATACTCTAAAAAATCTAAAATACAATTAAATAAGAACTTAAAAATAGCCACACATATATACACAATATATACAAGCATAAAATAAATGTAAAAAACAAATCACACCGCCAGAAACAAACATCACATAAATACAGATTAAAATTTTTTGCAGTTTGTTATGGATAAAAATTCACCGATACTATAAAAACAATGTTTCAGTAGATAGTTCTTCAACTATTTTATAAACCAATCTGTTGAGTCCCCTTTAAGATTATCTGGTAATCTGTTATAAAGATAACAGCCAGAGTTAACTGGCGACTTCTTGTAAAATTCATGCCTAGGAAGTTTTAAGTGTAACGTCCCATCTCTTCTAGTGTGATAGTGATGCACATTATAATTTTTTATATACGAGTCTCTGTTTGTATGTATATACGTTAGTAAACGTAGCAAATATATAGATGCCACAGTCAGAATGCTATTCTTTTTAAAAATATCACGACATGACTGGCCGTATGGCAGATTAAATATTACTCTCAAAATCCGCTTCTGAATAACGAAGACTCTATGTATCTCTGTTGCCTGGCCCCAGACCACTATGTTGTAGGACAGACGAGAATACACCATTGCATAATATATATTTAATAGGTTTGTGGTGTTAAGGCTGTTTTTAAGATTAATAATTACATAAAAGGCCCCATTGAGTTTCTTACATAAGTTGTCTATATGGTAGCTGAATGTCATCTATGCCCAAAAATTTTACACAGCTTGCGTTTCTTATAACTTCATTATGTATCTGCAGATTAATATTTTTGAGCTTCTCATTAGAGTGTACGTTATGTGTTTCCATATAGACCGTCTTTTGATAATTGATGATTAATCTGTTTTTATAACACCATTCTTGAAAGCACTGTAATATCGAGTTTGCTTTTTGCTCAACGTCCCCCACAGTCCTACCACTCACAACAATCAAAGTGTCGTCAGCATACATCCATACCCTACCATCAGTTATTGGTTTGGAAGATCGTTGACATATGAAAGAAAGATAAGTGGGCCAACGACACTTCCCTGTGGAATACCAAGAGGCAATTTATACGCATCCGATTCTGCCTCTCCAACTTTGACATATAATTGCCTGTCCGTGAGATAGGAGGTTATAAGGCTATTTACTACCCCACGTATACCCAGCATATCCAGCTTATCAGAAACAAACTTTATATCCACGGTGTCGAATGCACATGATTGGAGGCTCGTTACATTCTCGGTAAATACTTTCCATTGGACTTGTTCTAAATGCTCCTGTAACTATTCTAAGTGCATGATTTACAATAACTTAAAGTGGTTTTAAAGTTGATTGGCTTGCGGAAATATAAATAGCTGAGCAATAGTCAATTTTTGATCTCATCAGTGCTCTGAAAATACTTATCAAGACTGATTCATGAGCACCCCAGTTATAGTGTCCAAGAGTTTTCAAAATGTTTAGTCTAATAATACATTCAGGTTTGTGTACATTTATGTGAGCCTTCCAGTTGAGTTTTGATTTTAATTCCGAGAATTTACTGGATTTGCCATTCATTTTGAAACCGCCTGTCTAATACAATTATAACCGCTGTTAATGGAAGATTTCTATTTCAGCGAATTTTTCTTTAAATTCGCTAATGAGGAAATTTATATATATATATATATATATATATATATATATATATATATATATATATATATATATATATATATATATATATATCCGACCGATAACTCAAAAAATAATGGACTAATCTTGATCAAATTTGGTGGGTACCTCCCTTTTGCAAATGGCTTGGATAAGTTCGTTAGCCAGAAAAATCGCACCAGGTTTTTTTGTTTGTATTATAAAGGGTGAACTCTGTACCAAAATTTATGTCTCTAGCTTTAAAAACCAAGAAGTTATGGGCAGTTAAAGAAACAAATTTTGGAGCTTTCCTCAAAACGTCAAACTCGCAATTTTAAACGTCAAAATTGGCAATGTTTAGGCAAAGAACGTGAAACAAATAGGGGTTGTGAAAAGAAAATGTTGCAAGAAGAGTGTTCTGCAAACCCTTAGGTTTCAGATTCAACCGTCATTGCCCTTCATTTTACTAAAATGTTTACAAAAAATTCATTTCAAATAGACCCTTTCTCTGATGCTTTGGTTGTCGGTTTAGTTCAGTTGATGCTTTCGCTGTAGGTTTAGTAAAGTTTATGGTTTAATGGTCTATAATTTTTTTAGATAATTTTCGTAAAACAAGTTCGTTAATGCTATTTTGCATTTTTTATCGAAATATGATGCGTTTGTAAGAAAAAAATCTGGAGGCAGTAAGTGCGTTCTGGTAGCGCATTTTCGGTAAATTTGCAGTTTAGCTCCCGAACGCTTTTCAAAAAACGGTTTTCAGAGACCTGCCTAGACCACGCCCCACCCCTGGATCCACAAACCCCAACAAAAAATTCTTGTTCACACCCCCCAAGGAAGTTACGGGACCAGGAGTGAGTAGGGGTGTATAATATTTTTTTAGCAAATTTTCGTAGAACAAATTCGTTAATGCGTTTTTGCATTTTTTATCGCAATATGATACGTTTGTAAGAAAAACATCTGGACGCAGTAAGTGCGTTTTGGTAGCGAAGTTTCGGTAAATTTGCAGTTTAGCTCCCGAACGCTTTTAAAAAAACTGATTTCAGAAACCTGCCTAGGACCCCCCCTGGATCCATAAACCCCAAGAAAAATTTCTTGTTCACACACCCAAGGAGGTTACGGGACCAGGAGTGAGTAGGGATGGTGGGCGGGGTAGGTGGTAAAAAGGAAATATGAGCAGAAAGTTCGAATAAAACGGGATTGAAAGCTGGCTTTTTCACATCTTGAAGCCATGTCCTCCTTAAACCCTGCCTACCCCGCACAGCACACACACACACACACACCCCTCCAGGTGCCGTAACTTCCTTGGCGGGTAGAAACAAGACATTTTTCTTGTGGTTTCTGCAGCGAGGGTGGTTGTTTGCACGCGACGGGGAAGGAAAATCCCCACGACGAAGCATTTAAGTTTATTTTCAGAAATTGTTTGTATATTTTCAAACCATAAGTAATTTTGATAAAATATAGTACATTTGCTTCTACTACATAGGCTATACTGGTAATCAGATTGATGCCTGCTCGCATTTGATATTAAAAACATTTTTATGGAAATTCACTTTCGTAACACATTTGCTGCCTCTAGACTTTTGAAAAATGTTTATATATTTTCAAACAATAAAGTTATTTCGACGAAATATGATACATTGTTTCTACTATATTTAGCAACCAAGTTTGATGCCTGCTTTCATCAAAGAGACATATTTGCTATTAAAAATATTTTTTTAAAAATTCGCTAGCATAACGCACTTGCTGCGTCCAGACTTTTTTTAAGACTTAAATTATTTTAACAGATAAAGAACCCAGCATATCAGCAATAGTTATCATACATCAATATTTAGTTAGAGTATATGTGTGTAATGTCTGTTTATACTTGAAAATATGAAAATATAAGAAAACCCTTTATTTTCTTTCAAGTGTTTTCTTAATAACTACACAAACGTCAATGATCGTTATACAATAGGTTGTTTGTTCGCCAGTTACTAAGGCTACGTAGTTAAAAACAGAAGACCTGAAGAACATGCGTTATATACTACGCTGTCACCTGATACAAGCAAAAGCTCCTGACCTGAACCCTGGCTTTAGAGATGAGGCATTGATTCCAAGTCAACGCATGGAGAAAATAAAAAGCATCCCCTTCTATTCTATTCATGTACTATATTAAGATGTTAGTTTTTTATTGTCACTGTTTTTAGCCAAGTCGAGGCGCAATTCAGAGGTACTTAGATGATGATATATAAATAAGGGTTGGTAGAACTGTTTGGCTTCGCTTGTAAAACTCGTAAATATCGCTGATTATGTGAACTAAAAGCTGCAACTGATGTGTGGGCGATTATCTGGGTAATTATTTTTGATAGATGGACTCTAATCCTGTTAAAACTTTCGTTATGTAAGAAATCATTTTCATACATACTTACCTAGAAAGTAAAATCACAGTCTAAGAGCGACACCGCTTTGTCGTAGCAATTATGGCTTTGTGTCCCCAGGAGCCCCTTTCATTTTATTTAATCTCCTAGATTTCATCGATTAGGCCTGGTTTTGCGGAAGTTTTTTACTTTTTCTGCTTTTTGGAGAATTCTCATTAAAAAATTCGCTTTTAGAGAGGTAACGACTTTCAAATTTTCGAAATAATGTTTCAAAGGAGCGCGATCTAATGCCTTTGTAATCTATTTGCGAGGTTTATTATAATTTTTATATGTTTATATTGTAACGATTGTGTTTTTATTCACCATCATTACCACGTTACTGACATAAAGAGAACCCCCAAGAAGCTTAAATGATAGCAGGTGACTTTATCGCTGGAAAGCAAATCAAATTTTAGTTTCAAAATTATTTGTTGAAAATTCGCTAATAACTATTTACATCGTAACGCCCGTACTGCGTTCTTTTTATGTACGTTGGAATATTTGCTTGAGAAAAAAAGAATATCATTATTGTTCCAGTAGTTCTCGGTATGATGTCATCATGATCTCATCAACGACCGTTAAAGAATCGGACCGCGTCCATTGTAGTATCGAGGGGAGTTTCGAACGCTATCTGTCTCTTTCAGATATATAGGCCTAATGGGAATCAAGTTTCAACGATCGCGGGGAAAATGGCGCGAAAGTCAGTAAGATCGTGACGTAAGTGCTTGTTTCGTGGAGCAGTCGGTCTTGGGCATGCAGAGAGTTAACATCGCTTAAACTGTCGGAGCCCTTTATCACCCAAAAAGGGTCTAAAATATAATATTTCACCATTAATATCGCTTAATATAGTTATCGGTGAGAGCCTCAAGTGTTTTGATTTCGATTCGTGTAGAAATTAATGACCCGTTTAAAAAACAAACATGAGTTAAACAGTGAACATTTGTTCTTTTTGGTATAGTGAAATTTCTAACGCAATCTCAAGTACATATCTAAAGTTTCCAATCTCAAAAGCCAATTAGCCCTCAACATCAGTAAATTCCGCATATTTTGGTCGTAAAAGACTCAGTTGAATTACCTGCAGACGATATCATTTCAACAGCTGTAGATTTAGACAACAGGTTTACCTATCCCGTTTTACAATACAATGGTACGTACGAGTTTGTCTGGTCGACACCTAAAAAAATCCTTTCCGCTACTTCTTGACTCCCCTCTGGGGAGAAATTAAGAGCCTATGGTGGGCACTGATAGTTGATGTCTACCTGTGTAACATCCGTAAATAACCAACAGGTGATTGAGACCTCTGAAGCCCCACATACAACCCAGCTCTGGTGAGTCGTTTTGAGTTTTATCTGCGTGTGATTTTTCACACTTTCATATGTCAGCTAGAATTTTTCAATCAATTTGTAATATGAACTTTGATCCAGCGAAATTAAATTGAACTTTTATCAGTAAGATTGTTTCTTAAAAATAACTGTATTTTGTATATCTCTCTCAATATTTTGCCAGTAATGTAAATTCAGAAATTTCACTGTGTAATTTAAGATTAATCAATGTTTTGTTTATGAGCTACCTAACCTTCAGGTGTTGCAAATTGTTCATTTATTATCAGTTAATGGCAATCTAACTTTGCATTGTGTGAGCTTCTCTTGGAAAATTTTCTTTAAAGAACAAAATCAACCTGATCAGGATAATTTCTAGGAATTGCACCTAAACTTGTTAAAATTTTGAGAGCATCAGTAGTTTTGACAGAGAAACAACTACCTTAACAAATAATGTTTATTTTCGTATTTGTAATGAGCAACATTTGATTTATTTCGTGTAAACATGTAATTCACTTTCTTTCTTGTAATATAATACCCATTTTTTTCATTCTTGTTATATGCAATAGTTAATTTCTTTCTTGTGGTAATTAATATGTGTTTTCTTTTGTGTGAAATGCAATGTTTATTTTAATTTACCAGGAGTACTAAATTGATTTGCTCCCTCAATAATTTATATCAATAAACTTAAGTATTTACATTTTTTATATCTGTTTAATTGAACAACAATCCCTCCCTAAAACTTCGTAAGTCTGGTGACAGTCTAAGTAAATAAATCTAAGACTTCAGGCAGAACAACTTAAAAGTCGAGTAAGTATTTAATTATCTCAACATCTTCTAGCCTTAAAATTGTTCTTTATCTTGTAAATAATTAATCCGAAAGATAGGTACATTTAAGTTAGGGTTTAGTAGGTGATGGTGACCTCTCTATCGTCCGTATTTGGATCCACTTGAGGTCAATCGTGAGATATCACTCGTGAATAGGAACCAAATAAATACTCTCGGTCTTTTATAGGTCCTTTACTTAAAAATTTCTTGAACAGTTGCCCTGTCATTCGGTGACGAGGGTTCCAATTCTTTCAGGACGGTTACAATATATAGGGTGTAAACAAATAAGTGCGAAATAATTCAGGGTGTCATTCCTTGCTAAAAATTAAAGTAGACCCTTCATATAAAAAAAACGTATACACCCCGCTCTTTTCACAGGAAAGGGGTGCGTAAGTTATGTTGTATCTTCGCGACATCTTAAAGGGGGCACCAAAAGAGTAGTTTTTCATTGTTTTCTTAAATACGAAAGAACTGACAGAAATTTCATTAAGTAGATTTGTCCACTACCAAGAGGATACCCAGCAAACAGCTTGTTAATTTTCCCGCAAGGGGAGAAAAATCCACCCCCAGAACTTTTTTTCTTACAGCTATATTGATATTTTAAAATACATTTTAAACAGCTTGAATAAAAAAAATTCTTCTGTATTTTTTTCCTGAATTTCAGGATTTCTGGAGAAAGCATAATTTAAATTCAATTACAAAAAACATTATCGCACCAAGTGTGTCACGGTAACGCACAATATATCATTACATATTATGAAAGTAATACTGACGCAGCAAACAGGTCACCATGACGAATAAGATATGGGTACGTGCTAAGTCTAGACGCAACAAGTGCGTTATGGAACTGAATTTTCATAAAAATGTTTCTAGTAGCAAATTTGACACTTTCATGCAAGCAGGCATCAATTTGGTTACCGGTATAACCAATATGGTAGAAATGTATTATATTTTATCAAAATAACTTATTGTTTGAAAATGTACAAAAATTGTCAAAAAATAAACTTTAAATGTTTCCGAGAAAACTGGTGTTCTAGCCAACAAACCTTAGGTTAATAGCAAATTGACTTATTGAAATTTGTTTACCAAATTTGGTTGCCCTTACTTTAAGGCTAGATGCATTCTCACAACAATTAGAACCGTGGACCGGTTTCGCTCTCATTAGAGCTCATCAATACGGCATAAAAATTGCAGCGAAACTACACGTATAAAGTAATACGGCTAAAGATTCCAGCCTTTCAACACTAAGTGAGTGGCGAGCATGTTGCCACCTAGTTGCGGAACCAAGTAGTATGTTGTCACTCCAGCTCCAAATAACACAAAGTGTTAAAAAATAGAGACTGTATACAACCAACTAACAACTTAATGAATTGTCAGCCCTGTCCCATTTATACCCTAACATAGGGACAAAGTATATAAAGCTAGATGCATTCTCACAACAATTAGAACCGTAGACCGGTTTCGCTCTCATTAGAGCTCGTCAGTACGGCATACTAATTGCAGCGAAAACACACCTATAAAGCAATACGGCTGAAGTAGCCAGCCTTTCAACACTAAGTGAGTGGTGAACGTGTCGCCACCTAGTTGCGGAACCAAGTAATATGTTGTCACGGCAGCTCCAAATAACACGGAATGTTATAAAATAGAGACTGTATACAACCAACTAACAATTTAATAAATTGTAAGCCCTGGCCCATTTCTACCCTAATATAGGGACAAAGTATGTAAGGCTAGACCTCACCCCATAGCCTAATTCTGCTGACAGCGCCCTCTAAAATAGTAAAAAATGTCGTATATAAAGAAATATTATTTTAAAAAAAATAACGTTTTTTCTTCTTTTTTTGCCTCTAATTACTGACTTGAAATTTTTAGTTTCTTCGTATACAATATTAAAGTGGTTTTAGGTTTAATTTATATATGGGTTTGTCAGTTTGTGAGGTCTTTACGACTATGCTAATACAGTCTGAAAAATATTGTCATTATTATTATAACTGAATTCCACACGGACGAAGTCGCGGGCAACAATTTTAATAAAATAGTTTGGATTATTTCTGTGAAAAATCGCTACCAATACGCACTTACTACGTCTAGACTTCTTTTTGCACATACAGATATTCATTCGTTGAGATTTACCCGACTGATTTTCTCTTTAGCCTTTTCCGGTTCTTCTGCTTTGTTTATGTACTTGTATATTGCATGCCTTTGTATTTCCTTTATTCTTTGTTAGAGTTTTTGCACTTTGATCGTACCTACTAGATTATAGTCGCTGTATATATCTACACAAGAAGACGATGAGTAGGTACTTTGATTTAAAAAAATATTGTTAAACTACTTGGTACCGATGACTGCCGACCTCCTTTCCTTTGTCATCCATTCTTGGAACAAGTCTATGGAACTACACGACGAATCCCAGATAGACATATTCAAAGCATTCGACCAGGTCTGGCACGGAGCGCTGCTTAATAAACTACCGGCCTATGGCCTACCACCAAAACTCTGTACGTGGACAGCAAATTTCCTCTCGAACCGGAGCATTTCTGTTGTCGTGGATGGCCATTCCTCTCAAATGTATCCAATTAATCCTCAGGGTTCAGCCTTAGCCCCTACTTTGTTTCTTCTCCACATCAATGACCTCCTCTCTAGCACATCCAACCCAGTACTCAGTTACGCGGACGACAGCACCCTCCACTCAAATATACAATATTCTAAGCCTGTCTCTTTAGCCCAATTAGATGAGGATCGCAGACTCATGGAGGGTTCTATCTCCGTGGATCTCCAAAAGATATTAGACTGAGGAAGTAGAAATCTTGTACAATTCAACCCCACCAAATCACAGTCTTGCTATCTTTCTCATAAGAGATACACCAGCCCTAGACCTATCACAATAAACAACCAAGTTATTCAAAGTAATGAGTCCTTTTCACTTGTTGGCATCTCTGTGGATCGAAATCTCAATTGGCACCAACATGTCACATCAATTGCAGAAGCGGGTGCTAAGAAATTAGATACTTTTCACCAGCTAATCTCTATACTTTATATACGTCACAAATAAGACCAAACCTCGAATACTGCTCCCACATCTGGGGTGCTTCTGCCGCTTCTACACTTGCTATCCTGGACTCCATTCAGAAGAGAGCTATACGTCTCATCGGTGACCCTACCCTCACTCAAGGGCTGCCATCCTTTGCTCACCGACGTGCCGTTGGTGACTTCTCTCTCTTTTATAGATATCTGCACGGGCACTGCTCAGAGGAGCTTTCTTCCATAGTTCCTCAACCCGCTGCCCCCAACAGATCTACCAGAGGAACAGAGCGAATGCACCCTTTTATTGTCCAGGTCACCAGACATAGAACATCTTGTTATGCCTGCTCTTTTGTCCCGAGGACTTCCAAGTTGTGGAATTCCTTGCTGTCACATGTTTTTCCTTCTCCCCCGAACCTCCAAACCTTCAAGTCCAGAATTAACAAGCTGCCTCTTTCCTCCTTGTCGACACCCACGGTACGATAGTATTTAGGCTGTAAGCCCCCGTGGTGTGTTGCTGAAATAAAAAATAAAAAAGTCTTTTTGACACTCTCCTGTATCGCTGTTATCTTATTTTTTTGGGTAGTCGATAAGATAAGATAAAAAAATCAAGAATAAAATAAAAACTGTATATCAATTTATAGCAGAACAAATTTTACTTTTTATCTTTATGTACAAAAATATATAAAAATATGCAAAGAATTTACAAGCTTTTTTTATACAGAGAATATAAATACAAAAATACAATTAGTGAAACGAAATAACTTCAAATGCAATCTTATCTCTTACCAAAGATTTTATTATTGTCATTATTATTATTTTCTTCTGCCCCAATATAGAACAGAGATTTGAGAACATCTTTGGGTTTATTGTTTTACGGAGCTGTAGCTAATCCCAACTGTCGGTCAATACCTAACCAATGTCTTTCCCTGCGAAAAGAAAAACCAAGCCATAACATCTTCTAGCATATTGTTACATTTTCGTGGGCTTCTTTATTTTATTTATTTTTTTGTTACTACATCATTTTTTAAGGGTTAATGGCGTTCAAAAACATTCGAATATAAAATATTTTATACATAATAATCAAAGAAAGCCCAATAAATATCGTCAGCTTTCTTCACTGCTTTAAGGCTACATCTATAAAAAGTTCTTCTTCCTCCTGCTTTCTGTTATTGGTCTCGTTCATCTGGGCAATGTTTGTACTATAAGAAAGTTCGGAATTATTTTCTAATGTACCGTTTATTTGATGGTGTAAAACACTTTCATTATCTGATTGGTCTAATTCATTGTGTTCGTAATTTCTAAACCGTCTTTTTAGTGATATTGTATACGCCATTTTAAAATCTTTATTCAACTTCCCCAACATATAGACAACAACAATCACGTGTCCGTGCGCAATCAGCTCCGGTATAAATTGTGTAAACGTTACAAATAAACCAATAAAATTATCAGGAAACGTGTGGGGATACCATGTTACTACTAGGTCGTAGATGAAGAGTGGACACCATAGGTAAAACACAATATTAGATATTTTAAGTGCGTACCTCTCTTTGTTTTCAATAGACAGTCTATTGCTTCTTCTCTCAATTAGGTTTAATGTGATTAGCAGGGTAAACAACACGAGAAACGTGAAGATTAACAACCTGTGCCTAAACGGTATAGCGGCACCAAAACAGAATCTCAATCCTATCAGAAACTTCACAAAACCAGCAATGTAAAGTATAAAAATAAAATACTTATAAATGTACCGGTAACATGCAGATGAACTGTCTTTAAGATGGTGCGTGTAATAATCTACAGCTAGAGCTCCAACAAAGATAAACATTAGAAGCAACAGAACGTTGTCAAAGACGTCGACGAAACAATAGAGTTTGTTTAAGTATCCCACCCCTAGTGCCATTAGCGCGATAAAGATGATCGGTACAAGAAGGTAATAGAGGGTGTTGCAGAGAGCGTAGTGGAAGATGTATATGTTTCTACGTTTTCCGAGTTTCTTGAACTTCTTTATCATCACCATAAGGAAGATGCTGGCACTTATGTTAACCACAACCACGATGAACTTGATTAGTTCTGTCATCATCATCCAGTAGTCGCTGATAACTCCTAAAGTAATTGTGCCATAAGTGGTTTCGTTGTTGGTTAGGTCTACGTCTGCGAAAGGGTGCTCTTCGATCTCGCTTATGTTTTCCATGTCTGCGGTTTGTGTAACTGAAAGAAAGACAAATTTTTATGTTTAATATCTTTTACCATGGGTAATTATCATCGAAAGATTAAAATTTAATTGGTTTTAAACTGTAATTACCAATCTTTTTATATATATTTGAACAACACACCAAGAAGGCTTACAGCCTAAATAATATCGTACCATAAATGTCGACAAGGAGGAAAGAGGTAACTTGTTAATTCTGAACTTGAAGGTTTGGAGTTTCGGAGGAGAAGGAAACACATGTGCCGGCAAGGCATTCCACAACTTGGAGGTCCTCGGGACAAAAGAGCGGGCATAACAAGATGTTCTATGTCTGGTGACCTGAACAGTAAAAGGGTGCATTCGCTCTGTTCACCTGGTGGATCTGTTGGGGGTAGCAGGTGGAGGAACTATGGAAGAAAGCTCCTCTGAGCAGTGCCCGTGCAGACATCTATTGAAGAAGAGAGGTAACCAACGGCTCGTTGGTGGGCAAGGGATAACAGCCTTTGGGTGAGGGTAGGGTCACTCTCTTCTGAATAATGTCCAGGATATGGAGTGTAAAAGCGGCAGCGGCACCCCAGATGTGGGAGCAGTATTCGAGGTTTGGCCTTATTTGTGAAGTATATAAGGTATAGAAATTAGCCGGTGAAAAGTATTTGCGAGCCTGGAAGAGGATCAAATACTCAATGAAAAGCTTCTGATCCAGACTGCTATCTGGAAACCCGGAAGAGAAAACCTAATTTCTTAGCAGTCGCTTCTGCAATTGATGTGACATTTTAGTGCCAATTAAGATTTCGATCCACAAAAATGCCAACAAGTGAAACGGACTCATTACTTTAAATAACTTGGTTGTTCATTTTGATGGGTCTAGGGCTGTTGTATCTCTTATGGGATAGAAAGCAAGACTGAGATTGGTGGAGTTGAACAGTACAAGATTTCTACTTCCCCAGTCTAATATTGTTTGGAGATCCACAGAGACAGAACCCTGCGATTCTAATCTAATTGGGGTAAAGAGACAGGTCTATAATATTGTATATTTGAGTGGAGGGTGCTGTCGTCCGCGTAACTGGCTTAGATGTGCTAGAGAGGAGGTCATTGATGTGGAGAAAAAACAAAGTAGGGGCTAAAGCTGAACCTTGAGGGACTCCTGCATCAATTGAATACAGTTTAGAGGAATGGCCATCTACGACCACAGAAATTCTCTGGTTCGAGAGGAAATTTGCTGTCCAGGTACAGAGTTTTGGTGGTAGGCCATAGGTCGGAAGTTTATTAAGCAGCGCTGCGTGCCAGACCTGATCGAGTGCTTTGGATATGTCTAGAGCGACAATCTGGGATTCACCGTGTAGTTCCATAGACTTGTTCCAAGATTGGTTGACAAAGGAAAGGAGGTCGACACTTGACCTGCGCTGACGGAATCCATACTGCCCGTCGTGGATTTGACTGTGTTTTGCAAGACATTTTAGTAATGCGGTGTTTATATACTTTTCCATCACTTTGGAGGCGACTGAAAGGAGCGAAATAGGCCTGTAGTAGCTAGGAAGCGCTTTAGATCCTTTTTTGGGGACTGGTTGTACTCGAGAAGTTTTCCAGTTACTAGAATATGCCTCTGTTATAAGATGTCTGAAACAGACGAGTCATGATAGGAGCAAGTTCTGGTGTGCATTTTTTGAGAACAATTGCTGGGATCTCGTTAAGGCCAGAGGCTAAAATTGTGAGTGTTGTTGCAGGTATATTCTGCTCTCATTAAGCTGTTGATTTTTGTGGTTTTTCAGTGGAAAAAATATAAAAGTTTGATACCGTTGTTTAGGGAAAGTTTTTCTTTATCTGCTGGTGTGAAAATTAGAGTGGTAGACATTGTTATTTGGATTGTAATGGCTAATTTTGTTTGATTAAATTTGAACATATAGAGAAAATATTTCAATTTGTGAAGTTTTTGTATTGGGATTATCAGAAGAAAAGATAAGATTATTTTGTGGTTTAAGAAATTGAATTTCTCTTTAGCTGATATTGTCTTTTATAGATATTATAAATAAATAAGAGAAAATGATAAATTATTGTTTCTCATGCAAAATTGATCTTATACAATATGATCAAAAACAAATATTAATTTGTGACTATTGCCAGACTAAGTTTTGTATACAATGCTCCAAACTAACTAGCACAGAGGTTAGAGCTGTGCAACTGTCTCAGAGGATCTTGATATATGCCTGTAATATTTGTACACAGGAAATAAAAAAACTGATGACCAAAACAAACAATTATGAGGTTGTTACTCCACGAAATGATATGGAATCCTCATTGGATCTGTTAAGAAGAGAAACCATATCGATGATTGCGCAACTAAGTAGTGAGGTGAAAAATCTAACTGATTCAAATAGGGAGCTTGTGAGTTTGGTCTCTCCGATGTTGTCAACTGGTAATACTAAAAACACTTTAAGGAATTCTTCATCCATAAATGAAATCGGCAAACAAACAATTATAAGCAATAGTACAAAAACAGTAGAACAAACTAATTCTACTGATGGACTACAACATCGAAAAGTCACAGAAAAAAATTATCAGAAACGAAATTTTGCTAAGATTATTATCGGTACTGGAAATACTCAATCAGAAGATCAAATTCTAAGAACAGCACCAAAACGAAATCCAACTAATTAAAAAGTGGCAATACACGTTAATCGACTCCATCCAGAGACAACTGAAGAAGAGTTGAGTAACTACGTAAAGAATAATTTTCAGCTGACCACTGAGATAGAGAAACTTCCTTCGAGATATCCAACAATCTATAGTTCATTCAAAGTTTCTACTACCAAGCCTTGTCTTGAAAAGCTGCTGAATCCTGACAAATGGTGTGAAGGTGCTGCTGTCAGAGTATTCAGGGAAGGTAGACCGATGGGAGTTGGTGAGGAAAATAGAGCACAAAGAGTGGATATGGAAAAAAACCGGCAAGAGTTTACTCAAATGATCCCTCATCAGTGATAAAATTATATTATCAAAATGTACGTGGACTGAGGACGAAACTAAGAGATCTTTTACTGGCTACGGAGAAATCGGAGTATGATCTGATTCTCTTTACAGAGTCTGGACTTAATGAAAAATTTTTTGATAGTGAATTAGGATTAGACGATTTTTTAGTGTATAGATGTGATAGAAATAAAAATACTAGTGTACATAGATATCTAGGGGGTGTTTTAATAGCTGTGAAATCATCAATTCCATCTGTAGAACTGTCTCTTAATGAAGAAACTATCGAACACAAAATGGTTTTGATTTCATGGGATTCATTAATGATTTTGATAAGTCTTGTTTATATTCCTCCTGATTCATCGGTTGAAATATACGAAAAATATGTCTCTAGTGTGGAAGATGTTCTGAGTTTAGTTAATTATGACTATGTTTTAATGGCTGGAGACTTAAACCTTCCTGGAGTAAATTGGTTAAACGATGAATATGGATCAATGGCAGTTGGGCATGTGTCTCAGAAATGTAAGATTCTATCGGACGTAGCTGCTTACTGGGGACTGTATCAGATTAACTCTATTAGTAATATTTTTGGAGACTATTTGGACTTAGTTTTTTCTAATATGGTAAGGTTCAATGTATCAGTTGCTGAACCATTTCTGAAATTGGACAAGTATCATCCTGCGCTAGAGATAAACCTAGATGTCTGTAGAAAAAATCTTGATTTGATAGACTATGACTATTTATATTATAATTTTGATAGGGCAGATTTCATTGGCATCAATTATTATTTATCTAATGTTAATTGGGATAGTTTGTTAGACTCTGAAAACCTCAATGTAATGATAGATCGTTTTTATGATGTTCTCTTTGTAGCCATTGATTTGTTTGTTCCCAAATGTAGAATTAGAAATAGAAAGTTTCCACACTGGTATTCCGCAGACTTGAGCCAACTTGTTATTGACAAAAAAATAGCACACAAAAATTATAAAATTAGCAACTCTCAATATCATTATAGTATTTTTAGTAGATTAAGAGAACAGTGTAAAAATGTTTCTAAGATTTGTTATAATGACTATATAAATAATATTCAAACAGCCATAAACGTAGATAGTAAGAGTTTTTGGAGATATGTTAGATCAAAGCAAAACAAATTCGGTATTCCTAAAGTAATGAAATATAATGACACACAGATAGATGATGTAGATAAAATTGTTGACTCATTCTCAGATTTTTTGGGTCAGTTTATAACAATTATAACAATAGTGTTTCTGTAGATTGTAGTGAAGAGTTCTCTCATAATGCGATCATGGGTGTAATGAGGATAGAAATAATGGAAGTGTTTGATGCCATTGCGCAGCTTGATAATAACTTAGGTGCTGGTCCAGATTTGATTCCTGTATGCTTTTTAAAGTAATGTAAATGTATCTTATCGGATATTTTTGCTAAGATCTTTAATTTGTCACTACAGTCGGGTGTTTTCCCAAATGCTTGGAAGATATCGTTCTTGGATCCACTCCATAAAGAGGGTGACATATCTGATATAAAAAACTACAGATCTATAATAAAGAATAGTTTAATTCCTAAGATATTTGAAAATATTGTAATGAATAAGCTAAGACCGTTTGTTGAAAGACAGTTAACTTTAAAGCAACACGGTTTCGTTAAAGGTAGATCCACTGTTACAAACTTACTATATATGAACATTACCTGTCTCGGGTCCTTGAGGAGAGAGGTCAACTCGATGTGATATATACCGATTTTTCAAAGGCTTTTGATAAGATAGATCACCGAATCTTATTGATAAAGCTGCAAAAATTTGGAATTTTTGGAAATTTGTTGGCTTGGTTTGGGGACTTCTTGTCTAATAGAAAACAAATAGTTAAAATAAAAAATTATCTATCTAAAGAGATCGATGTGACTTCGGGTGTGCCACAGGGCGGGCATCTCTCACCATTGCTCTTTAACATATTTGTTGATGATGTGACTCGCTGCGTTGAATATGCAGATACACTTTTATATGCAGACGATCTGAAGATGTTTGTTGAGATTAAAACTCCTGAAGATAATTTGAAATTACAGGCAGATATAGATAATTTGATCCAGTGGTGTAGGAATAATAATATGTTGTTAAATAAGAGTAAATGCTGCTATATACAATTTTCTAGATCGAAAAATATTTCAAATTTTGATTATAAAATGGAAGATACTGTCTTAAAAAAGGTTGATCAAATAAGAGATCTGGGAGTGTACTTTAGTAGTGGTTTGACATTTGATAAGCATATTGAATTAATTACAAATAAATCCTTGAAAATGCTGGGATTTTTGAAAAGAACATTGGCAGACTTCTCCGATGTAAACTGTTTAAAATCTGTGTACTGTGCATATGTCAGATCTGTGCTTGAATACAGCAGCATTGTTTGATCACCATTCTATCAGATACATAAAGATCTACTTGAAAGAGTCCAAAAAAGATTTCTTAGGTTTGTGGCATATAAGATGGGTATCGTAACTGACCAAATTGACTACTTACAACTTTATACTCAATTAAATTTGATTACTCTCGAACAACGAAGGGTTAATTTTGACCTTTGCTTTTTATATAAATTGCTGAATGGTGTTGTAGATTCTCCTGACTTACTAGCTATGATTAAGCTTAGTGTTCCATCCAGAACCTTAAGACACCATGGTCTATTTAATGAGAGTTTCTATCGTGTTAATTATACTTTTCATTCTGCAGTTCCAAGAATATGTAGAAATGCTAACAAATATTGTGAAAAAACTGATAATTTTTTTGTAAGCCTTGCTGAATTTAAAAGTGTGTTAGAAAATATTTTTTTGGTTTATATTATTAGCTTGTTTATAGTTAATTTGATTTTTGGTCATAAATTAATCTGTAAATTGGCTCAGACCGTTAATAAAAAATTATTATTATTATTATTATTATTATTATTATTTCCTGGTATTAAGAGAAGAGATCATCTTTCGTACCTTTTTAGTTTTGAAAATGATATCCGTTATTTTATGCGCGACATTGGAGACTGTTGGTGGTTGAACATTTGGAGGTGGGTTGGGAGTAGAATTGCCGGCAAACAACGAAGCAAAAAGTTCAGCCTTGCCCAGGGCGGTAGAAACAATTTCATCCCCTGAATCAAGAGGTGGGAACGTGCTCTTGCAGAAATTATTCCCAATAGATTTAGCAAGAGTCCAGAAGGGTTTGCCACCGTTGGAGCTTGAGAGGACTTTGTTTTTGATGTGGTTATTAAACGAGTTTTTTACCTCAGAAAGAATGTGTACATAGCGGTTTCTTGCGTCGTTGGTTGACGGTTTTCTTGACTGGGATTGTATAGAAGCGTTTTGTGAGCTTTGACCTTTACAAGTGTGGCCTTGTCACAGGATTTAGAGAACCAGGGCTTTTGAGTGACTGAAAAGGTTTTCTGTGTACGTGGAATAAATAATTTCCTGCCAGCTCAGATGATTTCGGTGACGTTTTGTGAAATATCAGAGGGGTCAGGATGAGAGAAGCAGATAGACGCCCATGGAAATGAGGAAGAGTAATCCCGCATTTTGTCCCAGTTTGCGGTGTTGTAGTGCCAAACTATACCTGGGTGTGATGACTGTGTGACCTTTACGCAGGAAGCAGTGACCACGCCGTGGTCTGAGCGACCAAGGGGTAGCAACAAGATATTTCGTTAGGTCCAATTTTTTGAAAATGTGGCTAGCACATAGTTCTCACGCTCCGTATACTCACAATTTGGAGTGTTTTTTTATATTGGTAATAAGGTTGAAAATACAACTTAGCATCGTTTCCTCCTGCATCAACGATTGCACGCATTCAGGCCATCGGTGTGATACACGTGTTTTACATTTTTAATAGAATTCGACGTTTTATGGATGGTGTAACTTTAGGTTTTCAAGCGTTTGTGTGTTACCATGGCACCAAAAAGTAAGTAGATCTTTTTAATTATTTTTAAATAAGTAAGTTTTTATATAAGTTTCTCTAAGAGTGTAATATTTTCATTTTCATAAAAATAATTCGATTTTAGTTAGAGGTTAGAATTTTACACCAGGTATTTGGAAGAGTATTACGTTTGTGAGGGTCGGTAGTGAATTTTATGAAAATTCTATACATTTCAAAAGCTTTCTAAAGGAAATAATTGGTAATACTGTTATTTATTTTTAAGAAACATCTGATAAGCTTGAGTTAAACAAATTAGCAGCTGATTCAGGGGGACTCAATTAGCACATTACACTGGAGATTATTTAGATGAAATTTCCCCTTAAAATTGGATTGGTAGAAATAGTGTGCACCCATGGCCAGCGCGTAGTTCTGATTTAAATCCGCTAGATTTTTACGTTTGGGGTTATTTAAAGTCAGCGGTTCACAAAGATCAAATAAATAACCGCCAGCAATGATGGAAAAAATCGTAGAGGTGGTAATGATATCAGAGCTCAACAAAATTCATTTTTAAAAGTAAAATATAACTTTAGTAAACGAGTAAGAAAATGCATTGCCGTCAATGGCGAGCACTTTGCGCACTTTCTCTAATTTGGTATTATTGTGCTTTTTAAGTTGCACTTTAATTCCAGATTAATTTAATTAGGTAGATTAATGCAATTTGTAACAATCTTTCTGATATCCATTTTGTTCACTATTTCTTTTTAATTAATAATTTTATAGATGCTTTTTTATTAAATGGGTTTGTTGAATTGTTAATAAAAATGTTTCGTTAAGTAACGTACATTTTATTGTGCTAAAAAGTATCTAGAACAGATCCAGATAATTTGCACTAAGATCGAAGCCTTCGAGAATACATAATGTTTGCACATAATCGTTAATATAATTTCATTGAAAAAGTACGTTTATTTTGAAAACGCTTAACTTTTGCGACTTCAAAGAAGTATACCTTTTTTGTGTGAAACTAAATGGACTTTCTTTATTTTTGTTCGAAAATGTGCAGTTAGGATGGACAAAAAGTTATGACCATGTCAATGAACCACTGTTGCTGTCGGTGGCGCAACCTAGCGGCAGTGGTGAAATTGATAGCGTTATCGTATTAATCATGAGGCCTAATAATACTATGCCACATTTCATAACAATATGTTGAACCACTTTAAAGATATTTGAAAAAATAGTTTTAAGAAAAATTATTTAAACACCCTGTAAAACGAAAACGACTAACATTTTACTAAAGCATGTTGAGCCCAATCGCTCAATTTTTATTCCAGCTATCACCCCTTATCTAATGTGCAATTAATTATGCTTTTAGTTATTGCTTTTTCGTAGTTGTTAAAAGCGCAGGTAATACATTTTTACCATGCATATTTAAGTTATTTAGCAAAAAAGGTATATTATTTTGCATTAGTGAATTTTTATTTTTAAAAATTCACTAATAGAGACGTATCGATGGTGAGACTTTGCAAAAAATTTTACAAGTGAGCGCAAATTTGGGCTCCTAGAACCCATATCCGGGGTCAGTTTCGATTATATATATATATATATATATATATATATATATATATATATATATATATATATATATATATATATATATATATATATATATATATATATCCAACCGATAACTCAAAAAATAATTAACTGATTTTGATAAAACTCTGCAAGTGCCTTTCTTTTATTAATAGCTTGGATAAGTTCGTTAGCCAGAAAAATCTGACACGGTTTTCCGAGAAAATTTTGAGTTTTCTTTCGAAAAAGATTTCCCTCTCCGAAAAATACAAATATATTTCGATAAACTTTGGTGTACATATTGCTTTGGGAAAGATCTAACTATGTGCCAAAATTCAGCTTTCTAGGGTTACAGAAAATTAAGCTATTCAAATTTGAAACATTCATGTTTAATTTTATCGCCTTTCATTGAATAGTTTATATGATATCTAGTATGTGGTTGTCGTGGTAAGGGAACATTTGATATTATTGCGCAGGTCTGTTAGACGCTGTTACTGACATTTACCGTATTATATGAGTGTCATTTGGGAAATTTTAATATACAAGTGCAAATTATTCCTTTATTAATGTTAGTAAGTGGATTAAACAGTGTTTGTTATATTTTATCAACACATATATACGTAAATGGTTTATAAACTGTGTATTTGCATATTGAATAAATAAATAAATATAAAGGATCGAAGTTTTACAAAAGGGCTGATATTATACAGGGTGACGCGTTTCTACGGTAAAGCTGAATATAATTATTATTATACAAGAGACGAGAAAAAATTGTATAAGTTAATTATAGGGTGTCTTGAGCTGCATCTTATAAAATTATTTTAACAATCACCGGCTGGCCCATAAGTCTATCGTTGGTGATCCCTACAATTTTTTTTCGAACAGCCTTATTTTATTGCATTTTTTATCGAAATATGTTTGTAAGAAAAAAAATCAAGACGCAGTAAGTGCGTTTTGGTAGCAAATTTTCATTAAATGCTTCAAATTTCAATAACTCAATTTGCTATTAACCTAAGATTTGTTGGTTAGAAATCCAACGTTTAAGGTATATTGTCGGAAAATTGTTGTACATTTTCAAATAATGAGTTATTTTGATAAAATATGGCAGATTGTTTCTACTATATATTTTGCTCATAACCTTATCTCGTTTCTGTGCTTCTGTGTGCTCTGGAGAATGTATTAACAAGTCGTTATTGTAGTGTAAAATTAAAATTTACTAAATGTAGTTTTGATAAAGCAGAATGAAAAAAGTGAATTTATTGACTGAGGAGTAATATTGTGTTTTATACTGGGAGAGTGTTTGAAAATGATCATGTTATATTCTATAAATTAATTAATTATCAACATATTATGTAAAATACTTCAACCACTTTATCTAAAACGTTAAAATGGTGTATCTGATTGTCATAATAAGGTTACTTAAAGCACGAGGGATATACTGTTTGGTTTGTTTTATTAGTGTTTTTTTATTTAAAAAGATTCGCTATCAGAGAGGTATCGATGGTGAGACTTTGCAAACATTTTTGCAAATGAGTGCGAACTAGGACCCTGAGGACCCATATCCGGGATCAGTTTCAATTTTTATATGTTTATATATATATATATATATATATATATATATATATATATATATATATATATATATATATATATATGTATGTATGTATGTATTCGCACGATAACTCAAAAAGTTATTAACTGATTTTGATTAAACTCGGCAAGAATCTTTCTTTTAATCATGGCTTAGATAAGTTCGTTAGCCAGGAAAATCGGACAAGGTTTTCATAGAAAATTTTCAGTTTCCTTTCGAAAAAAATGTTTGTGTCTGAAAATTACAAATCTATTTTAATAAAATTTGGTGATTATATTGCCTTGTTAAAGTCATTACTATATGGCAAAATTCAACTTTCTAGGTATATATAAAATTGAGTTATTCACATTTGAAGCATTTAATGAAAATTCATTACCATAACGCACTTGCTGCGTCCCGAATTTTTGTGTTTTATTTTATTGAAATAAAGTCTCCTGCCAAGAACTCTCAAATATATGTGACCCAGAAACATCCAGAATTTAAGTGAGTAGCTTATTTTGCAACAAAAAGAATAGGTTTTGGAAAAAAAGCTACAGATAATACAGTAAATGGTATATTAAAAACAAACTCACAAATTAATAACAAAATAAAGTTTTAAAGTCTAATTTTGCATGTTCTGCGGTGCTGCACTTTGTAGTATAATATCAAAATTATCTAGCTCGATTATCTTGTTTTCTGTGCTGATTCTAAACTTCTTGATGGGTAAAACAATGACTGTATGTAAATGTGACAGAGAGTCTGTTACGAACCATTCTAAATATCCCATATTCTTTATTTTTTAGTAGGTGTATGGATAAATAATAGCAGCTATTAGATCACAAAAGAATAAGAGATTCCAGCACCAGAATTATGTTGTAGATATTACCACAGTACGTTTCTCCCTTCTTTGTATTCTTCTTTTTAACCGACTTCAAAAAGAGGAGGAAATTTCTCAATTCGCCTGTATTTTTTTCATGTGTGTTACCTCAGTACTTTTGTCTAGGTGAACCAATTTTGATTATTCTTTTTTTATTTGAGAGCTGGTGCTTCTGTGGTGGTACCATATAAATTTTATCAAGATCTGACCAGTCGTTTTTGAGTTATTCCTAATTTACCTCCGATAACACGTTTAACAAATGGTGGCTGTGGTGATATGCATTTTTGAGTTATCGTTAATGAAGTCGGTTTTCCTTTTTTTTGTATTTATATGTTTCTTACAAAGTAGTATATTCACAATTACACACAAAATAGGATATACGGCTGGAAGAACTATGTGTTCAAAATATCGGGCACCAGCAAAACGTAGACTAACATTAATGAAAATCTTTAGTATTCCGAAGCAATAAAACACAAGCTTTATATATTTCTATGTTTTCTTTTGTAAAGTCTTTTGTTTACTTTCATCAGATATGAACCTGTAGCCAAAACAATAGATAAAATAAACATTAGTGGTAAAAAAATGATAGGAAATTCATTAAGACACCAGTATAGCGGGTCTTGGTAAATAAGATCAATGGCAAATATCAGAAGAGAAAATATTATCGTTTATCGTTTATTGCCTGTACATAGCCTCTATACAATTCAATAATACATAACAATAATAATACAAGAACAGCAAAAGAGCAAAATAAATAGTCGCAGGAGTTAAAACTCGTATGCGATACATGCAAAAAATACACGATATGCATCAGTGTACAATTCTAAAGTAGAAACAACAAATGCAAAAACCTAACACTCTAATACACTGAAGTCTTAAATGTAAAACACAAATACACACTGCATATAAAAAGTCTGGACGCAGCAAGTTCGTTATAATAGTGAATTTTCATTAAAACCTTTTAAATAGCAAATATGTGTTTTTTTTAATAAAGCAGACATCAAATTTGGTTGCTAGTATAACATATAAAGTAGAAAAAATGTACAATATTAAATGAAAATAACTTTACTGTTTGAAAATGTATAAAAAAATTCGAAAATAAACTTGAAATATTCCCGAAAAATCTAGTTTTTTTTGGCCAACGAACCTTATAGGTTGATAGCAAATTGAGCTATCCAAATTTGAGGCATTCAATAAAAATTCGCTACCATAAAGCACTTGCCGAGTCCCGAATTTATTTTCTTACAAACATGCATTATAATTTGTGGTCGAAATTCCATATATTTAAGGTCAGCTCAGAATTGATACTGACCGGGGGAATCCGTCTGTCAAATTAAAACAAATCATTGTTTAATCTATTTCTAAGAATGTTTTACAAAGCCTGAAGTCTTAGCTTCAACCATCATTGTCCTTCACTTTACTAAAATGTTTCCAGAAAATTCACTTTAAATAGACCCTTTCTCTGATGTTTTGGCAGTAGTCTAAGCTATAAAGTTTATCGTTTAATGGTATATAATTTTTATCGAATTTTCGTAAAAAAGTCAATAAAGCTCAATATATCCGTTATTATACAAGATACGAAAAAATTTATATACATTAATTATAGGGTGTCTTGAGCTACATCTTATTTTCAAATGAGCGCGAACTAGGACCCCTAGAACCCATATCAATTTTTATATCTTTATATATATATATATATATATATATATATATATATATATATATATATATATATATATATATATATATATATATATATATTCTTAACAAAAATTCACTAAAAGCAGTGTATAGGGAATCAAAAGTCCTTTTCGATAAGCTTTCACATGATTCCTATTCCCATTTGAAACAATTTGATGGATGACACCCCCGCTTACAAGGGTAAAGTTTGGGCTGTACTTTTTGGGGTAAAAGTTGACCCCCCCCTTACAAGAAAACTTTACGTGTTTAAAGTTTTTTTGACAAAACATTTTCCTGCCGGCTCGTTTTCATGGGACGCCCTATATACATACATACATATATATCTATCTATATATATATATATATATATATATATATATATATATATATATATATATATATATATATATATATATATACTTAATAACTCGGAAAGCAATTAAATTAAATTGATAATATGATAATATTTGGCAGACATAATTCCCTGGTAAAGAATGTACTATATGCCAAAATTAAACTTTAAAAGTAAAAGGAGAGAGGTACCTTCCATTGTAAAACTTTGCAGACAGGACGCTTTTCCAGTCAAACTTGAAGGTTAAATTCTCGACCAGCATATGATAGTAGGTCATGGGGTCGAAGGGGAAAGAGAGATTCAATGGCAGGAAAGGAGGTACTCCAAGAGGATCTAAAGTCGAGGGAGTAATGTATAGGGAAGACCACGACAAATAAAGCACCGCGTGACACCAAGGCGCCTACTCCGAGACGGATTACCGCTGCCCTCCTCCTAGGCCAAAATGTCACACAACCTTCTTGTATCAAACTTTGTCCACTTTTTGAATTTCCAAGTAACTTTTGCCTATAAGATATACCAAAATGGATTTCTCCAAAAACAGCTATTTGTTTAAAAGTTTGGAGGAGTTGCTTTGGGAAGTCCAAAATTTGCATTCAGCGACTCAGAAAAGCACAAAGTATGCCTATTTCGAGGACTACCACAATTTTTCCGGTAAAATCGCGTGTTGCCTGGATTACTAAGCAAAAAGGATTTCTGTGTTTTTTGTTAAAAGTGTCACTTTAAAAACCATATATATATATATATATATATATATATATATATATATATATATATATATATATATATATATATATATATATATATATATATATATATATATATATTAATTTATGACCTACAAGTTTTATTATATTATGTTCCATATGTATTGACATATTTACTGATTAATATATTAAAATATTAGTGGCTTCTGTGTTAATAGGTTCAGGGACTACAGTATTATGGTGCTCTTTATGGTGCTCTGTGACAAGTTCTTCATCTGAGTCTTCGTCCAGATTGTAACTGCTATATTTATCTAGATTTCTCTTGAACGATCTACCGTACGCCTCTCTGAAATTCTTATTTATCCTACCAAGAACATAAAGCAACACGACAGTGTTGCTATGTGCAACAAACTTGGGTATATACACAGTAATATGTAGAATCATTCTAATAGTAAAAGAATTAGGACTCATAAGCATCACCGTATGGTACACTAGCAGTGGCACCCAGGTTAAGACAATCAAGTTAGCAGCTATCAGAGAATACCTCGTCTTCACAATTTCTTTTGCGGGTGGTGCTCTTATTTTCAATATATTAACAACACCGATGACAATTGTGACAACAATATAAGTGGCAAAGAGCAAATGATGGATCTCCTCTTTGAAATAGATGCAATTGTTAATTGTTGTTATTACGTATCTGATAACAGACACCAAGTAAATGATCCCGATGGCGTATTTGTAAATCTTCTGGTGCAGCTGTATCATATCCTGTCTATAAGTTATAAGATACCAATCAAGTGCCAAGATACATGTAAAGAGGTACGTAGTGAAGAGAGCAGATTCTTCTACCTGGTAAACGAAGCAGAACAGGTGGTAGTTGGAACCGTGGCCTATGGTGAGTTCTAATGTGATAAAGAGGACAGGGACGAACATATGGTAAGCGGTGTTAGCGATAGCCATGTTCATAAGGTAGTAGTTGGTGCGGTTCCTCAGCTTCTTAAACCTGAGTATGACTATGATGAGGAAGAGGTTGGCTGCTACATTGACTATGCAGATAAAGAAATTGATAATCTCCGCTATTATGTACCAGTATTCCCTGACACTTGTCCATGTCTCGTCCACGTCGTATTGATTGGAACCGCTGAGTGGCACGTCAGCGAAGACGTCATCTTCATCAAGAGTCAAGTTACTCATATTCTGTTTTCAGAACCTATAAAACACAAGTTTGTTTATTTAGTTATTGCTCAAATTATTGTCAGTTTTTTTAATACTGTTCTATTTTGTACAATTATTAACTTCCCAACATGCCTATCTGAGGAAGCTACGAACTACAAGGCAATTTCTCGTTGGTCAATTAACTGGAAATTTTTACAAATCCTGAACAAAAAAATTACATAACATTTTATCAAGATTATCGCGATGTTATATATCGAAAGAAATGTCAAGTGTTAGGTGGGTTAAAATACTAACATGTGTAACGGAGATTATGCTAATCATAATGAAAGAATAAGAAGAAAAAATAAAATTAACTAGCTGAGGTGGCTGCACCTCGTTGCAAAACCAAGTATTATGTTGTCACAGCAGCTCTAAATGACAGGGAAGTTTTTTAGCTATTTACTCTTAAAGGCATAGAAGTGTGCTAATATTGACAGATTTTTCCATTGGGATTGTCTTTCCATGTGTCCAGATCTTTCAGGTGCGTTTCGTTGTAAATGAAGACCCTCACGAACCCCCAGCGCATGTTCCGGTCCGATATGTTTCACCGCGGAATCCCTCTGGCAAGAGCGTCGTCCGCTACATTTTCATTAAGGTCCAAGTGTGCCGGCATTCAGACCACCGACACCCCATTCTAGCTGTCCAGTGCGTTGAGGACAATCTTGCAACTCCATACCGTTTTTGAATCGCAACTGTAGGAACCAACTACCTTTATTTGGATTGTCTTCATGCGTCCAGCTCTTTAAGGTGGGTTTCGTTGTGAACGAGGACCCCCCATGAACCCCCAGCGCAAATTCTTATCCGATATATTTCTCCCTCTCACCTCTCCTGGTAAAAGCGTCGTCCGCCACATTTCCATTAAGCTCTGAGTGCCCCGGTATCCAGACCAGCGACACCCCATTTTAGCTGCCCAGGTAGTTGACGGTAATCATGCAACTCCCTATCGTTTTTAAATAGCAACGGTAGGAACACTGTACCTTTGTAACAGTTTGTCCATATGAACATATTTTTATCGATTTGAGTGTGCAACGGTTTTGGCTATATTCTCGCACACATCTCGATTATATATACTTCTGCCTGGTATATAGTTGTATACTTCCCGAGGCTAGCTAATATTCATGCATAGGTGCTGCTCCCATTTACTGCCCTTGTCTTGGAGATATTTGTATATCAGTTATTTCGTTCCCAGTCCTCCCTGCCAATGACGGCTTTGAGAGACATGTCTCTGCTGATCTTCGTAGGCATCACATCATGTCCAGTACATCGTGGCTTTCAACGTCATTGAGGCGCCTAGTTATTCCCATATTTAAGGCTAGATGCATTCTCATCACAATTAGAACCGTAGACCGGTTTCTCTCTAATTAGAGCTCGTCAGTACGGCATACTAATTGCAGCGAATATACAACTATAAAGTAATACGGCTATGGTACCCAGCATCGCAAAACTATGTGAGATGTAAGACCCGTTTTACACGTGTCGCCACCGCGTTGGGGAACCAACAAGTATGTTGTCACGACAGCTCCAAATAACACGGAATGTTATAAAATAGAGACTGTATACAACCAACTAACAATTTAGTAACTTGTCAGCCCTGGTCCATTTTTTCCCCATATAGGGACAAAGTATGTAAGGCTAGATGTCTTCTTAGCATAATTAGAACCGTAGACTGGTTTGGCTCTAATTAGAGCTGGTCAGTACGGCATACTAATTCCATCGAAAATACACCTATACAGAAAGGCTGGCTACGATAGACGTATTACTTTATAGGTGTATTTTCGCTGCAGTATGCCTTACTGACGAGCTCTAATATATATATATATATATATATATATATATATATATATATATATATATATATATATATATATATATATATATATATATATATATATATTAAACTTCATCAAACTAGCTTTGTTACTTTTTAAGGTACACATTTTATTATCAGAAAAATTTATGGTTTTTTTTTAACAGGCTAATAGATAATGAGCACACGCGATGAGATTCATCAACTGCGGTTAATTACTATATATATATATATATATATATATATATATATATATATATATATATATATATATATATATATATATATATATATATTCAATAGATAACTCGGAAAGCAGTTAAAATAAATTGATATGTGGTATACAAATTGCCCTGGTAAAGAATTTACTATTTTACTAAAATTTAACTTTGAAAGTAAAAGGAGAGAGTTATATACCATTGTAAAACTTTGGAAACAGGACGCTTTTCCATTCAAAGGATAAATTCTTTGCCAACAGATGATAGTAGGTCATATGGTCGGAGGGGAAAGGAATAGTCCGCGGCAGGGAAGGGGCTACCCCAAAAGGATCAAAAGACGAGCGAGCAATGTAGCACCGCGCCACACCAAGGAGGCTGCTCTGAGGCGGGTTAGCGCTGTCCTAGTCCTAGGCCAAAATGTCACACAACCTTCTTGTATCAAACTTTGTCCACTTTTTGAATTTCCAAGTATTTATTTCCTATAAGATATACCAAAATGGTTTTCTCCAAAAACAGTTTTTTGTTTAACAATTTGAATGGGTTGCTGGGGGAAGTCAAAGATTTGGATTCAGCTACTCAGAAAAGCACAAGGTATGCCTGTTTCCAGGACTACTACAATTTTCTCGATAAAATCGCCTGTTGCCTGGATGGCTAAAAAAAGCATTTTTGTGTTTTTTGTTAAAAATGTCACTTTAGAAACATTACATTATTACATTACTTATGACCTACGAGTTTTATTATATTATGTTCCATATGTATTGTCATATTTACTGATTAATATATTAAAATATTAGTGGCTTCTGTGTTAATAGGTTCAGGCACTACAGTATTATGGTGCTCTGTGACAAGTTCTTCATCTGAGTCTTCATCCAGATTGTAACTGCTATATTTATCTAGATTTCTCTTGAACGATCTACCGTACGCCTCCCTGAAATTCTTATTTATCCTACCAAGAACATAAAGCAACACGACCGTGTTGCTATGTGCAACAAACTTGGGTATATACACAGTAATATGCAGAATCATTCTAATTGTAAAAGAATCAGGACTCATGAGCATCATCGCATGGTACACTAGCAGTGGCACCCAGGTTAGCACTATCAAGTTAGCAGCTATCAGAGAATACCTCGTCTTCAGCATTTCTTTTGCGGGTGGTGCTCTTATTTTCAATATATTAACAACAGCAATGACAATTGTGACAACAATATAAGTAGCAAAGAGAAAATGATGGATCTCCTCTTCGAAATAGATACAATTGGTAATTGTTGTTATTGCATATCTGATAACAGACACCAAGTAAATGATCCCGATGGCGTATTTGTAAATCTTCTGGTGAAGCTGTATCAGATCCTGTCTATAAGTTATAAGATACCAATCAAGTGCCAAGATACAGGTGAAGAGGTACATAGTGAATAGTGCAGCTTCTTCTACCTGGTAAACGAAGCAGAACAGATGGTAGCTGTAACCGTAGCCTATAGTCAGTTCTAATATGATAAAGAGGACAGGAACGAACATGTGGTAAGCGGTGTTAGCGATAGCCATATTCATAAGGTAGTAGTTGGTGCGGTTCCTCAGCTTCTTGAACCTCAGTATGACTATGATGAGGAAGAGGTTGGCTGCTACATTGACTATGCAGATGAAGAAATTGGTAATCTCCGCTATTATGTACCAGTATTCCCTGACACTTGTCCATGTCTGGTGCACGTGGTTTTGATTGGAACCGCTGAGTGGTACGTCAGCGAAAACATCATCTTCATCAAGAGTCAGGTTACTCATATTCTGTTTTCAAAACCTATAAAAAATAATTTTGTTTATTTAGTTATTGCAAAAATATTGTCAGTTTTGTTTTAATACTGTTCTATTTTGTACAATTATTAACATCCCAACAAGCCTATCTGAGGAAGCTACGAACTACAAGGCAATTTCTCGTAGGTCAATTAACAGCAACTTTTTACAAAGTTATAAATCGAAAGAAATGCCCAGTGAGTTAAAGGTGAGTTAAAATACTACCATGTGTAACGAAGATTGTGCTAATCATATTGAAAGAGTAAGAAGAAAAAATAAAAATCAACTAGCTGAGGACTCAAACGGATAGCTGCGTGCCGAAGGTAATCAATATGGGAAGAACTAAGTGAGATGTAAGACATGTTTTTACACGTGTCGCCACCTCATTGCGGAACCAAGTAGTAGGTTTTTACACAGACTGTATATAACCAACTAACAATTTAGTAAATTGTCCGCCCTGACCCATTTCTTCCACAATATGGGGACAAAGTATGTAAGGCTAGATGTCTTCTCACCACAATTAGAACCGTAGATCGGTTCCGCTCTCATTAGAGCTCGTCAGTACGGCATACTAATTGCAGCGAAAATACACCTATAAAAAAGGCAGGCTACCATAGCCGTATTAATTTATATGTGTATTTTCGTTGCAATTAGTATGCCGTACTGGCGAGTTCTAATAAGAGCGAAACCGGTCTACAGTTCTAATAGTGTTGAGAATGCATCTAGCCTTACATACTTTGTCTCTATATTGGGGACGAAATGGACCAGGGCTGACAATTTACTAAATTGTTAGTTGGTTGTATACAGTCTCTATTTAATAACATTCCGTGTTATTTGGAGCTGGCGTGACAACATACTACTTAGTTCCGCAATGAGGTGGCGACACGTTTAAAAACGTGTCTTACATCCCACTTAGTTTTGCAAAGCTGGCTACGATTATATCCGTATTACTTTATAGTTGCATTTTCACTGCAATTAGTATGCCTTACTGACGAGCTCTAAATAGTGAGAAACCGGTCTACCGTTCTAATTGTGATGAGAATGCATCTAGCCCTAAATATGGGAATAACTAGACTCCTCAATGACATTGAAAGCCACGATGTTCTGGACATGATGTGATGCCTACGAACATCATCAGAGACCTGTCTCTCAAAGCCGTCCTTGATAGGAAGGACTGGGAACCAAATAACTGGTACACGGATATCTCCAAGACAAAAGCAAGGGAAAGAAATGGGAGCAGCACCTATGCATGAATATCAGCTAGCCGTGGGAAGTATACAACTACATACCAGGCAGAAGTATATGCGATCGAGATGTGTGCGAGGGAGAATAAAGAAAACCGTTGCACACACAAATCGATAACAATATTTTCATATAGACAAACTGCTACAAAGGTACTTGGTTCCTTCCGTTGTGGAGTTGCATGATTGCCGTCAGCGAACTGGGCAGCTAAATGGGGTGTCGCTGGTCTGGATACCGGGGCACTCAGAGCTTGATGGAAATGTAGCGGACGACGCTTATGCCAGGAGAGGTGAGAGGGAGAAATATATAGAGGGGGGGGGGTCATTCACAACGAAACGCACCTTTAAGACCTGGACACATCGAAAACCAATCCATATAAATGTACTTGGTTCCTACAGTTGCAATTCAAAAACGGTATGGAGTTGCAAGATTGCCCTCAACGAATAGGGTACCTAGAATGGTGTGTAGCTGGTCTTGATACCGTGGCACTCGGATCGGCGCTCTTACAAGGGGGGATGCCAGGGAGAAATATATCGGACCAAAACCTGCGCTGGGGTTCATGGGGGTCCTCATTAACAACGAAACGTACCTTCAAGATCTGGACACATGGAAAGACAATCCAACAATGACAAACTCTATCCAGATTAACAGACTTTAAAGTATTTCAGAGTTAAGGGCTAAAAAAACTTCTACAGTTTGAACAGACAACAACTGAGAATTCCTCTCGGTCTGTATACAAGACACTGCCGCTTGCGTCTCTACATGCACAGACGTGGACTCGGGCAAGAAATTGAGTGTTAGCTGTGTATGGAGAGTTGCGAAAGAGTATAGCGCGTGCTATCTCCCTGTCCGCCTACGGAAAGGACAAGACATCTGCTCTTTGGCAAGACACAACCTGCACCAGAAGATTTGGACCAACTTTCGCCTACAAAGGTTATTGTGAGAGACTGGACTTGTGGGGTGAATTATAGGACAATTAGACCTAGGCCACAATGAACATTAAGGCCGCAGTGGAGGGCCACTCTCAACATGGCCTAACCTAAGCTGGCTAAGAACTACCTTAGATTTAAACCGGGGAGCGATGTTGGTTTTCCAAAGAATAGAAGAGGAAATACTTGAAAAAATTAGACATACATAAATTACTTTTGTAGACCGGAAAAAACGTTTCATAATATGAATTGTAAAATATCAGGAATTTTTTGTATAAGTAAAAGATCAACTTTAGCGTTTGGTCGACTTATGGAATCGTAAAACGGCATACAGAATACATGGTATAAATTGTCATTGGCTGGATCATTCATTTATTATTTCAATGCAAATTTCTTGCTCAATGGCTTATTGGGACTGACTAATACTCATGCTTACAAGTGAAAATTATATGGTTATATACAATGCAATACTTACCGTTGAAATGTTAAAAAAATGTGTTAGTCCATATATTGATATGTACAAAAACCAATGGAATGGTTCAGTACACTTCGATGAACCCAGCTCATCATAACACATTTTTTTAAGACCTGAAAATCATTTCACCAGCAAGGTTAGCATTATCAGAGGATGTTTATTTACTCTAATGACGTTAACGTTGTTAGCGAAACTATCGTCAGATCTGAGAAATGTGTGAATTGGGTTATTTAAAGTGTACTTATCAGTGCCTATTACATAATTGAAGCTATATTTAATTAAATGGATCTTTCAGCTTATGTAGGAATGACTTTCGTACACTCGATTTGAAAGTCGCACCTTTTCGGAAAGTTTTTTGATTATCAATTCAAAGAGGCGATTTAAAAACCACCGATTAGTTTTTTAGATAATTGCTACAACACTTAAGCTGTAATTTTAAAATCTAGCGATTACTCCTTTAAATAGTTACTTCAAATAACTTTAAAATAACACATCTAAAATAATAGGTACAATTTAAAGTTATTTTAATTTGCGGTGAAGAAATAATAATGTCGCCTGGCAGTAACCTGGTTGTGCAAAAAATCACCATAAAGGAAAATAGGAACGCCGTGAAAGTGCCATTCTGGTGAAAAGAGCTGTGAGAGGAAGAGACGACCCAGTTACTCAGCCAGCAGCAAGTGGAGAAGAAATTATGGGTGAAGTACAAGATGAAGGATGTAAAGACCATGTAAATGTGAAGCCAACCCAGAAAAAGGCCAGTGAACACATTTGTTGGAACAGATCCGATGTCGACAAGGTGAATACAGCCCACCGAGCTATTTTTGCAAGTAGAAACACCAGAACGAGAACAACAACACGGAAGAGCCAGTACCACGTAAGAACTTATCTTAAAGAAAGCTTCGACATATTGACGAGAAGGAAAACCATCAACTATGCTGTCGGAATGCATATACGAATAAAAAGCGACCGTATGAAGACCCGTTATGACGTGCGAGCTAATTAAGCTAGTTTTCAAGAAGAAGATCGTGTGTGGTTCGATTATAAAACAGTACGATGCAAGGGACGGTCACCAACACTACAGAAATTATACGAAGGTCCTTATAAGGTGGTCAAAAGAATCAATGACGTTGTCTTTCGCATTCAGGGGATCCCTAAGAGCAAGATCAAGGTGGTCCATATACACAGACCTACGCCATACCAAGAAATGTCAGAATTCGACGGGGACGATCGAATATAAGATGGGGGGGGGGGCAGTGTCACATTTGTCTATGAGAATTAAGTTTATGGACTTTGTTACTTCTACGATCAGTTGTAGTGTGTTGGTAACAGCGAACACTCTGGAATGATATTTTTAGAAGGGACCAGAAGTGACAGGTGTAGAAGAGTGTAGAAGGTCTAGAATCTCTATGGATAGTATACATAGGCGAGCGGTACACAGAGTAAGTTAGTTCAGTATTGAATTAGTGTGGTGTGGAATAAGTGATCATAGAGTACTAAGCGAGTCAGCAGTAAGTGTTGGTGTATAAGAAGCGATCATAGAAGGCGAATGGGCATTTAGTAATAGAGAGAAATATTTTTGTTGATGTGCTTATGGTGTTAGAAAATAGTTGGTTATAATAAATAGTAGTTTGAAAAGCTGTGTTTTCTTAGTCAACACATCAGAACCCCGTAGAACGTAACAATATATATATATATATATATATATATATATATATATATATATATATATATATATATATATATATATATATATATATATATATATCATTATTTTTATAACTAGATCTAGATGTTTTAGCAAAATATTAGAGACATTTCACTTTCTCTTAGGATACCTATTATATATATGCCTAATTATATGTACATGTTATTTGAAGCGTGGAACCTATTGGTAAATGTATTTTTGTAGCACTAATACCTACTACTGATACAAGTATTGATATTCTGTGTTAATTTAAGCAATTGATATGCAATTAAAAGGGTATTTCGATGATCAATGCTTACAATGTATTACATAATGTATGTGAGTGTAGATGGATCGCAAAGAGGCGACATAAAATTGAAGTCAGTTCATCAAAAGCACACATTTTAAGAACCATTGCTGGGATTCCACCGGATCCTGATTTTTTTAATTTAACAATATGTGCTTAAATGTGCCATGCTTGATGAATGTGAGTTCTCTTTTAGACATTTTGACATTGAGAAACGATTAACTATACTTCCTGACTCGAAAAGAAAATATTCTTTTTCCTGTGCTGAATTGTTACTTTCAGTGTGTTTTCTTTAATTTATCTTCTTAAGGTAAGTTGTGTTCTTTCATGTATTGTATATAACCAAATTATTAGTGCATAAATTCGCTTTAACACATAGATCAGATGTGTGTTTAGCTAAGAATTGCTGTATAAAATAATGTTGGGCTAATTGAGTAGTTATGCCAATTATAGCAGTATCTAAAGGTGCAAAATCCGGCAAAAATAAGTATGTAAAGATGCAAAAGAGGAATCTGTATAGGTAACAATCAAATCAATAACGATGCATCCATAATGTATTTTTATTTAAACAAAATTAGATAGGGCTATAATACAAAAATGTGGAGTTTACCTGAACTATATATACAAGGCTTACTTTCTCTTTATTCATACTATTGAAAGATTTGTTCAAAATTCTAATACAACTTAAAAGCATTGGTTAGCTAAAAAAGCTCCAATAGTTACACACTTCAGTAACAATATTACAGTTAAGTAAAATTAAACGTGGGGAAGAGTACTGTACCTTGGAACGGCAGGAATATTAATGGTTACATCCCTATGTGTAATACCTTGTACCTTGCGACAGCATCGTTTTAATGTTTGCAGTCCATGGTAAAAGTATATATATATATATATATATATATATATATATATATATATATATATATATATATTAGTATTTATGATTTTTTTCAGAAACATGCTTAGAACTGTTGCTCCTGGATGCACAAACCCTAAGAGCAATTTCTTTCAAACAGCTCCCCAGAATATTACGCGACCAGAAGTGAATAGGGGTGCCGGGGAAGAACAAAAAGTAAATATGAGCGGGAAATGCGCAAAAATACCTTAGTCGGACGGCAAAAAGCTGCCTTTTTCACATATTGCAGCCGTACCTCCTTTAAATTCTCTCTACCCCGCACAGAACCCGGATTCCCACAGGTCGTGTACTGTCTTGTTTTGACAAAGAGTATGAGAACAAACAACAAACATGAAAAGTCAAAACTGATAGCAGTGATTAGATTATATTCTGGGATCTTTGTCTTGGCATTGCGTTGTCTTGCATTTGAAAATTCTCGTTTTCATAATCGATAAATGCCATATAAATTAGGGCACAATAATTTGTGGTATAATTCTCAACTATGCTTGTTAGACCTGAAGAGCCTTTGGCGTGTTCAAGTAGTCTTATACAAAAGCTAAGGAGTTCTGATTAATGAACTTCCACAGCGTTACAACTTTATTTTTTCTTTTGTGATTTGGTAAGGTATTTTTAGGCTTTAACACGTTCGCTGCCACGAGCATCACCAGTGATACTCAGTACAATTTGGTTGGTGTGACGTGTGTATCATATTATTATTATTATTTGATCTAAGCGTTACACTATTTCAGTATTACTACTGGAAAACTTTTGACCGACCAGCCACGCGCGACGTTGGGGCTCGGCTCGGTGGATGGGGATGAAATTCATCATATTCCATTATGCCAATATTATCATTACAGTCTGATTTCCGGTGCTCCAACAGACGTGTTTGAGGTCGCCACTTAACTGGGGAATTTTCGGACTATGTGACATACGTTTTTTATTTCATATGGCAAGTTTTCATATTTAGTGATCTTTTCAATTTCATTTTCCTGAATATTATGGGAAAGCGGTACAGCAATATCTATGATCACAGCAAGCCTCATCTGTTTGTTTATCAGGACAATGTCTGGCCTATTGAAGTTCAAAGTACGGTCCGTTATCATGGGCCGGTCCCACTACAGTAGAAAGTCCGCCGATTCCAACACCGCCTCCGGAGAATACTTGTAGTAGGCTTGTGTTGTTGACGGGTTCAGGAGACTGTATTTCAAAGCAATTTGTTAGTGGATGATCTTAACGAGCTGGTTATGCCTGCCTAACTAGGCTGAGTCTGAGAGGGCAGGATATGCTGCCATGACGTGTTCAATGGTCTCTCCAACAGCTGCGTGTGCATTTTCGACATTTATCCACCACTTCTAATTTTAGGTAATGCTTCTCGTAGTTTTTAGTTTTTATAACCCTATCCTGAATGTCCACCACAAAACCCTTCGTCTCCGGGTAGAGTTGCTCCCCAACCAACCACACAAGCGAAGAGGTTTTATCAACATTATCTGTCTGCAGGTGTTTGGGGTACCTTCCATGCATAGCCGGGTCACTCCTTTGGACTATACTGCCCGGGTCAGCTTGTTCTCTGGGGGGAACAAATTGTGCAAAAGAGCTTAGAAAATAGCTGAAGGTTGCTTTGATTAGTCATGGGTTTTATAGGTTAAGTGAATTTTATGAAGCTGCACTGTGATGTTGTATAATGTCACACGCCTCAACACCTTTTCTTTCCATAATATAAAGCTTCTGAATCAGTCCCTATAGTGACTTCAGAGTCTGAGTCCCTGTAGTGACGTCAGACTCGGTGGTCGATTGTTTTACCGCATTATAACTCGATGAGAATAACGCTTGTCGACGTGGTCGCCCGATCAGTCAAGACATTGCGAGACAAGAGCTCTTTATAACGGATTTCCACAGGTGACACGCTTTCTTTTTCTTGTGAAAATTCATCCTAACAAGATGCATATGTGTAATTAAATACTCCAGAGAAAAATAGCATGCCAACGTAGATCACTCTATTATAAAGGAACCCGTTTTACGGGAATCCATCAGTAGAACCCGTCATCAGCAGTCCTGCCTGCAGGGAAACTCTTATCCTGGATTCCACCTCCAACCATGCACATCCTCATGGAGAAGAACACCTGGACCTCACTCTGAAGGAACCAACGTGGAGAACATCACCGTTTTCCCGGAATAAGAGAGTTTAATTCCGAACACTTTGCCAAGCTGCCACAACAAGGAAGCCTACCCCAGCTACTCCTGCAGGAGGATATCAACACATTGGGCGCCCCCCTAACATGCCGGTCTTATTGGATCCAACGTGTCATTCCAGAACAGCAGTCTAAATTGCATCAAAATTGAATACACTACTTATCTGTAACATATTTTCTTTAAAATCTAAATATTCTGCTCCACAGTCCATCTAGTCAATATTCAAAGTTAAATTAATATTAAGTCATTTTTCTTTCATTTATTTGGATTTGTTTAAATGGAGCAACAACATTATATTACTGTGATAATTGTGAATAAATCTATTTTATCGTATTTTGAATCTTATTTGTGTCTTACACGCCACCAACCATAAGTACTAACACCCATGACCTGTACTTAATTTGTGTTAAATCCTATGCCCTGATTGAGCAGCCAATTTAATATAAATTATTCATTATAAATTGCGCATATAAAATGGCATTATCCTGTCTCCACAACGTGGGCCTATAGGTTTTAAATATAGTTATAATGTTAAGCTCGTTATATTATAGATTTTTGGGCACGTACCCTTGTGATAAATTGTGATACGTTTCTTATCTTGTAAGCTTAATGACTTATCTCATTTACAATAATTGTAGCTAATAGACCAAATAAATATTATTATTATTATTATTATTATTATTATTATTATTATTATTATTATTATTATTATTATTATTATTACTTACATAAAACTTACAGGTCCAGTTGATGATGGTTGTGTGCTTTAGAGCAGAGCGAGCACCTAAATGCCAATAGATGTTTCATTTATTTGAAATAAACCTCAAAGAAGACTATCGTTAACTAAGTGGCCCAAAGTTCAGTACTCTTCCGTTCATAAAATTATATTTATTAACGGTTTTGGTTACATAAATGTTTATAAAAATAAATATATTTTAATAAAATCTGTATATTTACAATTGCTTAATTATTCTAAAACTATTTTAATGTTATATTGTCCAAGCATTGTTCGAAAAGTTCATATTCACAACAAAATATCTAACCACACAAATAGCCTTTTGAGAAATAAAAAACTAAACTAAGTCGGGACGAACTGTGACCCACTTCCTTTAAATTCACTTAGTTCTTAAACATTTCTTAAGCTAATAATCGTCCTGGTCTTTTTGCTTATATAAATAATTGAATTATATTTAAAATATAATTTGTTAAGTCTAATTCTGTGCTTTTTCACAGAATTATTTATACGTAAGAATTAATATAATATGTCTTATAACTTTTCTGAAACAAGCGTGTTTTGATTTTAATATATATATTTATATATATATATATATATATATATATATATATATATATATATATATATATATATATATATATATATATATATATATTAAAATCAAAACACGCTTGTTTCAGAAAAGTTATATATATATATATATATATATATATATATATATATATATATATATATATATATATATATATATATATACATATATATATATATATATATATATATATATATATATATATATATATATATATATATATATACACGAAACTATACAAAACTTGTTACTGGATTTTCAAATGCTTGAAATGTATTTTGAATCATTTTAGATTTTGCTAGCTACAATTTTACAGGTGAGCCGACGATTGAGTAAAGTAGGTTTGTCAAGGGTAAACTTTTAAAATGCATCGTCAGTACGTGTAGAAATACGGTATCGGTGACAAGAATTAAAAAAAAATCACTTAAACGTCGTAAAACGTATCAAAACATATAGAAAACATGACTTGGGAACGAATTTTTTTTTCTCGGTCTGTAAACATTGGGACTTGTGATTAGCACTGATAAGTACATTTGGATAACCCAAATCACCCCAACACATCCATTTAAAGGCCTGACGATCGTTACACTAACAAAGTTAGCGTCGTTTTTAGACTTTTTCATCCTATGATGACGCTAACTTGGCTTAGGGACACGGTCGCCAGGCTTTAAAAAGATGTATTGTGGAGATTTGGGTTATCCAAGCGTACTTATCAGTGCTCGTCACAAGTTCCAATGTTCACTTAGTGAATTATGGGTTTCCGTATGTCTGTCTGTTAGTAGCCACGATAACTTTAGAACAAAATCCGATATCGTGTTCAAATTTGGTATACAGTTGGCACCTGACAAATGAACGGTTCGGATTGTTTTTGGATGAAATTACTTTAGGGAGTAGGGGATGAATATGGGGCGATTTAGTAAAAATTGACATTTTTTTCTTTAAAACTCGAATAATATAACGTTTTATGGTTTGTTTATTAGAAGACTTGCAGTTTCATCAAACATTTAGTATTCTCTACTGACATTGAATTAGGTGTAAAACTTAACAAGTCTTTTCGGCAACAGGGACTAAAATTCTTCATACCTACTATCTAGATTTCTTTTAATACTTGTAACGCTGTTCTGACTTGGAGATCTCATAAATCTTAGACTTTAGTCAGAGCAACATAGGTCCAAATATACCTTAATATATCTTGAACAATTACCTAATCATTTACTTACGATTACCTTTTTAATTTTTCTTGGATTGTTACCTCAGAAATGATTCAATGGGAAATCTTTAAGGACCGTTACAATATCACTAAGTTACCGTGCTCAAAAATAAGATTATCAAGACCAGTGCTAAAAGCACTGATTAGAGAATAATAACTGTAGAGAAAATATTGTAACTGTAAATTTCATAAGGTCTTTCAAAAAAAAAATGGCGACCCTGTCTTACATCTCATAATGTCCTAGGAGGCTGGCTATCATATCCGTATTACTTTATAGGTGTGTTCTCGCTGTACTTAGTATACCGTACTGACGAGCTCTAATTAGAGCAAAACTGGTCTGAGGTTCTAATTATGGCGAGAATACATCTAGCCTTACATTAGGAGGAAGGATTGGGAGGGGTACAAACAATCCCCACAGTGAGGGATCGTGATGAGATTGAGATTGCGGCTGAACAGGTTAGGGAAGCTGTTGTCTCTGCATATCACGAAAACTGTCCACTGAGGTCAAAGAGAGACAGTCGGGGGTCTACTTGGTGGAATAATAACCTCTATAAACTACGAAGGGAAGTTAGACGTATCTTCAATCGTACTAAGACTACAGACAACTGGGAGCAATATAAAACCGCTCTAACACATTACAACAAAGAGATAAGGAACGCTAAGAGGAAGTCCTGGAGGAGGTTCTGCGGGGACATTAATAATTTGCCCAGCAGCGCCGGAATCCACAGGATTCTCTCACGCGACCGTGTCCAGGAACTAGGATCGATAAAGCGACCAGATGGTTCCTTTACTAAATCTCGGAAAGAAACGTTAGAGCTCTTAGCACACACACACACACTTCCCAGATTGTCTGATCCTAAGCAACGGAGAGGTCCTACCAGCTGACGGACGATTTAAACGCCCTCATGGGGAGGACTGGCGGGTTGCTCGGCGAATAGTTACAGCCTCGGCAGTGGAGTGTGCTGTGAATCATTTCCAGCCATTAAAGTCGCCAGAGGAGGATGGGGTGGTACCGGTCCTACTACAAAAGCGACTGGAGATTCTTCTACCTTTCCTTATCAGGCTGTACAAAGCCAGTCTGGCCTGGAACTATATTCCATCCAGCTGGACGGTGGTTAGGAGGGTTTACATTCCCAAATTGAGACGTAAGGACCTCCTACCCACATCACTGAGACCTCTCAGTATTACATCATTCCTCCTGAAGGGATTGGAAAAAATACTGGACGGACACATTAGGGGGAACATCTTAGCCTACAACTCCCTAAATACCCACTAGTATGCCTATCAAACTGGCAAATCAACTGAGTTAGCGCTCAATAACCTCGTCGAGAAGATCACACACTCTCTGGAAAATGGAGAGGTTGCGGTGGCGGCATTTCTCGACATCGAAGGCGCATTTAATAATGCATTACCGATCTCCCTCTACGAGGCCACTATCGATAGGGGGTGGGACCTACCATCTGTGGCTGGATCGGAAACATGCTGCACAATCGGACCATTATTACCTCGATGCGGGGGGAGGTGGTCGGCGTCAGGGCTGCAAGGGGGTGCCCTCAGGGGGGCGTTCTATCCCCCTGCTGTGGTCCCTCTTTGTGGACGATTTGCTGGCTATCCTAGGACTCTTGGAGGTTGAGGTCCAGGCGTATGCTGATGATCTCGTCATAATGGTTAGAGGCAAATCTGAGGAGGAACTGGCAAGTACTCTTCAAGAGGCACTAAATGTAATCAATGATTGGTGTCGGAGGGAACAGATGTCTGTGAACCCCTTAGCAAAACGATCATTGTTCCATTTACCAGAAGAAGAAGGTTGGACAAATTAAAACCACCTATTCTTATGGGGGAAACCATTCCATTTTCAAACCAAGCAAAATATCTGGGAGTTACCCTAGATAAGAAGCTCAACTGGGACATACAGTTAGAAAATGTTATCCGCATGGCTAAACTGTCCCTGCAGACCTGCCGGAGAATCTGTGGTAACAACTGGGGAACAAACCCCCAACAGATGTACTGGCTCTATGTAGTGGTTATCAGACCAATGATAACATATGGAGCCATAGTTTGGTGGCCTAAAGCACTTCGTGGTATCGCGAGGGCCAAACTGGCTCATCTACAGAGACAAGCTTGTCTGATGATAACGGGAGCGATACGCACCGCACCATCAGCCGCTCTGGAGGTCCTCCTTAATATTTCACCTCTTCACATATGGTTGGAGAGGATGGCGAGGTGGACAACGTACAGACTAAAACAGACGGCCGACAGTATGCCGAAGGAAATCAGTCTGGGAGGGTCCGGACTCCTCGATGACATTGAGGATCATGGAATTCTGGGAATGGCCTCAGACTTGATGCCTACAAAGATCAGTAGAGATCTGTCTTTCAAGACCATCCTCCCGGAAAGGGAGGACTGGGAACGAAATTAAACGACCCTATTGAGAGCCGATCTCTGCTGGTACTCTGACGGCTCCAAAACCAATATGGGAGTAGGAGCCGGCGCATATGGAGGCAGCACCGATGCTAGACTTTCAGCTAGCCTCGGCAAGTACGCAACCATACACCAGGCAGAAGTGTATGCCATCGAGATGTGTGCAAGGGAAAATATAAAAAACCAGTGCAAACACAAATCGATAAAGATATATGCAGATAGCCAAGCTGCAATAAAGGCTCTTGGTTTCTACCGGTGTAATTCAAAAACGGTATGGAGTTGTAAATCTGCCCTTAACGAACTGGGCAGCTGTAATGAGGTGTCACTGGTCTGGATACCGGGTCACTCGGACGATGATAGCAATGTTACGGCCGACGCGCTTGCCAGGAGTGGTGCCCAGAGAGACCTTGTCGGACCAGAACCGGTGCTGGGGATAACATCTTGCACAGCAAAACTCACCTTAAAGACCTGGACAGAAAGAATGACAATCCAATATTGGCAAAATCTTCCAGGATTAGCCCACTCAAAGGCCTTCATTATTGGCCTGTCTGAGTCAAGGGCTAAAAAACTTCTATAGTTAAACAGACAACAACTGAGTACTCTAGTCGGCCTGTATACAGGACTGCCGCTTGCAGCACCACATGCACCGTATTGGGGTCGGTCAGGAGACCGAGTGCCGGCTGTGTATGGAGAGTGACGAGACAGCAGAGCACGTGATGTGTTCCTGTCCGGCAGCGGACAGGACTAGATACCTGCTCTTTGGCAAGGTAAAGCTTGCTCCAGAGGATTTGGATCAACTTTCGCCCACAAAGATTATCGACCACTGTAGGAGGCTGGATTTGTTGGGCGAAATATAGACATTAGGCGTGAGCCACAATAGACCTTATGGTCGCGGTGGAGGGACCGGTATGGCCCACTCACATATTAACCTAACCTAACCTACATCATTTAGGTAGTAAGCAGGTTTATGGAAAAATTTAAAAAAAATATGGTTGTCATTTAAAAAACTCATGATGACGTAGCCATTCAGAAATAGGTGAATTCTCTTAATCAACTAAAAGTAATACTTGTTAATATGATATTTTCAGATAAAATTCAAATTAATTAAAAAACCATCGATTTTAGATATAGCAAACCTATAATAAGAAAGCGTTCGAATTATACGTAAAATTTAAAGATCAAATATTACTTAGGCTATCCCATTAAAAAATACCAACTTTGAACTGCCTTGCTTCTCTCGCACAATCTGTACAATCGAGGAGAAGTTTAAAATTGGCACATTTGGTAATCATATAATATATACATTATAATTAGATAACTTATCCATAAACGACAAACTCACTTCATTTAGTCGTCGACTCACCCTGTACTTTGTACATCCAAATTACTGATCATCTGGAAGAGCATGCAGCTCATTGTGTGCCTCCTGGGTTAAGGGACGTTTTTTAACAAACGTACTAAAAGCTTCACTAAAGAACTTATCTAATTTAACAAAAACAATAAATATTAACAACGGAAGACAAGTCACTAATGCCTCAGCAATTAATATATATAGCTTTTTATCGGTGGGATATAAAATATAATTCTGGTTGTACTTTACCAAGAAGAACAAATGGAGAATCACTGAGGGCGCCAAACCACAAACAGTTACACTAGCTATCATTAATAAATGGGTAGGTCTGTATATTTCAGCAGGTTGTTTACACCACCGCACAATATGACACGCAAATATTAAAAACACTGAACCAAAATACGCTCCAACAGGCATATACGAATTGTCAAGGCAACTATTAAGAAAGCTCAGACCGTAAGGTATTACGTTTGTTATATATGTTCCAATGACGACATGGAAGGGCATTTGATGAAACTTCTGTGCCCAGCGTATTTTATATGTTGTCAGAAACCAATCTACGGCTATGACGTTGGACCATGAGCCTATCAGCCAATGGCATAGCTCTCTTATTTTCAAAAGGACACATACCAGATGAAATGATACTTTAGAATCATAAAAAAATAATGCTATCAATTGTAAAATGGAGAATCCAATAGAGTATATTATCAAATAAAGTTTGATCCAGCATACGAGGTTAAAAATGTAGAGGTTTGTAGCATTCCTAAGCCCTCTGAACTTAGTCAAAAGTATACATATACATAAGGCTATTAGAAGGTTGATCTTTCCAGAGACGATTAGTATGATTTCATATTTGTCGTAATTTTCAATCATTATTTCGTCTAACGTACTCATTCTTTCATCGTAGCCCATTTTGGTTTGCCAATTTCACGTTCTCGGTTTTCTTTGTAAGCTAGAAGATTAAAACAGTGTAGAAACATAAAAAATATCATTGAAAGGGTGGCCCAGCTTTACTAGCATAATCCCAAATACAATACTATTATTTGTGCTATGTTCTGATTTGTCATTAGCATGAGTTGTTCTGTTTTAGTAAATTTGTACACAAAGTTAAAAATATTGATTGTATACATGCTGGATTTGCATCTTGGTGGAAATAACGCTATAAAACTTGGTTTATATATATTTTTAGAATATCTTAATTTTTAGTAAATTTTCTTAAGTTCGCGACTTTTGAATTTTCAAAAAAAAAATTCAAACGAGGTCAAACTAGGACCCCTAGAACCCATATCGGGGGTCAGTTTCAATTTTTATGTGTTTCCGCCGTCTTTAATGTGAGACATACTTGGTTCTCGAATTGAACCGTGTCCAGAATTTATTAAAACGCGAAGTTTCGACTCCTGTTTTGGAGGCATTTTCAAAGGTAAAGGAAATATCTAAGTAAATAAACTCTAAGGCTTCAATCTGCCTCCTCCTTAGAGCGGTGGACAAAGGTGGGTTGGGTTGTTGTAGCTCGACTACGGGGCCTCAATCTGCCTACTCCCGAAATCTCAACGGAGATCGTCTCTAAGGCATCAGTGTGTTCAACACTAGGCTGTGTATTCAACCAAACTTAGGCAGTTTTCTCTTAGGCCTCGGGTTGAACACACTGGGACCTTAGAGACGATCTCCGGCGAAATTTGGGGAGTAGGCAGCCTGAGGCCACGTAATCGAGCTACAACAACTCAAGCCACCTTTGTCCACGGCTCTAAGGAGTAGGCAGATTAAGGCCTTAGAGTACATGTCCTTACATATTTCCTTTACCCCTTGAAAATGGCTCCAAACCGGGAGTCGAAACATCGATTTTTGATAAATTCTGGACCCGGTTGAAGCCGAAAACTAAGTAGATCTCATATATATATATATATATATATATATATATATATATATATATATATATATATATATATATATATATATATATATATATATATATATATATATATATATATATATATATATATATATATATATATATATATATATATATATATATATATTTGTGTGTGTGTGTGTGTGTATGTATCACATCGATAACTCGAAAGATAATGGGCCTATTTTGACAAAATTTGCTGATTACCATCCTTTTGCAAGTGGCTTGGATAAGCTGGTTAGCCAAGAAAATCGGCCTGATTCTTCCCCGAAAATTTGGTGTGTCCTTTCGGAAATTTTTTACATCTCTGGAAATAACAAAGCAAGGGAAACCAAAATTTAGCTCTGTAGGTTAAAAGGCAAAAAAGGTAGAGGCATTTCAAAAAATTGGGGTTTTCGTCAAACCGTTATAGTCGTAATTTAAAACGCCAAAATTGACAACATTTTGGCAAAGAACCTGAGACTAATACGGATTATGTAAAGAAAATGTCGCATAAAGAACAAACCTTGCAGTCTTAGCTTCAACCATCATTACACTTGATTTTACTAAAATGTTTCCAGAACAATCATTTCAACTAGACCCTTTCTCTGATAATTTGGCAGTAGTTGTAGCTATAGAGTTAATCGTTTAATGGTATACAGTGTGTCCAAGATACGGAGGGCCACTATGGGGATCTCCAAAACGGTAGCAGATACAGACTGGGTTAAATGGGAAAGTTGTTGCGCACTCAAAAGCCCAACAAAGGGGCGGTTAGACATCTCTGAAAAATTTTTTGGTGTTTGAGATATTTTGAAAAACTTGGATTTTTCGATTTTACATATTTTTTTTGGCGTTAATGGCGGACCTACACCAATACCGATGACGCTTCTCCACAGCAACTTTTATTTACTTACTTTTTTTTTTGGAAAATCACCCGTTATGAAATAATGAATTGTCGCCAATTAAAGTGAAATACACTACATATATATATATATATATATATATATATATATATATATATATATATATATATATATATATATATATATATATATATATATATATATATATATATATATATATATACGTGTGTATTACACCGATATTTGAAAAAAAAATCGACCGCCTTTGATAAAATTTGGCAGCTAGGTACTTTCCTTTTGTTGGTGGCTTGGATAAATTCGTTAGTCAGGAAAATCGACCTAGGTTTTCCGGAAAAATTTTGGGTTTCCTTTCAGAAAAAATTATCCGAAAATAAAAAAGATATAGTAACCAAATGTGGCAAGTAGGTTAATGTTATAAAAGAGGTAAATTATATGCCGAAATGTTGATCTCTAGATCAAAAGAAAAGTAGTTGTAAGCATTTCTATGAAAATTAACTACCATAATACACTTGCTGCGTCCAGACTTCTTTTACATAGTCCTCTTCCAGGTTAACGCATTTCGCTTAGCAATGCTTCAGTACAGCAGTTTTTTCTCTGTGGCTCGATCAATTTATATCTCCAAAATATCAGCCCACCGTCACTGTAACTTGGAAGAAAATATTTGACAACTCCCATGTGTGCCAACGCGTTTTAATGATGAAACATGCTTTTTGCCGTTACATATTTTCCTTGATATTGCAGATAAATTTTTGCAATAAATTGAGATAATACTCGACAGTTATTGTCTGTTCTTTTAGTGAATTTTTATTTCAAAAAATTCACTAATAGAGAGGTATCGATGGTGAGACTTTGCAAAAATTCTTTCAAATGAGTGCGAACTAGGACCCCTTGAACCCATATCCGGGGTTAGTTTGAATTTGTATATGTATATATATATATATATATATATATATATATATATATATATATATATATATATATATATATATATATATATATATATATATATATATATATATATATATATATATATATATATGTATCCGTCTGATAACTCAAAAAATAATTAACCGATTACGATGAACCTCGGCAAGTGCCTTTCCTTTATTAATGGCTTGGATGAGTTTGTTGGCCAGGAAAATCGGACTGGGTTTTCCGGGAAAATTTTGAGTTTTCTTTCAAAAAAAAATTTTTTTCCGAAAATTTTGATAAAATTTGGTTTACATATTGCTTTGGGAAAGACCTAACTATGTGCCAAAATTCAGCTTTCTAGGGTTACAGAAAATTGAGCTATTCAAATTTGAAACATTTATGTTTAAATCATAGATCAAGTATGTGGTTGCTGTTGGTTAGTCAATGACAGCTGCTATTATTGTCATTGCCTCATGAAGTTCATTTTTAAGTTTTAGAGAAATGTCAATAATACTGAATTCACTGATTGTTAATCATTGGCAGCATTTAAGATTATATATAACCCTATTAAAGGGCTTTTAAAATGTGCGAATGGTAACCATACCGCAGCCAGTGCAATCTGACGTCACACACACACATATAACCCTATTGTAATTTATCATCATTTATCACCTCTGTAGTATAATTATTTTTTCCTTACAACTCGCATCGTTTTTAGTCAATTGTTGTTATTAATAGTCAATAGTTTCTTCCCAAAATTTTCTCTTACCGAACACACACGGCTTCCATTGACTTCTGCTTCTGCCGCTGTTACAGTCTTTTTAGAGGTGTAGTTGTAACCACTCATGCAGCCAGTGTTGCCAGTTTAAGTATAAATAGTGTAGTACCTTTTAGTTTGTGTACACTCTATTTACTTTTTATATTTCTTCTTTGCTGCACATATTGTTCATTATGCGGACTATATTGTGTAAAAAACAGTTACTTTTTCATATGATCAACAAGTTGAATGTCGAATCAGGTATGGCTTATGGTTTATGGGAAAATTTCGCTATTTTACGTTATCTTTTTGTATAAAAATGTATCAAAGTTCAAGGCCATTTTGGCTTATTGGAGCAAACATCCTGAAAGCCGTATATGAAATATCAAATGTAGCATGCTTAATTTTTTAGAAGCCTGATTATACGTATTCCGTAACACAAATACATTTGTAAAAGGTTCGGGACGCAGTAAGTGCGTTATGGTAGTGAATTTTCATTAAAATGTTTTTAATACCAAATATGTGTGTTTTTTTCCAGAAAGCAGGCATCAAATTTGATTACCAGTATAACATATATAGTAAAAACAATGTGCCATGTTTCATCAAAATAACTTTATTGTTTGAAAACGTACAAAAATTAAAAAGTAAACTTAAAGTTTAACCGAAAAAATCCGTTTCTTGGTCAACCTTGTAGGTTATAGCAAATTGAGCTTTTCAAATATGAAGCATTTAATAAAAATTCGCTACCATAACGCACTTGCTGCGTCCGGAATTTTTTTGTGAATCTCGACTTTTGAAACTTTATGTATATATATATATATATATATATATATATATATATATATATATATATATATATATATATATATATATATATATATATATATATATATATATATATATATATAGGTTGTCTCCTTGCGGCTTTGCCATTAACTCATTTTCCTTGTGTAGTACAGAAATGTTAGAATATATATATATATATATATATATATATATATATATATATATATATATATATATATATACATATATATATATATATATATATATATATATATATATATATATATATATATAATATTCTGATAGCCCTTTTTATTCCAAATTCAGCGATGTGTCACACTTTGTGGGCTTTTTTTTTCGACCTTAATCAAAAATATATAGCTTTTAAATACTTTATGTCATTTAGGGGTTTAATAATAATCCAATGGATGAATTGAGACATGTAATGAACAAAGAACAAATAAACTTAAGTTAAAAAGACAAAAGTGTGGTTTGAAAAATAAACGGATGTGACAATAGATGTATTTGTATTGAGAGTAACATTTATTTTTGACACATTAGTTTCTTGTGTAATTTATTGTGTAATAACTACTAACAGATTCTAGTAAATATGTTTTCTAATCTGACATATTGGCATGTTTCATTTTATCAAAGTGAAACTGTTCTGTTGCGGAGCGTATGTATTTGCAGAAGTATCCCGGAAAGAAGGCAGCCAAATAAAAGGACTTATAACAAATTAGTGACAAACCTTGAAGCATATGATTCTTGAAAAAAAACTGTAGTCTCTCGACAAAAGTCCAGCAATGAGGGAGCAATACATAATATTTTATTAGCAGTTACTGAGGACTCGGTACATCAGTCCGGCGAATTTAACGAAACGTTCATATACCAAAATGGACGGCACATTTTATTTTACAAAAAAAAAATTACATTCGTACAAAAGTACAGAATTCGTTAAGGGCTCAGATCTGGTGATTTAGAGACGACGTTTCTCATTCTGTAAGTGGTACACAAGAAAAAGGAAATTCGAGGACAATTATAATTTTCTATGTCAAATAATATGGTCTGATGAAAGCATGATTACGAATAATGGTATTTTCAATAAAACAAAACTTTATTATTGGTATAAAATCAATCAACGCTCAAATAAGATGTCGAGGCATCAAATACGGCTATTGTCACCTCTATTTATTTTCCAAAGCATACTTGTGTCTTTATAATTTAAGTTTATTCGTTCTGTCTTTATTCCATTAAACTCTTGCCTCAATTCATCTATTGGATTATTATTAAAGGCTTAGAAAACATAAAGTGTTAATTCATATAGCTGGTTATTTAGTACTTTAGTTTATTAGCTATGTACAGGTCCGTAATAAGAATTTTCTTGATTAAGGTTGAAAAAATACTAAAATGATATTAAACCACAATCCGCCACATCGCTGAATTTGTAACAAAAAGTAGTTGCAGAATATGATATCAGAAATTGAGGGCCGTATTTAAAAAATATAGGGGTATTGGAAAAAAACGATTGTAGGGATCACCAACGACTTATGGACCAACCTGTGATAGTGAAAATATGTTTATAAGATGCAGCTTAAGACATCCTATAACTAACGTATACAATTTTTTCTCGTAGCCTGTTTAATAACAATTATATTGAGCTTTGCCGTAGAAATGAGTCACCCTGGATATATCTAAACAGATAAAAACTGAAAGTAACCCCAGATATGGAGTCTGGGGGACTAGTTTGCGCTTATTTGAAAATTAGTTAAAATTGTAGACCGTTAAACCATAGGCTTAACTAAACCTACAGCGAAAGCATCAACTTAACTAAACTTACAGCCAAAGCATCAGAGAAAGGGTAGGGTCTATTTTAAATGAATTTTCTGTAAATATTTTAGTAAAATGAAGAACATTGAGGTTTGAAGCTGAAACTTAAGGGTTTGCAGAATATCCTTCTTGTGACATTTTGTTTACATACTCGATATTTGTTTAGGTTATTTGCCTAAATGTTGCGAATTTTGATGTTTCAAATCAGTACTTTGAGGAAAAAATGGTTTGCTTTTCCTGTCTAACGAACTTGTCCAAGCCACTTGCAAAATGAATTTACCTTCCAAATATAATCAAAATCGGTCCATTATTTTTTTGATTTGGCGCTGTGAGATATATATATATATATATATATATATATATATATATATATATATATATATATATATATATATATATATATATATATATATATATATATATATATATATATATATATCCTCATTAGTGATTTTTTTAAGAAAATTCGCAAAGAAAAGAAATTTTGCAATTTGGTTTTCCTGGAGTTATTTCGAAACATCTAAAAAACAATGCCCACTTTCTCATTGTGACTTTTTGTGTTTTATAAGATTTAAAATTATTAATATAACGTTTCATTTCGAAGAAACTGGAAGAAACCATCGTGACCTCTATTTTTCTAATATAGCTGAAAAAAGAAATACAGCTTTTGTTAGATAGCATTTCGCATTACGAATTTAGTTATCTACTGTACAATATGGTTTTTTTTAGTTTTAAATGAGTGCCTCGCTGTTTCAGTGGTAAAAACGTGTGCCTCTGAACCCAAGGGTGCTCAGCTCGAGTCCCAGGGTCCCCCTTTTACTTTTTCAGTACATATTGTAAAATTAACATCAACCGAGGTTGTGGAATTATATTTGAGCAAGTTGAATGTCTGCACGTTCCGCCGTTCGGAAGGGGTGTAAAGCCACCAGTCCCGTATCAAGTTATGTCGGCCACGTTAAATATCCATTCCCTCCTTACACAAAGGCTAAGGTTTGGCCAAATTTACAGGATAGTTAGGTGAAACTACTCTTTGGCGTCGGTTATTGGTCATAGTCTCGGAAATAGGCCAATGACGTTAAGGCACAAAAAAAAATTTCAATTAAAAAAAACGTTTTTAAATTTTGAACATGTTAATGTAGTGTGCGTTAAAATTATGGTGACGAAAAACAGTCTGAACGCATGAAGTGCCTTATGGTAGTGTATTTTCATGGTCTATGCAATTTTTTTTACGAAAATTATATATTAGCCAAGAAAAATTTAAATTTCCCTGTAATGTTCAGTAGATTTTGTTAACCACACAAAACATTTCCTTGAAAAGTCTAATTAGTTAAACACGACTCTCCTGGATTTTCAATAACGGATTGTGAGTGTGAGACTTGTTATTGTTTTACTTCACTGGAATCTTTTTGTCGAAACAGCGCAGGTTTCTTTAAATGAATTGGATCATCATAGCTTGAATAACAAATTCCTAAAAATAGACTTGCCAGGTTGTCTCCCTTTGGCTCCTACACAATTTCTTTGGCATAAAATGTAGCAGTACACCATATAACATTTTTCTTCATTTGTAAAACTACCTCCATTCATTACAAAATATGACCGATTGTGGTAAACGTGGGAAAAATTAATGCTAATATGTGTATATATATATATATATATATATATATATATATATATATATATATATATATATATATATATATATATATATATATATATATATAAGACAAAATCTGAAACTGACCTGGGTACAGGTTCTAAAAAATTGATTTAAAAGTCACGGTCTTCTTAATAGCGAATTTCTTCGAGGAAAATTCGTTAAAATATACTTTCTACTTTAAGTTATGTGTTCTAAAAAACTCCCAATGTGATAAAACCTTCAAATATATTTTTTTTCTGAAATTATTTTTTTAGAATCGCTACTTAACCCTTACTCGTCTAACACTATACCATCAGTTTCTTTAATTGTCTTCCTCTTGAACAGTGCATTAAAAGCCAAACCGAAATACTTGTTCTTTTTATATAAAACATATAATAAAATGACTGCCATCATATTAACAATCATATCAGGTACGATTTCTGTAAAGAAAAGAAGTGATCTAATAATCCTCGACTCCTCGTGAAAGAACATATCAAGTACCGCATAAATAAGACGTGGCAACCAAGACAGTATTACAACAGTACTTGCAGACATGTAGTAACAATTTTGATTTCTCTCTGTGGCATTTCTAAAGGCTTTTATTAAGTTTATTATTATCACTGCTGGTATGCTAACTAGATCCATTTCTATATACAATATAATGGTCTTAACGTAGTTTAGGAAACATACAACGAAAGCAAATACATAGGTGAGAATAATAATAAATACATAATACTTCTCGTGGAGCTTGGCAAGTGATGGCCCATATTCTTCCATGACCCAATGAGCAGCCAGAAGCAACGCAAAGACTGTTTTGGCGAAGACTGCTGCATTCGAGATCGCCCATAGATGTTGGACTAATGCTAATGGGATCCACATCGTGTTCGAGACAAGATTGTGAATGGAGATAAGAAATGGACACATAAAGCAATATATTATGTCACATAGTGCGATGTTGAGAATATAATAGTTTAAATGTGTTCTTAGTCTTCTAAACTTAAATATGGCGATGAAAATAAGAATACCGGCAGCGATACCACATAAAGAAGATATAAGACCTAACAAATTGCTGATGACGATCCAATAGAAGTGCTCCTTTTCCCACCTCATCAAATCGGCAAAGGCTTCATCCTTGATAAAAACATTCTCTATCTCACTGCCCGATATCTCAGTTGTGTTGTTCATTGCTTATTTATCTATAAAATAAAATACATAACGCTGTGACTTTTATTTTCTAAATATTGATATATTTAGTTATGTTAGTTAAGCAAAGACAACAGAGCAGACAGGTGATGGTGAGATAGAGAGCGATGCTTCTATGGTAATATTTTGATGATTTTGTAAGGTAAAAGTCAATGTATTGTCAAATATAACGCAATTAAACCTTATGTTAGTAAAATAGTAAAAATTCCTTAGTTTTGTGAACTAAATAAACAACTTTAAACCCAGATTAGGCTAAAAAGAACTAGTGATTAACGTTATAGCATACTTCCAGCTACTTTATCCTGAATTGTCTAAATTTGAATTTTCAGACTCATGCTTAACAAACTTGGCACATATTCTCACGTTGTTCAGACCGCGCACGAGTTTGTTAGCCGGCACGATCGGATCGGTTTTTATTTTAAAATAAATGATTTCTATAAAAAAAAATTGTTTCTCATAAAGTTACAAAGTTATATAAATGAAATTTAGTAGCTATGTTGCCCCGGTAAAAGCCTTATCATCTACCACAATTAAACTTCCACCAAATTGTGTTATTTTAATTTGAGGCATATAATAAAAATTCGCTAGCATAACACACTTGCCGCGTATCGAATTTTTTTACCTTTTGCGTCAACACTTCCTCTTAGTATTGTTTTTTCCCCTCCAACACGCGATTTGATGCAGATTCGCCAGCTTAGTTGAGCTTTGAAGGGACAACAATTTTCTTGTCGTTTATGCACAAAACACTCTACGAAGCATGCCTGAACGACATCACCTGACCAGACCCAATCTGCCCGGCCCTGACCTAACTTTACCTGACCGGACCTGGTCAAAAAACGTAGGAGAAGACCGAAGAAAGCAAAAAACCATCCATTTAGCAATGAAGAAAGAAATAAAAAACAATGTTTGTTTAAACTTATCGCATGTGACCAGCAAAAAACCAATAATATACAGGGTCATTGACGGTCGATGGTAGGTTAGACGTTTATGGAAAACGGGACATAGGATTAATCTGAAAATTTGGATACTGCCATCAATAGGCACGACCTGTCTTTCTAAAATATTTTTATTTTGGCGGTGTTGCCGCTTCTACTATAAAGTACTAACAACTTTCTTATTTTTAATAAGACACCCTGTATATTATTTTGTTTTAGAATTTAAATTTCTTTATGATCATTTTCTATTAATAGTTTTCTCTACCTATCTAGATCGGTTTTCGAGATAATACTTATTCAATAATTTTTTTCTCAGAAAAATGGTCCCACTAAAATTTTAATTTAGCTGCTATTTAAACCCATAGAAGGCTGAAATTTTGCCCTCAGTTTGGAAAGCCTGGTATTTAATAGTTACCTGAATAAATTCATTTTATGTTATACAGGGCGGTTTAAAATTGATGATTTTAACGTGACACACAAAAAAGGCCATAACCTTATTTTTTCAAATAGGACACCCTGTATATTAGTTGATATTCTGAAAGGCAATTATATTTACTCCAAATTGATGTAGCATAGTGGTATACCTAGCTCGTCAAGTTTTGGAAATAATCGCAATAATTAATGAAAAACACATTATCTTTACATAATTTGAATTAGTTGGTCATGCAACGCCATCTGATTTAACAATTGCTTAATTGTTTCTGTGTTTGACAGACGCCGAAGTTTTAAGATTCATTTGCTATTTTCCACTTAATATTTATTTGAAAACAAGTTAAGATGGAGCTAAATAATTACTCAAATGAAGTTTTAATGACACTATTTATTCTTCATGGACAATGTGACAAATTTGTAGCAAGAACATGTAGAAAATTCAATAAAATGTATCCTGAATTGCAACCAATGAACGAAAGAAAGTTTATGCGAATACAAGATAATTTTATCAATTATGGTTCAAAACTGGGGGCAACTCGAAGTTTGCCAAGGCCTGTAACGTCGAATGAAGAAAATATAGTGAATGTTTTAGCCTATTTCCAAGCATATCCACAAACTTCCATCCAAAGTGCAGCATATGATTTAGGCGTAACTTATTATGCGGTGCAAAAGATTCTGGCCAATCACAATATGCATCCTTTTAAATTTATAACACTTCAACACCAGAAACCAGATGATTACCAACGTCGCATTCAACATTGTGAGACACTCCTAATACGCACTGAAGATGATCCTAACTTTTTGAGAAAAATAATATGGACAGACGAAGCCAAGTTTTCGAGAGAAGGCATTATCAATAGAAGGAATCTACATTTTTGGGCCGATCAAAATCTACGCATGGTGAAGCAGGGGGGCTTTCAAGAAAAAATTAGTTTTAATGTTTTTTGCCTCTTATAAGACAACCAAATAATATTTTTCATTTACAATGAGCCATTAAATAGCAGTCAATATCTCCACATTTTAAGGACAGTAGTATCAAATTTTTTGGAAAATTTAACAGAAGATTTCCGTACTTCTTGGTTCCAGTTGGACGGAGCACCCGCACATTGCACACAAGAGGTAAAACATGAGCTGTTTCAGATATTTGACGACCACTGGTTTAGGCGTTTGGGCCCATGGGATTGGCCTGCAAGGTCCCCCGACGTTACACCCCTCGATTTCTACCTTTGGGGTACTTTAAAACAAAAGGTATATCAGACAACGGTGAACACTAAAGAAGAGCTACGTCAACGTGTGACCAATTGCATCGACCAACTAGATGCTAATGAAATACATAAAGCGACAACTGATGGTGTAGATTGCCGGATTTTGAAGTGCTTAGAAGTCAATGGGGGATATTTTCAGGATTTGTTGTAAAATGTTTAGAATCTAATAATAAATAATAATTGAAAAAATTATCTTGTATTCTCATAACCTATCTTTCGCTTATTGGTTGCAATTCATGATACATTTCATTGAATTTCTTACATGTTCTTGCTACAATTTTGTCACATTGCCCATGAAGAATAAATAGTGTAATCAAAACTTCATTTGAGTAATTATTTCGCTCCATCTTAACTTGTTTTCAAATAAAAATTAAGTGGAAAATCGTAAATGAATCTTAAAACTTCGGCGTCTGTCAAACACAGTAAACAATTAAGCAATTGTTCATTCAGATGGCGTTGCATGACCAACTATTTACAATTTATGTAAAGATCATGTGTTTTTCATTAATTATTGCGATTATTTCCAAAACTTGACGAGCTAGGTATACCACTATGCTACATCAATTTGGAGGAAATTTAATTGCCTTTCAGAATTTTAAATAATATATAGGGTGTCCTATTTGAAGAAATAAGGTTTTGGCCTTTTTTGTGTGTCACGTTAAAATCATCAATTTTAAACCGGCCTGTATAACATAAAATGAATTTATTCAGGTAACTATTAAATACCTGGGTTTCCAAACTGCGGGCAAAATTTCAGCCTTTTATGGGTTCAAATAGAAGCTAAATTAAAATTTTAGTGGGACCATTTTTCTGAGAAAAAATAATTGAATAAGTATTATCTCGAAAACCGATCTAGATAGGTATAGACAACTATTAATAAAAAATGATCATAAAGAAATTTCAATTCTAAAAACAAAATAATATACAGGATGTCTCATTAAAAATAAGAAAGTTGTTACTACTTTTTAGTAGAAGCGGCAACACCGCCAAAATAGAAATATTTTAGAAAGACAGGTCGTGCCTATTTATGGCAGTATCCAAATTTTCAGATTAATCCTATGTCCCGTTTTCCATAAACGTCTAACCTACCATCGACCGTCAATGACCCTGTATATAACGACAAAATCCCACAACGTGGCGAATTTCGACAACATACGTTTTTGTTTGCCTTCATTACCTTATTTTTTACAGTTCCTAATGAAATAAAGTAATTTTTATAACTTTCACCATGAGGCTAAATCAATAATATGGTGCGTCCTGAATTTTTTTACATTAACAGTAACTTTTATGGTTACTGAATTCTCATGCTGTTCATTCTTATATTGGACCAGCTATATATGCTTAGTTTTACCGGGCAATTTTAAATTTGAGAGTGTAGTCCTGGATTTCAACAATGTCTTGATATATAGACAGTACATTGTGCGCATGTCTTAACCTTTGCAAAATAGCACATGCAGAAATCAAGACCGGTTTTCATCCTACTCACTCGTCAGCTTCGTAGAGTTTCACTTTATATTCGTATTTGTTATTCGTTATTTGGTTATTCGTTTCCAAGTGTTTGCACCAAGTGCAACAATAATATTTCATATTCGACCACGCGTTTTAGGATTACACGTGTCTCCTATATTAATGTACATAAATAATAATCGTACATAGTTTATATTACTTGAAATATATATGTAAGTTAAATGTTTCCAAGTGATTTAATTTTGATAACACGATACAGTCCACTGTATTACGCAATAATTACAATCCACGAACCAGACACACATTATATATTTTCGAGTTTTCGAGATATTTAGAATTGTTTGGTTTCCATAATAAATGTCAATATCTACTTGGGAAGCGAGGGGGCTCTGGCATGGATATTGGATATACGGTTGTTATCAATTTATTTGACATTTGTCAAGTATTTTAACTTTATTGTGTGGTGTTAATTGTTTGGGTGTTTTTAATGAAATTGTTCAAAAGTAGTATAAAAATGAAAACGTATCCTGTACAGGAAAGAACGGATATGATTCTTGTTATTGGGGAATGCCAAGAAAATTGTTTACTGGCTGCGAGGGTTTCTGCTAAAAAATATCCATCCCGACATCATCCAGACAAGAGAGTCTTACAGAGACTGTTGCAGGTGTTTTGTAGAACAGGAAGTGTCGCGTACGAAAAAGTCAACCGACAAAAGCCTGTCACTGAAAATGGCGAAATCGAGTTTAAGGTAATTGGCGCTGTTGTTGAAAATCCCCATACAAGTCAGAGTAATATAAGCAGGGAAGTAGGCATTAGCAGACGAAGTGTTGGGAGAATAATCAAAAGGAAAAAATTTCATCCATACCATGTTCAGTTACATCAGGAACTGCCTGATATTGATTTAATTCGACGAATTGATTTTTGCTTGTGAGCCGTGACAAAGTTGGTGAGAATGAAAATTTCTTTGATTTTGTGCTATTTTCAGACGAGAGTACATTTCATAGCACGTACCTAGTAAATAGACATAACTATCACTATTATAGTGACGAAAATCCACATCACGCCCATACAATTGATCATCAGCACAGATGGAGTATTAATGTTTGGGCCGGAATTTTAGGAGGACACATAATGTGACCTTACTTTTTTAATGGGAACCTGAACGGTCAAATTTTTCTAAGATTTTTACAAGATAATTTGCCAGAGCTCTTAGAATATATCCCAAGAGATATTAAACGGCGGATGTGGTTCCAATTAGACGGTGCTCCCGCCTATTTTGAAACCAGTGTACGAGAACATTTAAACAGAAGTTACCCCAATAAATGGATAGGACGAGGAAGCCCACACAACTGGCCTGCACGATCCCCGGACTTAACGTGTTTGGATTTCTTTTTGTGGGGTACATAAAAAGTATTGTTTACAAAGTACCTCCGATTAACCGAGAAGATATGGAACTAAGAATACGAAGTGCGTTCCGCACAATAACTTCTGAATGTTATTGAAAGCGCAGAAATCATTTGAAAAAAGAATACGTTTATGCATTGAACAAGACGGCCGTTAATTTGAACATTTACTGTAGTGTGTTAAATTTTCCTTTTTTTGTTTGTTGTTCATTTATTTAGTTATTTATTTATTTATTTGGATACCAACGGGGTTGCCCCCAAAATAGGATCAGATACAGAGTATACAAATACAAATATAGCAGTGATAACAAAAACATCATTCATTATTCTTAAAACAAATCAAAACAATATTTAATTTAAGTTGTAAATACAATATGCACATACTTGTGCACACACTTATAATATGGAGGGAAATAAAGAATCAAAAAAATCAAGGCAACAACAATAGTCGGACTTTCAGAGCTTTTTTATACCCGAGCAATGAGCCACTGAACATGTCGATGGCTGAGAACTCATTACCCGCTCTCAACATTCTTGACAGCGGCGAATTTAGAGCAGCGTTAGTTCTGCTAAAGGGCAAGGAAAAAGGTTCAGCCACCCTGAGGAGTCGATTTGGAACATTGAAACGTATCTGACTTAGAAGTTCCGGAGAGTCTATTAAACCGTTTACTATTTTAAAAAGGAAAAGACAATCTGAGACAAGCCGGTCTTCTTCCAATGATAGAATTTCAAAAAAGTATGGAATAATTTTGTAATCATTATTAAATTCTAACTTAAGTTTAAAGCACAAAAACCTTAAAAATCTATTTTGTATCTTTTCTAGGCGCTCCTTTTAAATAAGATACTGGGGATTCCATACAGAAGATGCAAATTTTAATTTGCTGGCAACATACGCATTGTATAATGAGATAAAACATTTTTTATTGTAAAAAACTGCACCCTGCCGTATGATAAGCCCCAGCATACGATAACTGTCAGTAGCAAGATTGTCAATATGTCTCTAGAACAGTAGCTTGCTGTCAAAGGTAACGCCTAGATCTTTTACATAAGTGACCCGTGTAATAATATTATTATCTAAGAGATACGGAAAGTCTTGCCATAGTTTCCCACGGGTAAAAGTTATAACACTACTCTTATCTAAATTAAGGTAAAGCTGATTTATGCTACAATAATTAGTCAAGTTGTTAATGTCGGCCTGTAAACACAAACAGTCTTGTTCACAATTAATAGGAATAAATAATTTGAGGTCGTCGGCATACATCAAAAATTTACAGAATTGAAAACAAGTATTTATATCATTAACGTATACAAGAAATAATAGTGGTCTAAGGTGGGATCCTTGGGGTACACCTGGTGGTAATTCGTAAGGGATAGATTCGTAACCTAACACGGATATAAATTGAGATCTGTTTCTAATATATGAACTGACCCAACGCAGAAGAACTCCATGCACACCGATCACCTCCAGCTTTCTCAACAAAATGCTATGATTAATTTTATCAAAGGCCTTGGAAAAATCGGTGTACACAGCATCCACCTGCTTTTCTGTTTCCAAAGATCTCAATAAAAATTCTGTATATAAAGTTAAGTTGGTGTCAACCGACCTGGCTCTATAAAAACCATGTTGCTCTGGAATAATTTTTTTTTCATGTTATTAAAATTTGACATTTGTATAACCCAACAAAATTTATTTTTTTCAACTGTTACAATACAATGTTCTTGATAAATGTTTTACAGCGTTGATCTACGAATTTACTTAGCCTAGAACATAAACGCTCACTATAATCAAGGCTCACTTGATCATGAATGTTGACATTTATTATGGAAAACAAACAATTCTAAATATCTTTAAAACTGTTTGAGTTAGGTATAGGCAACCCTAGTATCAATTAAAAGGTAATAAAATTTTGGGTGTGATATTTAAAATAAGGGACTTATTTGCAATATTATGCGACAAATATCACTAGTGGGTTACTGACCATCCTGTATAACTTTACATTAAATTTTTTATCCTGTTCCATGCAACAATCCTCCTACTAAATACTAATATAGGTTAGATTTTTTCGACGTTGCCGAGGGTAAGAAAAAAAAATTTGCGTTGAGGCTTCCATTTATAAAAATTGCTGTATTTCTCAAAAACGGTAGGTTTTAGGTATAGGGAACCCTGTTGTAACTTACATTTATTTTATCTCTAGATGACCAAAACCGAATAATATACTGGGTGTTCTATTTTAAAAAATATAGCTTTGATATGTATTTTTTTGTGAACATCCTGTATTATCGAGAGTATTTTCAGAAGATTCCCCTGTTAGAAAAAAACGGAATTTGTAAATTCGAACAGGGTCCATTAGAAAGACCGACGCGTATATGGTGCCCCACCCTGTATATATATATATATATATATATATATATATATATATATATATATATATATATATATATATATATATATATATATATATATATATATATATTGTCACATTTCTCTATGAGAATTAAGTTTAGAAACATTGTTACTTCGATGGTAGTGTGTTGGTAACAGCGAACACTCTGGAACGATATTTCTAAAAGGGACCAGAAGTGACAGGTGTAGAAAAGTGTAGAAGGTCTAGAATCTCTATGGAGAGTATAAATAGACGAGCGGTACACAGAATAAGTTAGTTCAATATTGAATTAGTGTGGTGTAAAAGAAGCGATCATAGAGTATTAAACGAGTCAGCAGTAAGTGTTGGTGTTTAAGAAGCGATCATAGAAGGCGAATAGTGGAATATAGTTCTATGGACATTTAATAATAGAGAAGATAAATATTTAGTTGATACTGGTGTTGGAAAATAGTTGGTAATGATAAACTAGTAGTTTGGAAAGCTGTGTTTTGTTAATCAACAAATCCAGAACCCCGTAGAACGTAACAAAAGAATTAGGCTTTCTGGAATTCATACCCGTTTTTAGCTTTCTATGTGTATATACACACACAGATATATATATATATATATATATATATATATATATATATATATATATATATATATATATATATATATATATATATAGAAAGCCTAAAACTAAAAACGGGTGTGAATTCCAGAAAGCCTAATTCGCCCCAACTCCAAATTGAAAAAAACAATTTTTAGTGTAAAAGTCCCGATCACCATCATCGCAAATTTCCTCTAGGAAAATTCGCTGAAATATACTTTCTCTTTAAATTATCTGTTCTAAAAAACTCCCAATATAATACAATCTTTAAATATAAATTTTGGCTAAAATAATTTGTCAAAATCACTACTCAACAGTTACTCGTCTAACAGTATACCATCAGTTTCCTCAATTTTCTGTCTCTTGAACAGTGCATTAAAAGCCAAACCGAAATACTTGTTCTTTTTATACAAAACATATAATAAAATGACTGCCATCATATTAACAATAATATTAGGTACGATTTGCGTAAAGAATATCAATGACCTAATAATTCTAGATTCCTCGTGAAAGAACTTATTAAGTATTGCGTAAATAAGACGTGGCAACCAAGACAGTATTACAACAGTACTTGCGGACATGTAGTAACAATTTTGGTTTCTATCTGTCGCGCTTCTAAAGGCTTTTATTAAGTTTATTATTATCACTGCTAGTATGCTAACTAGAGCTATTTCTATGTACAATATAAAGGTCCAAACGTAGTTTAAGAAACATACAACAAAAGCGAATACATAGGTTAGAATAATAATAAATACATAATACTTCTCATGAAGCTTGGCAAGTGATGGTCCATATTCTTCCATAGTCCAATGAGCAGCCAGAAGCAACGCAAAGACTGTTTTGGCGAAGACTGCTGCATTCGAGATCGCCCATAGATGCTTGACCAATTCTAATGGGATCCACATGGTGTTTAAGACAAGATTGTGAATGGAGATAAGAAATGGACACATAAAGCAATATATTATGTCACATAGTGCGATGTTGAGAATATAATAGTTTAAATGTGTTCTTAGTCTTCTAAACTTAAATATGGCGATGAAAATAAGAATACCGGCAGCGATACCGCATAGAGAAGATATAAGACTTAGCAATTCGCTGATGACGATCCAATAGAAGTGCTCCTTTTCCCACCTTATCAAATCGGCGTAGGCTTCATTCTTGATAACAACATTCTCTATCTCACTGCCCGATACCTCAGTTGTGTTGTTCATTGCTTATTTATCTATAAAATAAAATACATAACGCTGTGACTTTTATTTTCTAAATATTGATATAATTAGTTATGTTAGTTAAGCAAAGACAACACAGCAGACAGGTTATGGTGAGATAGAGAGCGACGCTTCTATGGTAAAATTTTGATGATTTTGTAAGGTAAAGTTAATGTATTGTCAAATATAAAGTAATTAAACATTATGTAAGTAAAATAATGGAAATTCGTTAGTTATGCGAAATAAACAAACAACTTCAAAGCCAGGTTAGGCTAAAAAGGACTAGTGACTAACGTTATAGCATGCTTCCATTTGCTTTATCCTGAATTATCTAAATTTAAATTTTCAGACTCATACTCAACAAACATGGCACATATCTTCACGTTGTTAAGACCGCGCACGAGTTCGTTAGCCAGCCCGACCGGATCGGTTTTTATTTAAAAATAAATTATTTCTATAAAAAAATTGTTTCTCATAAAGTTACAAAGCTATATAAATGAAATTTTGTAGCTATGTTGCCCCGGTAAACGCCTTATCATCTACCAGAATTAAACTTCCACCAAATTGTGTTATTTTAATTTGAAGCATATAATAAAAATCAGCTAGCATAACGCACTTGCCAAGTCCCGAATTTTTTTACATTTTGCGTCAACACTTTCTCCTAATATTCTTTTTCCCCCTGCAACATGCGATTCGATGCAGATTCTCCAGCTTATTTGAGCCTTGAAGAGACAACATTTTCCTTTTTTATATATATTTCAACAACACACCACGAGGGCTTACAGCCTAAATACTATCGTACCGTGGGTGTCGACAAGGAGGAAAAAGGCAATGTTAATTCTGGACTTGAAGGTTTGGAAGTTCGGAGGAGAAGGAAAATCATGTGCCGGCAAGGAATTCCACAATTTGGAAGTCCTCTGGGCAAAAGAGCAAGCATAACAAGACGTTCTAGGTCGGGTGACCTAGACAGTAAAAGGGTGCATTCGCTCTGTTCCCCTGGTAGATCTGTTGGGGGCAGCAGTTGGGGCAACTATGGAAAAAAGCTCCACTGAGCAATGCCCGTGCACATATAACAGAGAGTGAGGTCACCAACGGCACGTCGGTGGGCAAGGGACGGCAGCCTTAACTGAGGATAGGGTCACCTATGAGATGTATATCTCTCTTCTGAATGGAGTCGAAGATAGCGAGTGTAGAAGCGGCAGCGGCACCCCAGATGTGGGAGCAGTATTCGAGGTTTGGACTTATTTGTGAAGTATATAAGGTATAAAGATTAGCTGATGAAAAGTATTTTCTTGCCCGGAAGAGGAAACCTAATTTCTTAGCAGCCGCTTCTGCAATTGATGTGACATGTTGGTGCCAATTGGGATTTAGATCCACAGAAACGCCAACAAATGAAAAGGACTCATTACTTTGAATAACTTGCTTGTCCATTGGGATGGGTGCATGGCTGGTGTATGTCTTATGAGATAGAAAACAAGACCCAGATTTGGCGGAGTTGAATTGTACAAGATTTATACTTCCCTAGTCTAATATTTTTTGGAGATCCACAGAGACAGAACCCTCCATGAGTCTGTGATCCTCATCTAATTGGGCTAAAGAGACAGGCTTAGAATATTATTTATTTCGGTGGCCATCCACGACAACAGAAATGCTCCGGTTGGAGAGGAAATTTGCTGTCCAGGTACAAAGTTTTGATAGTAGGCCATAGACCGGAAGTTTATTAAGCAGCGCTGCGTGCCAGACCTGGTCGAATACTTTAGATATGTCTAGAGCGACAATCTGGGATTCACCGTGTAGTTCCAGAGACTTCTTCCAAGAATGGGTGACAAAGGAAAGGAAGTCGGCAGTTGATCTGCGTTGACGGAATCCGTGCTGCCTGTCGTGGATTAGACTGTGTTTTTCAATAAATTTTAGTAGTTCGGTGTTTATATACTTTTCCATCACTTTAGAGATGACTGAAAGGAGAGAAATAGGCCTGTAGTTGCTAGGAAGTGCTTTGGATTCTTTCTTGGGGACGGGTTGTACTCGAGCAGTTTTCCAGTTACTAGGGAATATGCCTCTATTGTAAGATGTTTGAAAGAGACGAGTCAGGACAGGAGCAAGTTCTGGTGCGCATTGTTTGGGAACAATTGTTGGGATCTCGTCAAGGCCAGAGGCTTTCCTGGTATTAAGAGAAGAGAGCATCTTTTGTACCTTTTTAATTTTGAAAATGATATCCGTCATTTTATTCGCGACATTGGCGACTGTTGGTGATTGAATATTCAGAGGTGGGTTGAGAATAGAATTGCTTGCGAACAACGAGGCAAAAAGTTCAGCTTAGCCCAGGGCGGTAGAAACAATTTTATCCCCTGAAATAAGAGGTGGGAACGTGCTCTTGTAGAAATTATTCCCAATAGATTTAGCAAGAGTCCAGAAGGGTTTGCTGCTGTTGGAGATTGAGAGAACTTTGTTTTTTATGTGGCTATTAAACGAGTTTTTTGCCCCAGAAATAATGCGGACATAGCGGTTTCTTACGTCGTTAAATGCTTGACGGATTTCTTGGCTAGGATTGTGTAGAAGCGTTTTGTTAGCTTTGACCTTTTCAAGTCTGGCCTTGTCACAGGATTTAGAGAACCAGGGCTTTTGAGTGGCTGAAAAGCTTTTCTGTGTACGTGGAATAAATAATTTCATGCCATCTTGGATAATTTCTCTGACGTTTCGTGAGATATCAGAGGGGTCAGGATGAGAGAAGCAGACAGACGCCCATGGAAATGAGGAAAAGTAATCCCACATTTCATTCCAGTTCGCGGAGTTGTAGTGCCAAACGATATGTGGCTGTGATGGCAGTGTGATTTCGTGCTGCATTGCGCAGGAAGCAGTTACCATGCCGTGGTCTGAGCGACCAAGGGGGGCGATGACTGATGTCTTATAGCATTCAGGTTTTGTCAACTTTGTTGACATTACCAGAGCCAATTTCTGTATAAAAATATGGTGAACTTTGTTACGGTAGACTTTTCAGCTACCGTATCATTTTGCTGACTCTAGAAAATATTTGAGAAAATTGCAATCCTCGTTACAGTCTTTAAATGTTTGAAGGCAAATAAAATATGAAGATACAAGAATGATATAAAAACTCGTCATTATATTCCTATCGTAATACACTTCTGACCTTTCTGGAATATTCTTTTGAAGGAGACATTGTCGGCGAGCAATCGAAACATTTAAGCGCGGAGATATCGAGAACCATATGGAATTGTTTGATGTATGGCTTCTTGTAATCCCTAGAAATACTGTGAAACTGCGTGGTTAAGAGAGCCTCGAGATAAAGAATATTATATGCACTTCCTTCTACAATGACTTTATAGTTTTTAAATAAGAACGTGGCAGAAAAATCAATAATTTCGCTGCTAGAGGTCACCTTGTTGTGCTCCATCTCTGTCTGGATGAGATGTATAACAGACCGTAATCTTCCATTGAAAAGCCATTGAGTGTCAAATATGGAAGTTGGGAGCGGACCAGAGAGACAAACACGTGTGCCTCTTCTCGAGTGATATAGTGGGGTGGCAAAGTCTATAAATACCGGTGACATCAAAGCAAGAAATGGGATTTTGTCTTCTGGCACTTAGAAGCACCACCACTTTTCTATTAAAATAAGGTGCTTATAAAAATTCTTAATCTTCCTAATTGAATAATTGATAACGTCGCCAAATTAAAGTTAATGGTATTCTCTATTATTAACGCGTGTGTGTGACCTCATCTCGAACACTGGTAGCTTTTTGATTAGGTTAGACGATTGTAAAGGGCATTTTCACTTTTTTTTGATAATGCAAAAGTCCAGACTGCAGGATATCGGCTGGTTTTTCTTATTGTCCTGGCAATTGGGCACTAGCTGGATTGATGTAATTATTTAATAATCCTGGCTGATGGATACTACCTCGTAAAAAGTAGTCTCCTGAGTGCATGGCAGTATTGGGAAACTTCCTAGATACCGGGTGATGCAATGTTCGCTGGCAGACACGTTTTCTCTGCATAATTGATTGTCAGACAGGCAGTCAATTAGCTACGTGTCATTGTAATTTTAATGGCGATTAAGGTCCAGGAATAAATGTGAGTTATCTTTCATATTGAATGCCTGTAACTACCTTCCTGTCCAGAACTTGTTTTGGAACTAAATAGGCCAAATGAGAGTGTCGGAATCAAACGGATTTTATTTTAATTTTCAATCAATTGCAATCATTTACTTTCAATCTCGACATTTTTTTAATATTTCAACAACACATCACGAGGGCTTACATCCTAAATACTATCGTACCGTGGGTGTCGACAAGGAGGGAAGAGGCAACTTGTTAATTCTGGATAACAAGATGTTCTATGTCTTGTGACCTGGACAGTAAAAGGATGCATTCGCTCTGTTCCCCTGGTAGATCTGTTGGGGGCAGCAGGTGGAGGAACTATAGAAGAAAGCTTCTCTGAGCAGTGCCCGTGCAGATATCTATAAAAAAGAGAGAAAGGTAACCAACGGCACGTCGGTAGGCAAGGGATGGCAACCCTTGGGTGAGGGTAGGGTCACCGATGAGATGTATAGCTCTCTTCTGAATGAAGTCCAGGATAGCGAGTGTAGAAGCGGCAGCGGCACCCCAGGTGTAGGAGCAGTATTCGAGGTTTGGCCATATTTGTGAAGTATATAAGGTATAGATATTAGCTGGTGAAAAGTACTTGCGAGCCCAGAAGACGAAACCTAATTTCTTAGCAGCCAGCCTTAATGTGACATTACTATTTTTTGTTAATATTAAAAGAATGTTATTAAGTTGGAATGTCTGCTCTACTTTTATTCAATATCTAGCAAATATACGTATGTGATGGTTTTTACTAATTATTTAGACGTACTAATTAGATGATAAAGCTGCCCACATTGAAAAATAGAGTTCATTATATACGATATTTTGTTTTTGTTTTGAAAATCATTATCTTGGTGATCACATAAATTTTCCTACAAATTTGACTAACGAATGACATAAAATTTTAAATAATTTTTTTAAGAAATTTTAAACCCGGGGTTCATTTACATAATTACTATTTTAGATTTGTTATCCACCAAGCAAACTAAAGAGAATTTAAAATGGAATACAGGAATTGAAAATTTAATAAAGGCTTTCAGCCTCATATTTTGCTTAATATAGTTGGGCGTGCTTTCTCAAAATAACTAAGAATTAGCTGGTGAGAAAAAATATTTTTATTTAAGATTACTTTTAATAGTTTTCTTTTTGGTATACTCAATTTATTTGATAATTATTACAATTTGATATTGATTGGCTTACCTGTAAAACCATTTTGTTGCTGTTTAACTTTTATGGATGTGTGTTGTGTGTGTGTTTTTATTTCTTTAACGTCGGCCTATTTCCGCGACTATGGCGAATCGCCGACGCCAGGGAGCAGTTTCACCTCACTATCCTGGAAATTCTGCCGAATCCCACCCTTTTTGTAATGAGGGTAGGAATCTTTTACGTACGTAACATCGCATGGACACGAGACAGATGGATTTACGCCTCCTCCGAAGGGCGGAACGTGCAACTTGCTCGAATAATATGCCACAACATCGGTTGATATTAATTGTACAGTATGTACTAAAAAGGGGAAAGGAGTACCCTGGGATCGAACCCAGTACCCTTCGGTCCAGAGTCACACGGTCTTACCACTGAACCACCGAGGCTCTTAACTTTTATGTGCTTAATAAAGATGATTGTTGAGTTTTATTATTGAAAAATATTACCGACCCTCATTTTCCCCATAAACTGCAACACATCAGGATAATACCTCTTTATCTAAATATCTTAATTAACGAATACCGTAGCAACAAAGACTTTTCGCTATTAAAAATATGAGATTATAGGCAAAATCCACCCACAAACAAAGGAAGTACAATTGTATAATATATATATATATATATATATATATATATATATATATATATATATATATATATATATATATATATATATATATATATATATATATATATATATATATATATATATATATATATATATATATATATATATATATATATATATATATATATATATATATATATATATATATATATATATATATATATATATCAGACCGATAACTCAAAACATAATGGACTGATTTTGATAAAATTTGATAGGTGCCTTTCTTTTGCAAGTGGCTTGGATAAGTTCGTTAGCGAGGAAAATCGGACGTTCTTCCGGGAAAAATTTGGGTTTTCTTTCGGAAAATGTTTGCATCTCCGAAAATAATAGAGCAATGACAACCAAATTTGGCACATACATTTCTAACTACCTAGCTTACCCTAAATGCCGAAACCCAGATCTCTAAGTTAAAAGAAAAAAAGTTATAGACATTTAAAGAAAAAAATCTTGGGTGCCACTGGTGATCAGAGGAAAGCGCAAGTACAAAATATTTTGTATGATTAGCAAAACCAATTGAATATTACATACAACTGTTAAGTTTTCTTGACGCAAAATGGTCAACAAGTAGCAGAAAAAATATTTTGAAAATTTTATCATTTTTCTTAGAACATCAAAATGGCGATTTGAAGTTTCAAAATCTGCAATTTTCAGACAACGAGACAAATACGGATTATGTAGAATAAATGTCGTAATAAGTGTGTTTTACAAAGCCTTAAGTTTCAGTCTCAACCATCATTGTCCTTTATTTTACTAAAATGTTTTCGGACAATTCATTTTAAGTAGACCCTCTTTCTGATGCTTTAACAGTAGTTTCAGCTTTATTGTTTAATATTATATATTTTAGCAAATTTTCGTAGAAAAAAATTGTTATTGAGAAGACCGTGACTTATGAATTTTAAAAAGATTTCTTCAAATGATCGCAAAGTAGAATCCCTAAAACCCATATACGGGGTCCGTTTCAGTTTCTGTTTATTTACACATATACAATATGAGGCATTTCTACGGTAAAGCTCAATAGATTTGTTATTATACAAGATACGAGAAAAACTTATATACGTTAATTATAGGGTGTCTTGAGCTGCATCTTATAAACTTATTTTGACAATCACAGGATGACCCATAAGTCCTTGGTGATACGCATTTTCTTGTTTTAACATGACATCCCTTCTGTTGCATTTTTGTATTTTCCATCGAATTATGACGCATGTTTGCAAGGGAAAAAAATTGTTATCGTTTATCGTTCTTGAGTTATTTCAAATGTTTTGCAACTTTTCACGTTTTTGGCACAAATTGTGATACGGCGTTTTTACCAATAGATAGCGGAGCCCCGTGGAAATGACACCTTCAGAGAGTTTTTGTTTGTATTACTCATCGAAAAAATCGAGCTACCGTATATAGATACTCTCAAATAGTGGCTGAATTTGAAAAGTTTTCGCAGAAATGTTTTTAGTGTTTCCATAGAAATCATTTTTTGTATAATTTTTGTGATATGTTGGTAATTAATAATATATGTTTAGTAAGTTATTGTAAAAATAGTGGTCGAATTTTTGTGAAAAATATTATTTAGTGTAACATTACTGAAGGCAATTTCTGTAAAAAAAATTGTTAATTTTTGTAAAAGAAATTTATGCAAAATTTCACAAAACTTTTGTTTTTAAATTTTGGTCCAAAGCTGTTCGTGAATAATTATATGTTGGCAGGTGTGTAAATAGTTTTTTCTGCAACTTTTATGTTTATTTTCGGAAAATTTTGGACTTTTTGAAACAACAAAGCTATTGTAATAAAATATAGTACATTGTTACTACTATGTGGGTTATATTGCTAATCAAAAAAGTCCTCCTTTTCAAAACAAGACATCTTTGCCATTAAAAACATTTTTATGAAAATTCGCTACCATAACGCACTTTCTCCGTCCAGACTTTTATTATTTTTATTTAGCTAGCACCTTTGAACATAAAATTTAATATCATACGTTAGGAGATCACTTATAATCACCTACTTCTAGGTCTTTAACGGTATAACATCAACTTTCAGGTTTTTAATTAATTATAACAATTAGTCGGATTTTACTCCGATTAAATAAACTCGGGAAATTGTATATAAATGGGGGGTTAACTGTTGCATCTTTTGTAAAAGAAATCCAAATTTTCATATATTTTTTTTTTCATTTTTGGTTATCAACCTGTTTGTGAATAATTATATCTTGGCGGGTGTGTAAATAACTTGAAGATGTTCATTGGTTAGGGAAATCGGGCCAGTCTTTTGTTGAACTTTTTAAGTTTATTTTCGAAAAACGTTGGTACTTTTTGAAACAAATAAGTTATTTTAATGAAATATGGTACATTGTTACTGCTATATAGGTTATACTGCTAACCAAATTTGATGTCCTTTTAAAAACAACACATATGTGCCTTAAAAACATTTTTTCGAAAATTCGCTACACCCACTTGCTTTTGGAAACCCATTATCGTGAAAATTCGCTACCATTACCGGTTTTGGTTTACTAAATTCAAGATACACCGATTTTAATCGTTTATTAAATAATATAAAAAAGTGCAATTAAGAAAAGTTTGTCAACTTTTTCGTTAATCATTTGAATGTAACTAGAGGAAATATCATTCACTATAGAAAAATATTTTAAGACGTTAACCTATAATTCTCTTTGTGTGGTTTGGGCAAAGAAGTGTCAACAAACAAGATATATTGATTGCCATGGGTGCAACAAAACAAAATGAAAATGGAATGTGCTTGTTTTCTTATAGCGACAAAAACATAAGACTTTTCTTATTTAAGGAAACGTCCAGTGAAAATATGCGAGTAAAAACCCTAGGCACTGAAATATCTCATCCCATAAACGTTAACATTAATACATTGTTCCCATAAAGAAATTGGGAGTGAATCAGTAACCGTAACTTTCTCTTTTTGTGCATGCCATTAGATAAATGTTTCAGTTTTTTGTGAACCAGGAAATGTCCACGGTATACAAGAAAGTGTGCGTTATGGTAGAGAATTTTTATTAAACGCTTCAAATTTGAATACACCAATTTGCTATACACCTAGAAAGTTGAATTTTGGTATGTAGTAAGAGCTTTACCAGGGAAACATACTTACCATTTTATTAAAACAACCTTGTTATTTTTTGAGGTACAATTTTTTTTCTTAGAAAAATCAAATTATTTCTAGAAAAACTGTTCTGATCGGGTTGTCTAATGAACTAATCCCCGGCCTTAGTGAAATAAAGATATGTGCCCAGTTTCGTTCAAATCAGTTTCGTATTTTTTGAGTTATCGCTTGGATACATACATATATATATATATATATATATATATATATATATATATATATATATATATATATATATATATATATATAGGGATGCCGAATGCAGTGGCTTACTTACTTTCTTCCTAAAATAGGCCAACGCCTTTTCCCATTTTTGGACATAGAAAAACTGCATTAGTAGGCATTGCTCAGGTAACATAGATAATATATATAAATATATAATTTTTTTTGGTGAATTTTCTTTAAAAAATTCACTAGTGGGGAGATCCGTGTTTATACATACATATATATATATATATATATATATACATATATATATATATATATATATATATATATATATATATATATATATATATATATATATATATATATATATATATATATATATATATATATATATATATATATATATATTTCGTACCGATAACTCAAAAAATAATGGACCGATCTTGATCAAATTTGGTGTATACCTTCCTTTTGCAAGTGGCTTGAACAAGTTCGCTAGCCAGGAAAATCTAATCAGGTTTTCCAGGAAAATTTTGCGTTTTCTTTCAAAAAAAAATATATCTCTAGAAATAGCAAAGTGAGGGCAACCAAATTTGGTACGCGTATTTGTACTATAAAGAGTGAACCATGTAGTAAAATTTTGGTCTCTAAGTTTAAAGACAAAAATGATACGGGCAGCTAAAGAACCAAATTTTGAAGTTTTCTTCAAAACGTGAAACTCGCAATTTAAAACGTCAAAATTGCCAATGTTTAGGCAAAGAACGTGAAACAAATACGGATTGTGAAAAGAAAATGTTGCAAGAAGAGTGTTCTGCGAACCCTTAAGTTTCAGACTCAACCGTCATTGCCCTTCATTTTGCTAAAATATTTACAAAAAATTCATTTCAAATAGACCCTTTCTCTGATGCTTTGGCTGTCTGTTTAGTTAAGTTGATGCTTTCGCTGTAGATTTGGTGAAGTTTATGGTTTAACGGTCTATAATTTTTTGCTAATTTTCGTAAAACAAGTTCGTTACTGCATTTTAGCATTTTTTATTAAATTTTGATGCATGTTTGTAATAAAAAAATCTGGACTCAGTAAGTGCGTTTTGGTAGCGAACTTTCATTAAATCCTTCAAATTTCAATAACTCAATTTGCTATTAACGTAAGTTTTGTTGGTTAGGAAACCAACATTTAACTTTATTTTCGGAAAATTTTTGTATGAACGCAGCAAGGGCGTTTTGGTTGCGAATTTTCATTAAATGTTTCAAATTTCAATGACTCATTTTGCTATTAACCTAAGGTTCGTCAACTAGGTTTTCTCGTTTGTGTTTATGTTCGGAAAATTTTTGTACATTTTCAAATAATTATTTTGATAAAATATGGTACATTGTTCCTACTATATTTTCAAATAATTATTTTGATAAAATATGGTACATTGTTCCTACTATATAGGTTATACCGGTAACCAAATTGATGCCTGCTCGCATTAGAGCGATATGTTGTGTGTGTTTTTGTTTCTTTAACGTCGGCCTATTTCCGCGACTATGGCCAAACACCGACGCCAGGGAGCAGTTTCACCTCACTATCCTGGAAATTTTGCCGAACCCTTGTCTTTCTGTAAGGAGGATAGGGATCTTTAACGTGCCCAGCATCGCTTGGACACGGACCGACGGCTTTACGCCCCCTCTGAAGGCCGGTACGTGCATACATTCAATTTATTAGAGCGATATATTTGTAATTAAAGGAATTTTTATAAAAATTCACTTCCATAACGCACTTGTTGCGTCCAGAGTTCTTTAAATTATGTTGTGATAATTTGATTCTCCAAGTGTACTTTTCTTAGTGTAATCTTAAACGGAAACTAAAAAAGAATTTATTTTCGAAACATTTGTGTCATTTTTGTTCCTAGCCGTTCATATGTATCTGGGATTGTGCTTCATCATAAACTGACAGTTAAGACAAAACAGAATTTTCTCGTTGCTTAACAATTAATTTAGCAGTTATTAATTTAATATTTGTCAGTAATTATGTCCATCAAGAGGACGTACATTTTCAATCTAATAGTTTATTTTTTTAAATCAGCCCGATTCATAAATTTGATTAAAAAATATAGTTACAGAATAAATCTAACAAATGTTTAGACAAATATAATTATATTTATAGTCCAGTGTTATTTTGAGATACTTGTTTATAATGATAGTTAAACGTAATCAACAGAAGGTTTGTATGATAAATTTGCTAAAATAAATTTGCATGACTTGGTTTAATGACTGCTTTAAAATTTTATCACTAAGTTGTATTATCGAATTGAACTGTTAAGATAACGTCAGTCTATGATGCAAGATGTAAAACTAGTCTATTATGAGTATATGCTAAAATGACTTACTTGCAATGTCGATCAAGATTGTTAGTATCCACACTTTACACGTATCTTTCAAAAACATTCATTTATTTTCATTTTTCCACATAACGATAGAGCATTTGTCCATTTTATTATTTCCAATGTGTGACGAAGTAACCACTTGCTATCACTAAACTGCCCAGAACGATAATCTGCCGCATACAAGACACTAGTCGGGTCGGTACTATCTCTGCACCCAGACTTATTAAATTTATTCGTTATGATTACTGAATGAGATTATAAGTTACATAAACTGTGAGTTGCTTATACCTATTTTTAAGTCACACATCTTCTACGACCGTCGCTTATCGCATTTAAATTACAGATCAGCTTTTATTGAGTTGTTGGAACGGAAATATGATTTGTCCATTTAAGGCTAGATGCATTCTCACAACAATTAGAACCGTAGACCGGTTTCGCTCTAATTAGAGCTCGTCAGTACGGCATATTAATTGCTGCGAAAATACACCTATAAAGTAATACGGCTATGGTAACCAGCCTTCCAACACTAAGTGAGTGACGAGACACGAACTAACGTACCGCCACTTAGTTGCGGAATTAAATATTTAAATAAGAGGTAGGGACTTGTTATACCTCATTTAAAGATCTCTTCGTTCTCTTTAAAAATGATACGGTTTTAAAAATTTTTGCAAAAATTAACAATAAAGAGAAAGAAAAGCTTCACAAACTTTGCTACAACGCACTAAAAAAAATTAATAACTAATTGCGTTTCGTTCTAGATAATGATAAAGCAACCAAAACCAATTCCAGTGTCCTTTTGGACGGTATCAAATAAAAAGAAGACATGAGAAGTTATCAACATTCTTCATAGTTAGCAATGTTAGTTTTGTTTAAAACGCCTTCGCAGCTTGCTGTGTGATTGTAAAAGCATCACAGTACGAAATGAGTAGTGAGACACGAAGCAACGTACCTAGTTGCGGAACCAAGTAGTATGTTGTCACGCCTGCTCCAAATAACACAAAGTGTTAAAAAATAGAGACTGTATACAACCAACTAACAATTTAAGTAAATTGTCAGCCCTGGTCCATTTTTACCCCAATATAGCGACAAAGTATGTAAGGCTAGATGCATTCTCACAACAATTGTGTTATTTGGAGCTGGCGTGACAACATACTACTTAGTTTCGAAACTAGATGGCGGCACGTTAGTTCGTGTCTCACCACTCACCTAGTGTTGGAAGGTTGGCTACTATAGGCGTATTACTTTATAGGTGTATTTTCGCTACAATTAGTATGCCGTACTGAAGAGCTCTAATTAGAGCGAAACCGGTCTACGGTTCTAATTGTTGTGAAAATGCATCTAGCCTTAGATAGTTTGTCCCTATATTAGGGTAGAAATGGACCAGGACTGACAATTTACTAAATTGTTAGTTGGTTAAGTACACTTAGAGAACACAAATCACCACAACACATTTTAAAAGACCTGACGATCGTTTCACTAACCAAGTTAGCGTCATCAGAGAATGAAACATTCTAAATACTAAAAAAACTAACATCAACTTATATACCGGATCTTAGGTAAAGAGATCGAACTGAGGTGGGAAACTAGTCGCAGGCAAATTCCACAGTGTATTGTATTTTTGTCGGCGGACAAGGTCTTTGCACTCTCCCTGCTACTTTATCTAAATAGTGTCTATCTGTAATAGTTTTGAGAAGGTTCAACGACAGCTAAATTAACATAGATTCTTTTGGCGGCAATATCTATATACTTATGTTATCTTTAGAACGTGCTAAAACGTGGGAATTTTATTTAACAAAGCAATCGATCAGGTGACTCGTAATTGGCGGTGGTGAAGCGTTCATACATTTTTTGTTGTAACTATATTTTGCAATATATACGCTTTCGAATGCGTTTAGCTGTCCTGGTTTTCTAACATTTTTTATTAATTTCAGATTATCTTTATCAACGTAATGATTATTATCCCAAATGTGTCGGGCGACGGAAGACTTATCTACAGTACCGTAACGTAATTGGGACAAGTGTTCTTTTAATCTAATTCCAATCGATGTTTTTGTTTGTCCGACGTATTTAATATTACAATCTTTACAACTTATTTCATAAATTCCCGAATTTTTTTCCGTGCTATCCTTGTCTTTTGGATTACCTAGCAAGTTTTTAACGTATTTGTTGTTGAAAATGTTAGCTGTAAGTTGACTTTTTTAAAAATTCTGTCTAGACCTCTCGTGATTCTAGGTTCAAATGGTAAGCAAACAACGTTTTTTTCCGACTTTTCTCTTCTGAACCTCGTTGATTCCGTCAACATTTTCTTTGTTTTCTGTTTGTTGATTAATTTTTCTACTAGGCAAGCAGTGTATCCGTTATATTCGGCCACGTTCTTAGTATAATTTAATTCTTTGGTATATCTACTTTTGTGTAAAGGAAAATTAATTAACCGATTTACTAAAAAATTCAAACTGGCCATTTTTTGTGCGTACAAATGATGTGGGTCGTTTGGGATTTAGCTTAGAGTAGAGGTTTCCTTTCTATAGACATCCAATTCTAAAATGTTTTTATTCTTGACAACTAGTACATCTAGAAAGGGTAATTTATTAAAAAACTTGCTAGGTAACCCAAAATACAGGGATAGCACGGACAAAAAGATTTCTTCAAATGAGTACAAACTAGGCCCACTAGAATCCATATCTGGGTGTAGTTACAGTTTTTATCTGTTTAGGTATATACAGGGTGACGCATTTCTATGGTAAAGCTCAATTTAATTGTTATTGTGTAAGGTACATAAAAAAATTGCATGAAAAAATTGCATGCGTTAATTAGAGGGTGTCTTGAGCTGCATCTTATAAAATTATTTTGACAATCAGAGGTGACCCATAAGTCGCTGGTGATACCTACAATTATTTTTTTTGGACACTCCTTATTGAATTTTTGCATTTTTCATCGAAATATGGATGCATGTTTGGGAAAAAAATCCGGACGTAGTAAGTGCGTTTTGGTACCGAATTTTCATTAAATTTCATAAACTCAATTTGCTATTAACCTAAGGTTCGTCGGCTGGAAAACCAGTTTTATCGAATTATATTAAGGCTATTTTAGGAAAATTTTTGTACATTTTGAAATAATAAGTTATTTTTATAAAATAGGGTACATTGTTTCTACTATATAGGTTATACCGGTGACCAAATTGAAGCCTGCGTGCATTACAGAGATATATTTGCTATTAAAAACATTTTTGTGAAAATTCACTTCCATAACGCACTTGCTGCCTCCAGACTTTTCTATTATATTGATATATAATTAGTATCTACTTTTAGTATTTACTATTATTTTGTTATCGGAATGTCTTAAAGATAATACTATCCAACAAAGAGTTATTTTGTAGGTTTATCAAGATATCGTTGACCTTTTAATTTCTAACGAGACTTGTACATATTTTTATATTTCATATTTTTATGGCCTAGAGAAAGACATGCATGTCTCTAAATATTATATAAAACCTCGGACGCAGCAAAGGCGCTATGATATAGGCTTTTCATAAGAATGGGTTACCATGAAAAACTCTTGGTTAAATAAATTAACACAAATTTAGAAATATAAAAATTAAAGTTTCTGATAAAGAAATTGATATAAATGCAGAGTCTGCCACTAGTGCGAGGAAGTCTAATTATATAGGACAATAATTTAAAAATATTTTTTGGATGTATAGTCACCCATAATCACAAGGTAAATCAAACCCCTTTTATTTTAAATAGAACACATGTATATTTTTAAATTTAGTTTACTACTGTAGTTAACTACTCTGTCTGTCAGGTATTGAACTTTGACCACTAAGTCGTCTCAACGCATGCTGCCCTGCTTAGTTAAAACGCCCTATCTACTAAATTTCTGATTTTCATATAAATAGCTTGTGTTATCGAAAGCGACAAGTTTTAGCTATTCCACTTGGCTAGAACGTCCTATCTACCACCAGAAGTAGAATAGCTATGCCGGTTCTAACTCAAAAAAAATGCACATTTTCAAAACGCACCATTTTTAAAACCACACCCCTTTAACCACGCCCATTTACCTAAAATCGACCAATCAGAGGCCGCTTTTAACCACAAATACGCCCATTTTGTACACATTTAACCAATAAAAGCGCTTCACGCCTACATCGACCTCGCCCATGGGGGGAACTGGACCAAAAATTCTAAAGAAAATTTTTGCACATGCACACACATTTGGAGATGTGGTTCCGAGACACAAAAGCTAAGGAAAGCTTTTAAGCAAAACTATAGGAGCTTTTGGAGATTAATTAGTAAAATAATAAGCGGTTATCATCACATTGGTTGAGATGGTTTGAAGTTTCATCACCCAACCTTTAATCTTAAGAAGCTTAATGATCTTTAGGGAAAACAAATGAGGGATGTATCGGAGATTTATTAATTTAATTATATTGGATGAGATGGTATGAAGTTTCATCACCTAACCTGTATTCGTGGGTAGCTTAATGAGCTTTGGCGAAAACTAATGAGTGTTATATCGGAGCTTCATTAATTGATTGGCTTTCATGTTGCGACATCTTAATGAAAGCTTTGGTCTTTAGCGATGGAGAAGTGTGAATCTTAATTAGATGCAGGAATCATTGAAGAGGACTCTATTATTTAAAGTTACGTCACCTCAACCTTTAGAGCCGTCAAATGAGAGTGAGGTTGATAAGCGAGAATAATTGTATTGGTCGCGGACTCCATGTTAATTAATAAACTAATAAGTGGTTATCATTACATTGGTTGAAGACTCCATTATTTAAACTTACGTGGCCACAACCTTTAGAGGTGACAAATGAGAGTGAGGTTCATTTTATTCGTCTTAATCAGTAGCTGTAAAAAATGGCGACTAACGCTTGTGCAAAAATGAGATAAAAAACTTAAAACCCTTATCGCGGAAGATCCGTGAGATGTACGAGAGAACCAACACATGCACGGTGTTAAGGAGGTCAAATCAAAGTGGAATATACAATAAAATGACCACATCCGGTCTAAACTTTAAATCCTTATATCTTTTGAACGGAAAGTGATAGAAAGGAACTGGCTTCAAAAATATATCGTTTCGTAACAAGGGCTACAAGAAAATGAGATAAAAAACTTCAAATCCTTATCGCGGAAGATCCGTGAGATGTACGATAGAACCAACACATGCACGGTGTTAAGGAGGCCAAATCAAATTGGAATATACAATAAAATGGCCACTTCCGGTCTAAACTTTAAATCCTTATATCTTTTGAACGGAAAGTGATAGAAAGGAACCGACTTCAAAAATGTATGTTTCGTAACAAGGTCTACAAGAAAATGAGATAAAAAACTTCAAATCCTTATCGCGGAAGATCCGTGAGATGTACGATAGAACCAACACATGCACGGTGTTAAGGAGGTCAAATCAAAGTGGAATATACAATAAAATGGCCACTTCCGGTCTAAACTTTAAATCGTTATATCTTTTGAATGGAAAGTGATAGAAAGGAACCGACTTTAAAAATGTATGTTTCATAACAAGCTCTACAAGAAACTGAGATAAAAAACTTCAAACCCTTATCGCGGAAGATCGGTGAGATGTACGATAGAACCAATACATACACGCTGTTCAGCAAAGCAAACTCTATAAGCATATTCAATAAAAATGTTACTTCCGGTAGACACTTCCGGTAGACACTTCCGGTATAGCTATTCTTAGAGCTACATACATGTGTGACACATCAAAATAATCGTCTTGTTGAACAGAAGAAATAAAATATTTAAGTAAGTTAGAACAAGCTGTATTAACACCTAAAAACAACACACTCTCTCTTAGACTTAATGAAGTTGACGGCACAGGCAGCTGTCAAGCGTACCTAACAAACCAAAGTAAATATGTCTTGAAGAACAGTCTTCAATTACCCTAAACCAACACATCTCTATCATTTCAGAGTAATCTTAGCCATGTGACCAGTTAAACTAAGTATCTTGAAGTGTAGCTTTTATGTTTATGAGATATAAAATAAGAAAACCAAAGAGTTAATTGTCTATTACAACAACAAGTAGAAGGGGTTGACTTGGTACCTACAGCTGCTACATACTTGGTAAAAATGGGTGCCACTAGCGTTTCAGAGTAATTTTAATCATGCAACACTCTAACTGTCTTGAGATGTAGCTTTATGTGTTAATGGGTGGAAATAACAAAACTAAAGAGTTGATTGTCTATTACAACTGTCAGCTAAAGAAGCATTTAGGTAGCCGGAATACCGATATCCTATATATTTCAAGAGTAATCTTAGTCATACAACACTCTTAACTAACTGTCTTGAGATGTGGCTTTATGTGTCATTGGTTGGAAAATAAGAAAACTAAAGAGTTGATTGTCTATTACAACTGTCAGCTGAAGGAACATTTGGGTTATCGGAATACCGATATGCCAAATGTTCCAACCGAAGGAGCCCACTTAGAGACATCTCCAGGGGCTCGGAATACCGATGCCCTAGAAGTGTCGGAAGCAACATTTCAATTAACACCAACAACCGCTAAATACTTGTTGGACTTTAGTATGTTTGGTATTAAATTTGGCTTGTTGGATAACCAATCATTTTTATGAAAAATGCAACAATTTTTATTTCTGCGTAAGCGAATTTAATCAGAAATATAGAACCAACCTTCAAGAAACCGAAAAAAAGAGGATAAGAACATTAAGAACAAACATTCCGATACCGAAGTGATCCTAAACACACAATATGATGCAAATTCTGTAAATCTCTTTAACAGAAGAAAAACAGAAGTGAAACACCGTAAGACAAATAGAACCGACGTACATAACAGATGTGTCTGAGGAGAAACGTATTCAGAACCTTATTGAGTTTACTAAGTTTTAAGTATACGAACATAACAGTCTATGTACCAACCAACCAACCAACCAACTGTTTTTGAGGTGTAGCCTTTATGTATGTATGTATGTAATTTAATTTTCGATAGTGTAAAATAAAATTAAAAAGTGTGATATATGAAAAAATAAGAAAACTAAAGAGTTGATTGCCTATTACAACGGTCAGCTGAAGAAACAATTAGGTAGCCAGAATACCGATACCCTAAATATTTCAACCGAAGGAGTTCACTTAGAGTCACATCTAGGGGGCCGGAATACCGGCCCCCTAGATGTGTCGGAAGCAACATCTCAACTAACGCCTACAACCGCTACATACTTGGTGGACTTTGGTGGAACACAGACTGAAAACAACTTGATATCTGGTACATATGTCTGTAAAGATTTCATTCTAAATTTAGCCTGTTGGATATCCAATCTTTTCTATGAAAAGTGCAACCAACCAACTAACCAACCACCCAACCAACCAACCAACGTTGAGGGGCGTAGAGATAGCAAGCTATCACAAGTGGACCCCTCTGAACCTATGATGTTAATAATGGATTAAGAGATTGAATTGGTACGTGTTTATATTGAAGGCTTGCAAGCTACGTACAAGTGTCTGAATATATGATGGTAATGATGGGTTAAGATATTTAATTGACATGTATTAAAGGCTTAGCGGTTTTCACTTGAGTCATCGTCATTCGAAAACTATTAGAACGAAAACCAGGTCCTTTACTCTGGTATATCTTACTCAGTAGGAACCAAATGTCTTCGAAAACAACATTCTTTGCTTTTCTGAAAGGCAAGCGAGCAGCCCCCTTGCCGAACCCCTCCGAGCTAAAGGTAAACCCCACTCTGTCTTCGGGATCGACATCATGGACTATATGACTCACAATATCTTTAATACGATCTTTGACCCACTTCTCTGGATCGTTGACATCGTCAGGTATATCTTGTAGTCTAAAGCATACGCTTCGTCTATCAAGTTTAAACTTCTTATTGGAGGTCACTGTATCTTCAAGTATTTGGAATGCCATTGTTTCATGCTACACAACTGACTGTGTTGGTTAAAGGACCGAAGTTTAGCCTCGTGTTTATTAAAGACTAAAGTTTAGCAGGTACTAATTGTTTTCACATTCACTGTTGGCTACCGACTGAACCTTAGCTCCTCGTCTTAATATTCGACAAACAACACAGACAACACAACTTATTGTTTTCACCTTCACTGTTGGTTAACGACTGAACCTTAGTGGACGCTTCTGAGTCAAACAAGAAGAAAACAATTTAAAACACATCTACGATGACCATGAGGCAGCCGACATGGACTTTGAACAATTTTTAAAAATAGATGCGGCCAGGTTAGTTGATCAACCATCCAGGTCAGTCTTCACCTTCACAGTTGGCTACCGACTGAACCTTAGCGGAAGCTCCTCGTCTTAATATTCGACAAACAACACAGACAACACAACTTATTGTTTTCACCTTCACTGTTGGCTACCGACTGAACCTTAGCGGACGCTCCTCGTCTTAATATTCGACAAACAACACAGACAACACAACTTATTGTTTTCACCTTCACTGTTGGTTAACGACTGAACCTTAGTGGACGCTTCACGTCTTAATATTCAACAGACAACAACGACAGCTGTCATACAGCCGTCTGACATGACAGACAGCTGTCATACAGCTGTCATACAGCTGTCTAACACAGCTGTCTAACACAGCTGTCTAACACAGCTGTCTAATACAGCTGTCTAACACAGCTGTCTAATACAGCTGTCTAACACAGCTGTCTAATAGGGCAGACATATGTCTAACACATGTCTAGCAGATGTGTAACAGTCACTCTTTTGCGGAACATAAGCTGAATGTTTTTAAGTCAAACAAGAAGAAAACAATTTAAAACACATCTACGATGACCATAAGGCAGCCTACATGGACTTTGAACAATTTTTAAAAATAGATGCGGCCAGGTTAGTTGATTAACCATCCAGGTCAGTCACAGCTGACGCTATAAATAAAAACGATGCTGGAAGCGAGTGACGTCACAAGAACCGGTGGTGCATGTGCCCAGGTTAGACCTCTAAGCTTTCCAGGTTAATACCGGGTTAGCTCCATGACAAGGTGGTGGACCAGTCGGGTCAGCTAAGAGTCGGGGTGGTGGAATGGTCGGGTCAGCTAGGCGACCTAGACAGCTGTCATACAGCTGTCATACAGCTGTATGACAGCTGTCTAGGTCGCCTAGCTGACCCGACCATTCCACCACCCCGACTCTTAGCTGACCCGACTGGTCCACCACCTTGTCATGGAGCTAACCCGGTATTAACCTGGAAAGCTTAGAGGTCTAACCTGGGCACATGCACCACCGGTTCTTGTGACGTCACTCGCTTCCAGCATCGTTTTTATTTATAGCGTCAGCTGTGACTGACCTGGATGGTTAATCAACTAACCTGGCCGCATCTATTTTTAAAAATTGTTCAAAGTCCATGTAGGCTGCCTTATGGTCATCGTAGATGTGTTTTAAATTGTTTTCTTCTTGTTTGACTTAAAAACATTCAGCTTATGTTCCGCAAAAGAGTGACTGTTACACATCTGCTAGACATGTGTTAGACATATGTCTGCCCTATTAGACAGCTGTGTTAGACAGCTGTATTAGACAGCTGTGTTAGACAGCTGTATTAGACAGCTGTGTTAGACAGCTGTGTTAGACAGCTGTGTTAGACAGCTGTGTTAGACAGCTGTATGACAGCTGTATGACAGCTGTCTGTCATGTCAGACGGCTGTATGACAGCTGTCGTTGTTGTCTGTTGAATATTAAGACGTGAAGCGTCCACTAAGGTTCAGTCGTTAACCAACAGTGAAGGTGAAAACAATAAGTTGTGTTGTCTGTGTTGTTTGTCGAATATTAAGACGAGGAGCGTCCGCTAAGGTTCAGTCGGTAGCCAACAGTGAAGGTGAAAACAATAAGTTGTGTTGTCTGTGTTGTTTGTCGAATATTAAGACGAGGAGCTTCCGCTAAGGTTCAGTCGGTAGCCAACTGTGAAGGTGAAGACTGACCTGGATGGTTGATCAACTAACCTGGCCGCATCTATTTTTAAAAATTGTTCAAAGTCCATGTCGGCTGCCTCATGGTCATCGTAGATGTGTTTTAAATTGTTTTCTTCTTGTTTGACTCAGAAGCGTCCACTAAGGTTCAGTCGTTAACCAACAGTGAAGGTGAAAACAATAAGTTGTGTTGTCTGTGTTGTTTGTCGAATATTAAGACGAGGAGCTAAGGTTCAGTCGGTAGCCAACAGTGAATGTGAAAACAATTAGTACCTGCTAAACTTTAGTCTTTAATAAACACGAGGCTAAACTTCGGTCCTTTAACCAACACAGTCAGTTGTGTAGCATGAAACAATGGCATTCCAAATACTTGAAGATACAGTGACCTCCAATAAGAAGTTTAAACTTGATAGACGAAGCGTATGCTTTAGACTACAAGATATACCTGACGATGTCAACGATCCAGAGAAGTGGGTCAAAGATCGTATTAAAGATATTGTGAGTCATATAGTCCATGATGTCGATCCCGAAGACAGAGTGGGGTTTACCTTTAGCTCGGAGGGGTTCGGCAAGGGGGCTGCTCGCTTGCCTTTCAGAAAAGCAAAGAATGTTGTTTTCGAAGACATTTGGTTCCTACTGAGTAAGATATACCAGAGTAAAGGACCTGGTTTTCGTTCTAATAGTTTTCGAATGACGATGACTCAAGTGAAAACCGCTAAGCCTTTAATACATGTCAATTAAATATCTTAACCCATCATTACCATCATATATTCAGACACTTGTACGTAGCTTGCAAGCCTTCAATATAAACACGTACCAATTCAATCTCTTAATCCATTATTAACATCATAGGTTCAGAGGGGTCCACTTGTGATAGCTTGCTATCTCTACGCCCCTCAACGTTGGTTGGTTGGTTGGGTGGTTGGTTAGTTGGTTGGTTGCACTTTTCATAGAAAAGATTGGATATCCAACAGGCTAAATTTAGAATGAAATCTTTACAGACATATGTACCAGATATCAAGTTGTTTTCAGTCTGTGTTCCACCAAAGTCCACCAAGTATGTAGCGGTTGTAGGCGTTAGTTGAGATGTTGCTTCCGACACATCTAGGGGGCCGGTATTCCGGCCCCCTAGATGTGACTAAGTGAACTCCTTCGGTTGAAATATTTAGGGTATCGGTATTCTGGCTACCTAATTGTTTCTTCAGCTGACCGTTGTAATAGGCAATCAACTCTTTAGTTTTCTTATTTTTTCATATATCACACTTTTTAATTTTATTTTACACTATCGAAAATTAAATTACATACATACATACATAAAGGCTACACCTCAAAAACAGTTGGTTGGTTGGTTGGTTGGTACATAGACTGTTATGTTCGTATACTTAAAACTTAGTAAACTCAATAAGGTTCTGAATACGTTTCTCCTCAGACACATCTGTTATGTACGTCGGTTCTATTTGTCTTACGGTGTTTCACTTCTGTTTTTCTTCTGTTAAAGAGATTTACAGAATTTGCATCATATTGTGTGTTTAGGATCACTTCGGTATCGGAATGTTTGTTCTTAATGTTCTTATCCTCTTTTTTTCGGTTTCTTGAAGGTTGGTTCTATATTTCTGATTAAATTCGCTTACGCAGAAATAAAAATTGTTGCATTTTTCATAAAAATGATTGGTTATCCAACAAGCCAAATTTAATACCAAACATACTAAAGTCCAACAAGTATTTAGCGGTTGTTGGTGTTAATTGAAATGTTGCTTCCGACACTTCTAGGGCATCGGTATTCCGAGCCCCTGGAGATGTCTCTAAGTGGGCTCCTTCGGTTGGAACATTTGGCATATCGGTATTCCGATAACCCAAATGTTCCTTCAGCTGACAGTTGTAATAGACAATCAACTCTTTAGTTTTCTTATTTTCCAACCAATGACACATAAAGCCACATCTCAAGACAGTTAGTTAAGAGTGTTGTATGACTAAGATTACTCTTGAAATATATAGGATATCGGTATTCCGGCTACCTAAATGCTTCTTTAGCTGACAGTTGTAATAGACAATCAACTCTTTAGTTTTGTTATTTCCACCCATTAACACATAAAGCTACATCTCAAGACAGTTAGAGTGTTGCATGATTAAAATTACTCTGAAACGCTAGTGGCACCCATTTTTACCAAGTATGTAGCAGCTGTAGGTACCAAGTCAACCCCTTCTACTTGTTGTTGTAATAGACAATTAACTCTTTGGTTTTCTTATTTTATATCTCATAAACATAAAAGCTACACTTCAAGATACTTAGTTTAACTGGTCACATGGCTAAGATTACTCTGAAATGATAGAGATGTGTTGGTTTAGGGTAATTGAAGACTGTTCTTCAAGACATATTTACTTTGGTTTGTTAGGTACGCTTGACAGCTGCCTGTGCCGTCAACTTCATTAAGTCTAAGAGAGAGTGTGTTGTTTTTAGGTGTTAATACAGCTTGTTCTAACTTACTTAAATATTTTATTTCTTCTGTTCAACAAGACGATTATTTTGATGTGTCACACATGTATGTAGCTCTAAGAATAGCTATACCGGAAGTGTCTACCGGAAGTGTCTACCGGAAGTAACATTTTTATTGAATATGCTTATAGAGTTTGCTTTGCTGAACAGCGTGTATGTATTGGTTCTATCGTACATCTCACCGATCTTCCGCGATAAGGGTTTGAAGTTTTTTATCTCAGTTTCTTGTAGAGCTTGTTATGAAACATACATTTTTAAAGTCGGTTCCTTTCTATCACTTTCCATTCAAAAGATATAACGATTTAAAGTTTAGACCGGAAGTGGCCATTTTATTGTATATTCCACTTTGATTTGACCTCCTTAACACCGTGCATGTGTTGGTTCTATCGTACATCTCACGGATCTTCCGCGATAAGGATTTGAAGTTTTTTATCTCATTTTCTTGTAGACCTTGTTACGAAACATACATTTTTGAAGTCGGTTCCTTTCTATCACTTTCCGTTCAAAAGATATAAGGATTTAAAGTTTAGACCGGAAGTGGCCATTTTATTGTATATTCCAATTTGATTTGGCCTCCTTAACACCGTGCATGTGTTGGTTCTATCGTACATCTCACGGATCTTCCGCGATAAGGATTTGAAGTTTTTTATCTCATTTTCTTGTAGCCCTTGTTACGAAACGATATATTTTTGAAGCCAGTTCCTTTCTATCACTTTCCGTTCAAAAGATATAAGGATTTAAAGTTTAGACCGGATGTGGTCATTTTATTGTATATTCCACTTTGATTTGACCTCCTTAACACCGTGCATGTGTTGGTTCTCTCGTACATCTCACGGATCTTCCGCGATAAGGGTTTTAAGTTTTTTATCTCATTTTTGCACAAGCGTTAGTCGCCATTTTTTACAGCTACTGATTAAGACGAATAAAATGAACCTCACTCTCATTTGTCACCTCTAAAGGTTGTGGCCACGTAAGTTTAAATAATGGAGTCTTCAACCAATGTAATGATAACCACTTATTAGTTTATTAATTAACATGGAGTCCGCGACCAATACAATTATTCTCGCTTATCAACCTCACTCTCATTTGACGGCTCTAAAGGTTGAGGTGACGTAACTTTAAATAATAGAGTCCTCTTCAATGATTCCTGCATCTAATTAAGATTCACACTTCTCCATCGCTAAAGACCAAAGCTTTCATTAAGATGTCGCAACATGAAAGCCAATCAATTAATGAAGCTCCGATATAACACTCATTAGTTTTCGCCAAAGCTCATTAAGCTACCCACGAATACAGGTTAGGTGATGAAACTTCATACCATCTCATCCAATATAATTAAATTAATAAATCTCCGATACATCCCTCATTTGTTTTCCCTAAAGATCATTAAGCTTCTTAAGATTAAAGGTTGGGTGATGAAACTTCAAACCATCTCAACCAATGTGATGATAACCGCTTATTATTTTACTAATTAATCTCCAAAAGCTCCTATAGTTTTGCTTAAAAGCTTTCCTTAGCTTTTGTGTCTCGGAACCACATCTCCAAATGTGTGTGCATGTGCAAAAATTTTCTTTAGAATTTTTGGTCCAGTTCCCCCCATGGGCGAGGTCGATGTAGGCGTGAAGCGCTTTTATTGGTTAAATGTGTACAAAATGGGCGTATTTGTGGTTAAAAGCGGCCTCTGATTGGTCGATTTTAGGTAAATGGGCGTGGTTAAAGGGGTGTGGTTTTAAAAATGGTGCGTTTTGAAAATGTGCATTTTTTTTGAGTTAGAACCGGCATAGCTATTCTACTACCAGACCTAAGAAAAACACTTATTTAGGTTGTCCTATATGTAAAATGATTCAGCTGTGCTTGGATAAAAAGACTTTACTTACATTTACTTAGTTGAAAATTACTATCTACAATACTGCGTACATTTAGGACTATCCGGGTACTAATTTAAATCGAAATAACAGAACGTGTGCTAAGAAAAAGAGTCCCATCTGGAGATTACTTGACTAGAATATCCTATCTACAAAAATAGATGTAGATAGGACATCCATACTAAGCAAAGAATCATAAAATAAATACCTCTACTTAATAGATAAGCAGATAAAACTGATAGGCTAAGTAATAAATGTTATTCAATATGCATCATTGTTTAGAAAATATTTTGTATTACAATTTACAATGCAGACAGGACATATGGTTTGTGAGTTCCTGTAAATTGTGTTGAACCACGCCATACTAGCGCACGGTATTTTAATAGAGATTTGTCATTGGACAATTTCATAGGTACGATCAATGGAGAAAGAAGACATCATATGCACATTTTATGCGTTTTTATTGAACAACAGGGATGCTGAGAAAGTGACAATGTGCTTGGACAATTGCTCAGCGCAAAATAAAAACTGTGCTCTGTTTACTTTTTCATATATATTATTAACAGTGCGGAGGTTAACATAAAATACCTGCCTATAAAATACTTTGAACCCGGGCATATATTCATGCCTGCAGGCAGCTTCCACCATCAGGTGGTACGTTCTGTGAAGAAAGTGGGAAAAGTGTTGGATTTAATTGATTTCAAATCCTGCGTCCACAATGCCAATTCTATGAAACTTGAAGACTTTTTCTGCTGGGAGGATATGAGTTCGAAATTTAAATTACAAAAAACTACGCAAAGACCACTTCTGCAGGATATTGTTGAGGTATCATGCACCAGAGGTGAGACGTTTCTAAGGTACAAAAAGCAATTTGCAGACGACTTCATAGAACTAAACTTTCCATGTGCAAAAGCATTCAAGCGTGGAGTACCAAAACCAAAGTGTCATCAGAGATGCCGTGGTATTGAACGATAAAGAAAGGAACGACTATTGTCTAAACTCCGACCGATTTTACTACCGAGTAGACAGCAATTCTGGGAAAAATCCGCTAAGATGTGAAAGCTATAATCAAATAAAAGGAAATGCGGGAGCTCGAGACGCGGATGCGATGGAAATGTGACATTGCATTTAGACTGAGTAATAGTGAAGACCAATACTGATATCGAAGCATTTATTATTTATAATTTATTTATAATTTTTAAGATAGCTGCCTTAGATATAGAAGTAAATGCTAGCGGAAAAAATCTGGTCATTCATTTTAATGTTCGATGAATTCATTCTCTCGTTCGTTGAGATATTTATCATTTGTATTAATATTTCTCATTTTTAATACTACCAAAAATGCTTTCTTAAAAGACTGATCTTGTGAACTTAAAATATAGATAACAGCTACAGAGTTCAGGCACACCAAAAGTTCAGGAATTATAAATGTATACAGAATAAAACTCTGATGTACATTTGTTAGCAGGAAGTTAACTAAAATATAAACCACTAATGGTAGCCAGGAATATACAATTATATTTGCTATTAGAAACCTGTATTTGGCTCTAGTGAACGAAAGTGATTCTTTTTTAAACCAGCACATAATATTTAGTACGGTGATAATCACCAAAGCAAAGATATAACATACCAAAAATGAATACAAATTAAGGTGACCACGAGCAAGATAAAACAATGTTTTGAACAATGCCATTAAATAAAGAGTATATATTATAAATTTATGATATTGTTGTTGAAGCTTAGTTACATTTTGACCAACACAATCAAACGCTAATATTATAGCAAAAACAAATAGTAATATCAACATGTTTTCTTCTATATTACGCACGATCTTCACTGTTTCGTATGGAATATAGACTGTACCATAAGCAATACAATATGACGATATACCTAGTGGCTCAATTATATAAAATACAACGTTGCACAAAGCTATATGGAAGATGTAACAATTGGCGTAACTTTTCAATATTCTAAATTTATAAATGGCACGCATGATCAGTATGTTGACGAAGATGCCGCAAAGGGCGGCGATCAAGTTGAGGAGATTGGAAAACGTGAACCAGTTTTGGTGAGAATCTTCCCAGAATAATATAGTCTCCACGGTGTCGTTGTTGTAGCCGAGGTCGCCATATACTATCACTTCGGATTTCATAATTGTTTAGTCAATATTTAGTAACTTACGGGTCAGAAAAGCCACAACAGAAATTAAGAGAATGACCGAGATAATTCTAGTGTGTATTAGATAAATCTTAAACAACTTAGCGTCTGCAACGTTTTGAACCTATCACTCTCACTTTCTGTCCATTAAACACAAAAATGCATTACTGTGAAACCATTACTGTAATTCCGATGATTGTACACTTTAAAATTATAAAAACTGCAAGGAAGGTGACCAAAATTACACCTGCTGTTAGAAATAACTGCTGTTGGGAAAAGGACGATATTGGTATTTCTATTGCATCATTTTCTATGTTTCTTTTTATTAAATTGTTTAAGCTTTCAGTTCTTCTCTCCATTATTCATATCTAAAACAAATCAATAAAAGAGACTTCTGTAATTCATGATTCTCTTTGATATAAAGTTAATTACATTACTGTCAAATAGAAATGTCAATTTTTTTGTGCTGGAGAATTTTGTAGTTTTTGAAGAGATTTAGTTAAAATTAATGTTTAAATAGAAGTGAATATTTATTTTCGTGGCTACTGTGGAAGCGTTGGTGGGAGTGTCGATAGCAAAATGAGAAAAGGTTCGGGACGCAGCAAGTGCGTTATGGTAGCGAATTTTTATTAAATGCTTCAAATTTGAATAACTCCGTTTTCTATAAACTTAGAAAGTTTAATTTTGGTGCGTAATAAGGTCTTTCCTAAGGCAACATATACACCAAATTTCATTTAAATACCTTTGTAATTTTTGGAATTTTTTTTCCGAAAGAAAAATAAAATTTTAAATAACTCAATTTTTTATAAGTTGAATTTTGATACGTAGTAAGGTCTCTCCCAGGGAAACATACCTTTTAAATTTCATTAGAACCGCTTTGTAATTTTCAGGAAAAAATTTTTTCCCGGAAAAGCTTTTCCGATTTTCCTGGCTAACGAACTCATCCAAGTCATTAATAAAAAAGGCACTTGCCGAGTTTCATCGAAATCGGTGTGTGTGTGTGTGTATATATACGGGTCCTAATTCGCGCTGATTTTAAAAAAATTGTGCAGTCTCACCATCGATACCTCTCTTTTACTGTATTTTTTTCAATAAAAATGCACTAATATTTTGGTTAAAGGATAAGCAATTTGTTTTTTTTTGCAATGCATTTTTAATCCTATAGTGTTGGAACGGGACCTGCTAAACTTAGTATGATATCTTAGGCAACACACAATACACAACATATAAAACCATTGTGTTAATTCTTATAAGTGTTCCTCTATGTAATGTGTCGCAGTTTGGACGTCGGTTTACAATGCGAGAAATCTTAAAATAGTACATGTAAAGAATTTTAGCCATAGATAAAGCTTTTAAGGGTCAAAGTCGCAGGTAACCAAATATAAACAAAATATCTACCCAATTTCATTAAAATAGCTTTGTAATTTTCGGAGAAAAAATTTTTTTTGAAATAAAATTTAAAATGTGAATAACTCAATTTTCTATAAACTAAGAAAGTTGAATTTTGGTACGTAGTAAGGCATTTCCCAAGGCAACATATGTAGTAAATTTCATTAAAACAGCTTTGTTATTTTCGGAGAATTTTTTTTTTAAAGAGAATTCAAAATTTTTTCGGAAAACCCCGTCCGATTTTCCTGGCTAACGAACTCATCCAAGCCATTAATAAAAGAAAGGCACTTGCCTAGTTTCATTTGAATCGGTTAATTATTTTATATATATATATATATATATATATATATATATATATATATATATATATATATATATATATATATATATATATATATATATATATATAAACATATAAAAATTGAAGCTGACCCCGGATATGGCTTCTGGGGGTCCTAATTCGCGCTCATTTGAAAAAAAAATTTCAAGCCTCACCATCGATACCTCTCTATTAGTGAATTTTTTTAAAATAAAAATTCACTAAAAATTAAAAAGTGACATTCATTAAAACCATTTCGACAGAAGAAATTTGGAAAGAGGATGTTTTACAAAATTGAATCACCGCAAGCACAAGCAGAGCTTATTTGTGATATGCATTGTATAACTTTAATAATAAATAAATAAATATTTTTGTTATTCTCAGTGTGAGTAATATTTAGTTAACCTGGATTTTTTCTTAAATAGTGTTCTTGAAACTTTGTTAATACATTAATCCGATTCTATTTGGTTGCTGATTCACTTTAATGAGTGAGTAAAGCATGGAACCTGTGATGAGCAATGGTAAGTACAATTTGAAAAATATTCATTACAATACAGTTTTTAGACCTGACGAACGTTTCGCTAAGAAAGTTAGCGTCATCAGAGCGATAATAAATTAAGTGAACAAAGATTAGAACTACTATTTATATATCAGTTGCGAATAGCGTTCTCGAAGAAGGTATACACACAGACCTCACGGTTAAGTCTTAAATTCCTGTAGTTAAAACTGCATACCTGCCTTTGTTATACTGTGCGTCGTTATCAAATATTCCTTCTAAGGAGGTCACGCTGGTTATTAAGATAACAGTTCGAGCAATGGACCTACTATATTCATCGAAACATTTTTGTTAAAATTTCTAACTATATATATATATATATATATATATATATATATATATATATATATATATATATATATATATATATATATCTGTGTGTGTGTTCGGAAAAAGCTCCACGGTCTTTAATGTGAGACATACTTGGTTGTCGGGTTGAACCGCGTCCAGAATTTATTGAAACTCGACGTTGCGGCTCCTGTTTTGAAGCCATTTTCAAGAGGTAAAGGAAATATGTAAGGACATTCTAAGGCCTCATTCTACCTACTCCTTAAAGCGGTGGATAAAGGTGGGTTGGGTTGTTGTAGGTCGATTACGAGGCCCCATTCTGCCTACTCCCCAAATCTCGCCGGAGAAAGTAGTCGGTTAGCTCTTCTAGAACACTGAACATCTAACACTTATTTCCTTTTTCAAAACATATTTTACAAACAAATTTGAGGTACTCCAATGGGTTCACTACTCTCTCCCCTAACAGGAGTGAATAGCGATGCTGGGCGGGGAAGAAGATAAAAAGGAAATTTGAGCGGAAAGTTCGAAAAACCCAGATTAGTTGAACCTCCATAAGCTACATTTTACCCACTTGGAGCTATACTTCCTTAAAATCCTGTTGACTTCGCCCAGAACCCTTATTCACCGCAGGTCCAGCAACTTTCTTGGGGGTTGCTCCGAAGATATTTTTCTTGTTTATTTTGGTCTTGTTTATGCATTAATAGGCCTGTAGAAGGACGATAACCCCTGTTACGAAGCCGCGAACCAAGATTTTCAATTGATGTTTAATTGTTACCTCATTTCATTTGTTTAAAATATTTTTCCAAAAATGAATTTGAGGTTGCCTTATTTGTCAGTCTCACATAGAGAGCTACAATGTTTTATCATTTAAAAAAAGTATGGATACAACAACAGTAAATAAGTGATGAAAAGGGTCTGGGTGCAGCAAGTACCTTGTGGTAACTCAATTTCCCATTACGCTATAATCTTCAATCTAGAGCCATAGTACAACCTATGTAAAAAACCCTTTTTGTTGTTTTGTTTGCAAAAACTAGTTAGAATGGGTTGACTAAAACAAAACCATCCAAGCAATTAATAAGGAAAATACCTGTCATATTGATAATTTGAGAGGTATATTCCCCTTGTAAATAATTAGTTTTTTCCTGGGCAATTTTGCAACTCAATGCAATTTGTAACACAATTTTTTTAAAGGGACTTGCAGTATTTACATATATGTACCAAATTTTAATGTTCTAGCTTCATAGAAAATAGAAATTTCTTCAAGTAATCGCTTACTGGGACCTCTAAAGTCAATCTCCAAGTTCCATTTAAATTTAAAGAATTATTTTTAATAATATACTTTACTAATAGTGTACAATTTTTATGAAAATTCACTACTATAGTGCATTTGCTGTGTCCCGAACTTTTTACATTGTGACTTTTAGACTGAGCTGAGTCCTAGCAAAAACATTTTATTTTGATGCTAAGAATGATGCTTAAATACCAATTGTAAGAAAAGACGCAGTGTTAGTTGATACGGATAGGTTTTTTTTTGTGCTTGTTTCAAAAGAGTGCAACGAATAAAAAGTTGTACAATGGGAAGACAAAAGGCCTATTAACTTTGTTTTACCGAGATACAGCGAAAAAAGGTTTTTTGTAACACAAGGATAGTTTATTTAAGGAGTCGACCTCAGGTCGATGAGGACGATTCGTAATTGAACTACCACAAGTGAAACTTGAAATTAGTTGACGTACGGTGTGACTGTAAATATGGAAGTTGGGAAGTAAAACGTGAAAGGCAAGTGCCTGATAAGAAAATCATGTACAATTTTTATGTAAAGAAAATAAAAATAAATACCTGGTACACGGTTTGTTAAGACCGTTTTAAATAAAATGGAAATTAATTAATAATCACAGGCAAGCTACTAAGTCCAAACAGTAGATCAAATGGAAAGCAATAGGTACAGATCAAATGGAAGAAGCAATCAAGACAACATTCAGTAAGTCCTTTTATGAACTTTATCGAAATACATCTGCTGATTCTTTTTCTATAGTGTGAATAGTTTTTAAGAATTTTTTTGTCCCATTGATGATTTTAATGTCTATTTAGTTCACTAAGGGGGATATTGCATAAAGGCCGGATCACTATATCATAGTTAGGTAATTCATTGTGTTAAATAAATTTGATTTGTATTGATTTATCCACAATCTGTGATGATACATTTGATATAACCTTTTTTAATGGAAATTTGTTAATTTAATCAATCAAAAAAAAAAAGATGCTCTGTATGCAATTACTTTTGGACCAACTGTAGATTGTGATCAAGTAATTTCCAGAAGATTGCATATAAAGCGTTTGAAAAAAAAAATCGGTGTGTCACCTTACATGATTCGCATTTCTTTTCTTATTTTAATTCAAATAATAAATTTTTTGGAAGGTTTTTTTTATTATTTTACGTAATCTTTACCAGCCTCTTGCACTTGCTACAATCACTGCCCTATTATCTTTGGTGCTGGTTATGTAAATGTACTATTACCAATATATGGGTTAGTGGAAAATGAAGAAAAGAAAATTGAAGAACAGCTATTATAATATAACGTATCACTTACCTATTTTAATTATTATAAATGTACACAAATATGTAGCCTGGTTGTTGTGTGTTGAGTTGTAGAAGAATCACTTTTAATAACGAGGCATATCTTCATCTGGTCTGACCGGGTATATCTAGAACTGTTATGAGTAACACTTATCCAATTATGAATTTACGTCGTCCTGAGAATTGCCCGACACAATAAGGTTGTTACCGGGATAAACGATTGTGTAGGCATACGACTAAGGAAACATTTAATTGTTAATATCTCATCCAACCTTGAATAGATCTTATACTGCAAGTAGTCGGTTGCAGGGTTTGAAAGTTGTAGGTACTTGCAAATACACACCTACCTTTTCGAATTTGATCATCTTGCATTACTTACTAAGACACTGTACAGGGTGTCTTACAGTAGCGTCTCGTGCCTTAATGCATTGGGGGTGCGCACGAAAAAAAAAAGTTCAGGATGCAGCAAGTGCGTTATTTTATTAAATGCTTCAAATTTAAATAACTCAAGTTTCTACAAACTTATAAAGTTGAATTTTGGTGTATAGAAGGGTCTTACCCAGGGTAACATATCGACCAAATTTTATCAAAATAACTTTGTAATTTTCGGAGAAAAAATATTTTTTTTCGAAAGAAAACTCAAATTTGAATAACTTAATTTTCTAAAAATGTAGAAAGTTGAATTTTAGTGTGTGGTAAGGCCTTTTACAGAGCAACATATCCACCAAATTTCATTAAAATATCTTTGTAATTTTTGGAGAAAAAGTTTTTTTTTTGAAAAAAAACTCAAAATTTTCCCAGAAAACCTTTTTTGATTTTCCTGACTAACGAACTCATCCAAGCCATTAATAAAAGAAAGGCACTCGCCGAGTTTCATCGAAATCAGTTGCTTATTTTTTGAGTTATCGGTTGGATACCTATATATATATATATATATATATATATATATATATATATATATATATATATATATATATATATATATATATATATATAAAAAACATAAAAAAATTAAAACTGACCCTGGATATGGGTTCTAGGGGTTCTAGTTTGCGCTTATTTGAAAACATTTTTGCAAAGTCTCTCCATCGATACCTCGTATTAGTGAATTTTTTAAATAAAAATTCTTCAAAAATGAAAGGCTCGCCTATTTTCCCCCAAAAATGTATTATAAAAAACCTACTTACTAAACTTAATAATTATTAACTATACTTACCAAGTTTTCCTTTAGCAAGTTATAGGTTATAGTAGTTAAAAAGTCCCTTAAAAAGTTAAGCTTTAAATTTAAAATATCCACTGAATAAATCACACTATCACAATTATTTTGTCCACTTATTAAGCAACCCGAACTAGTACCCATCATAATAATAATAATTGTCTTGTTTGAACACGTAAGCAACAACGAAATGATCTAATTGAAATCAATCCGCCGCGCAGCACTACACAAAAATTACTAAACACATGCTAGATACAGACATGTTCTGCCAAAATTCCACTGCAAACTGTAAGTGTGGAATTAGAGAGCGCACACCAGATTGTTTATTCGGTCGTTTTCGACGATGATACTCGATCATTTCGCACTGAAGTATCGCATTTCCTCAAAAGCGCCGAAAAATACACACCGCCGGCAACTGATGTATATGGATATTTCGATGTGGGTGTATATAACGATAACGTCTGCAACCAACCATTAACACTATACTTATTCTGATGCTGTATTAATGGCTGCCGACTCTGCGATCCTCGATATACTAATTTTGTTTGTTGAATGCAGGAATGCAGGAGATAAAAAAGCAAATAAAAATTTATTAAAATATAGCATAGCAAAAATATTAGATTTTATTCCACGGCAGGCGGCAGTGCGCACGCACGGGCTCACTTATTGAGGAGCTGCCCCTGGTGTCTTATTTTCGTTGTAAATGTAAAGTATCTCAGTTATTAGTGAAGATAGAGACAAACATTTTTGGCATTACTGTGCGTCATTTCAAAAACCAGGCGACGCTACCTGGACAATCCTATTTTCAGGAACCAAATGTCACTCTAATTACCTAAAGATCCAACGAAACAGTGGTGTTAAATACTCTATAGATTATTCAGGTTTTGAGAAATGATATAAACCCACGTCATAATTTAAGAATACACTTGAGATGAAAGTAAATTAAAGAATGCACCATCTAACAATGTACTTAATAGTGCGTGACATCATTTCCTTGTGAAAAACACATAAAAGCAACGTTATCCTTAACTGGATCCAGGGAAATACATCTACAGATGTACAGGGTGTCTTACTTTCGTTGTAAGTGGGAGTATCTCAGGTATTATTGAACATAGAGACAAACGGTTTTCGCAAGACTGTGTTTTATAAAACTAAAAATGGCAGTGTCAGAAAAGTCGCCGCCTTCTTAGTTTCGTAGATACAGGACGCTTTTGTAAATTTGCAATTTGGGACCCCACTTGTATTTTCTTTATTCAACAAGAGGGTGAAAACGGATTCTGGTAGAACTTTTACCATAGAAAAAACATAATTTTTGTAAATATCTGAATATACCACTTTATTCTATGGTAAAAGTTCTACCAGAATCCGTTTTCACCCTCTTGTTGAATAAAGAAAATACAAGTGGGGTCCCAAATTGCAAATTTACAAAAGCGCCCTGTATCTACGAAACTGAGAAGGCGACGACTTTTCTGTTACTGCCATTTTTCCTTTAATGAAAATCGAGCATAGTATTGCAAAAACCGTTCGTCTCTATCTTCAATAATAACTGAGATATTCCACATTCACAAAGAAAATAAAACACCCTGTACATCTATAGAAGTAGTTCCCAGGATCTAGTTAAGGATAACGTTGCTTGTATGTATGATTTTTACAAGGAAATGATGTCACGCACTATTAAGTACATTGTTACATGGTGCATTCTTTAATTTACTTTCATCTTATCAAGTGTATTCTTAAATTATGACGTGGATTTATCTCATTTATCAAAACCTGAATAATCATTTACAGAATCTTTAAGACAACTATTTCGTTGGATCTTCAGGTAATTAGAGTGACATTTGGTTCCTGAAAATTGGATTGCCCAGGTAGCCTCGCCTGGTTTTTGAAACGAGAGCGTGTTCATCCCGCTGGCGCTTCCGGTTGTCCTGAAAGTTGCTCTCAACTTCGTTATTTTAGTTGTATCTTTATTAAACTGTTCCATACCTAAGTTTATTTAATTTTGCGTTATTTGATTTTTCACTGCCTTATTCAAAGTTTGCTATCTTCAAAAAAGTATAAAATTCCGTGTAGTTATATAATAGTTGAACTATTCGTACAAACAAACAAAACACACCTAGTCGCAAATGTTTCTTCCTACCTGTAAAAGGATACGCTCTCGCGGAACATGCTATTACCAACAGGAAATTGAGGTTACACATTATTATATTGTCAAAATATATGTAGATAGTCATGTCCGCCAAGTAAAAGAATTTCAAAATAATGTTTCTATTAAACGTTTGGTGGGAGGATTTTTAGAACGTTAAAAGAATCAGTTATCGCAGCGCATCTCTAGCAACATTAAATAAACCAAGGCTGCTGTAAATGAAGATATTGTCACCGCATTTTTCCCACTTTTATAGACTGAAATCAAGGATATGCCAGCAAAGATGATATACAACTATAATTAAACTAGTTAAATCGCGAACCTGGAGGAAAAAGAATACTATCCAAAAGTGATTTAAAATACCCGGAAGCAATAAAAAAGTGCTGCAAATTAAATCATAACTTTCACATAGCTGCGATAATTTATTATTTTCAGAAAGACATTCTCATGGAATGAATTTAAGGCCCATGACTTGACTACAAAGAAAATATTTTTATTCCTGTACCCATTAACTTTTGAGACGTTATATTACTCAAGTTTTATTGAAAAAATTTTCACCAAATCTCCCCTTGATTATCCCCTACCCCCTGAAGCGATCTTCGCTAACTAGATACCAATTTAAAAATTATATCTCAATTCGTCCGAAAGTTATTGCGTCTATTAACAGACAGACGTACATGCCGACAGACCGACAGACCAGCCAACAGACAGCCGACAGACAAAATAATTTTCGATCCAGGATCAAGTTTTCTATATGTTGTAAGGCTTTCTACGCCGATTTAGCAAAAAAAAATTTAAGCTTTGTCAGCAATATTCCACCCCCACACATTCAAACCCTAATCTGATGTCAGCACAGAATACCAATTGTTTGATGAAATTAAGAGTTGTCTAATAAATACACTCTAAAACGTTATATTACTCGAATTTTAACGAGAAAATATCAATTTTTCCCTAATCACCCTCCATTCATCCCCTACCCCCTAAAGCGATTTAACCCAAAAACAATCCGAACCGTTTGTTTGTCGGGTGCTTTTTTTATTTCAACAACACACCACGACGGCTTACAGCCTAAATACTATCGTACCGTGAGTGTGGACAAAGAGGAAAGAGGCAACTTGTTAATTCTGGACTTGAAGGTTTAGAGGTTTGGAGGAGAAGGAAAAACATGTGCCGGCAAGAAATTCCACAACTTGGAAATCCTCGGGACAAAAGCGCGGGCATAACAAGATGTCTGGTGACCTGGACAGTAAAAGGGTGCATTCGCTCTGTTCCCCTGGTAGATCTGTTGGGGGCAGCAGGTGGAGGGACTATGGAAGATAGCTCCTCTGAGCAGTGACTGTGCCAATATCTATGAGAGAGAGAGAGAGAGAGAGAGAGAGGTCACTAACGGCACGTCGGTGGGCAAAGGATGGCAACCTTTGGCTAAGGGTAGGGTCACTGATGAGACGTATAGCTCTCTTCTGAATAGAGTCCAGGATAGCGAGTGTAGAAGCGGCAGTGGCATCCCAGATGTGGGAGCGGTATTCGAGGTTCGGCCTTATTTGTGACGTATAGAAGATATAGAGATTATCTGGTGAAAAATATTTGCGAGCCCAGAAGCAGCTGCTTCTGCAATTAATGTGACATGTTGGTGCCAATTGAGATTTCGATTCACAGAAATGCCAACAAGTGAAAAGGACTCATTACCTTAAATCACTTGGTTGTTCATTGTGATGGGTCTAGGGCTAGTGTATCTCTTATGAGATAGAAAGCAAGACTGAGATTTGGTGGAGTTGATTTGTATAAGTTTTCTACTTCCCCAGTCTAATACCTTTTGGAGGTCCACAGAGACAGAACCCTACATGAGTCTGCGATCCTCATTTAATTGGGCTAAAGAGACAGGCTCAAAATATTGCAAATTTAAGTGGAGGGTGCTGTCGTCTGCGTAACTGTGAACTGGGTTGGATGTGCTAGAGATGAGGTCATTGATGTGGAGAAGAAACAAAGTAGGGGCTAAATCTGAAGCTTGGGGGACCCCTGCATTAATTGGATACAGTTTAGAGGAATGGCCATCCACGACAATAGAAATGATCCGATTGAAAAGGAAATTTGTTGTCCAGGTACAGAGTTTTGGTAATAGGCCATAGGCCGAAAGTTCATTAAGCAGCGCTGCGTGCCAGACCTGGTCGAATGCTTTGTATATGTCTAGAGCGACAATCTGGGATTCACCGTGTAATTCCATAGACTTTTTCCAAGAATGGGGGACAAATAAAGAAGGTCAGCAGTTGATCTGCGCTGACGAAATCGATACTGCCTATCGTGGATTAGACTGTTTTTTCAAGAAGTTTTAGTGATTCGGTGTTTATATACTTTTACATCACTTTAGAGACGACTGTAAGGAGAGAAATATGCCTGCAATTGCTAGGAAGCGCTTTGGATCCTTTCTTCGGGACAGGTTGTACTAGACCAGTTTTCCAGTTACTAGGGAATATGCATCTATTGTAAGATGTCTGAAAAAGACGAGTCTGACGAGATAACTTTATACCAAATTTGAAGACGATAACTCAATTCTTTCTAAAGTTATCGCGGCTACAAACAGACAGACATACAGACCGACAGAACGAGAGACCAACAGAAAAAAAAATTATCGTTGCCAAATTATGTTTTATATATGTTTTGATATTTTCACAACGTTTAAGCCAAAAAAAAATTAAAATTTTTGTCGCCAATGCGATATTTCCACACGTTGTGACGATGTGGAAATAATAAGTCTGGACGCAGCAAGTGCTGTGAGGTAGTCTTAAGTAATGTATAATTTAATTTATAAAAAACTGCCTAAATAAAGCCATTTGTGTTGCTGAATTCAAGATTAGGATCAATATAAACGTCAGGAGGGATGTGCTAAGGACATTAATGAAAAAATCAAGATAAGGCGTAAATTTTGAGTGACATTTCAAATAGATTATTTGGCGCTTGAATATTTGGCAAGAGAGATCAATCATTGAGACTTATTATATTCATTTGAACCTGTGATTAGCACTGATAAGCATAATTGCAAAACCCAACTTACCACAACACATTTTAAAACACCTAACGATCATTTCAATAACCAAGTTAGCGTCATCAGAGGATGAATAATTCTAATACTCTTACGCTCACTAACGATTTAGGGAGGTTCGACGACACTAAAATGAACATATTTCGTTTGGCGGAAATATCTGTATAGTTTTATTATCTACCGGACATCCTTCTGTTTGTATTTATTGTATAAAGCAGTATAAATTACTGATACAACTGTATTTATATAATTCTTAGGTAGACGAAAGAAACCGAAGGTAAAATTGTAGTCGGAGGCGCATCGTTTGTCTATTTTAGTTGGAATACTCATTCTCTGATGAAGCTAACGTTGTGAGCGAAACAGTCGTTGTGTTTTTTTTAAGATGAGCGGTAGTTATCTGTATTTCGCCAGGTGTGCTTGTCGGTGCTTATCACAGGCTCCAGTGGTCACATAGCGAATTTCTATATCAATAAAGAACGTAAGCTTCTTTAAATAACGCCGCACTTTTCATTTCAATCCCATTATCGCTTAAATAAGATAAAAACTTATAAATTTGTCAAGTAGCGTATTAAAGGTAGTTCGTCAACCCCGTCAGTTCAATATAGACACAATAGACAAACGATGCGCCTCCGACTACAATTTTACCTTCGGTTTCTTTTGTCTACCTAAGAAGTATATAAATACAGTTGTATCAGTAATTTAGTTTAGAATTTTTTCATCCTCTGATGATGGTAACGTTGTAAGCGAAACGATCGTTAGGTCTTTGAAAAAAATGTGTTTTGGTGATTTAGGTTCTTCAAGTGTACTTAACAGTGTTTATCAGAGGTTCCGGTGTACATATTTTTAATTATTAACTTAATAATTAGCAAGTTATCTTTATAGTGATTGAAGTAGGAAACTCTTCCGCCACTCAAAAGCCCTGATTCTCTAGATCCTATGACAAGGCCAGAATTGAAAAGGGCCAAAGCTCACAAAACGCTTCTACACAATCCCAGTCAAGAAATTTTAGTAATTCGGTGTTTATATACTTTACCATCACTTTAGAGACGACTGAAAGGGGAGAAATGAGCCTGTAGTTGCTGGGAAGCGCTTTGGATCCTTTCTTGGGGATTGTTGTATAGTTTTCCAATTACTAGGGAACTATTGTAAGATGTCTGAAACAGACGAGTCAGGACAGGAGCAAGTTCCGATGCGCATTTTTAGAGAAAAATTGCTGGGATCTCGTCAAGGCCAGAGGCTTTTCTGGTATTAAGAGAAGAGAGCATGTCGTACCTTTTTAGTTTAGAAAATGATATTCGTCATTTTATGCTCGACATTGGGGACTGTTGGTGGTTGAACATTTGGAGGTGGGTTGAGAGTAGATTTGCCGGCGAACAACTAGCCAAAAAGTTCAGCCTTGTCAAGGGCGGTGGAAACAATTTCATCCCCTGAAACAAGAGGTGGGAACGTGCTCTTGCAGAAATTATTCTCAATAGATTCAGCAACAGTTCAGAAGGGTTTGCTGTCGTTGGAGTTGGAGAGGACTTTGTTTTTGATGTGGTTATTAAACGAGTTTTTTGCCTCAGAAAGAATGCGGACATAGCGGTTTCTTGTGTCGTTGAATGCTTGACGGTTTTCTTGACTGGGATTGTCTAGAAGCGTTTTGTGAGCTTTCACCTTTTCAATTCTGGCTTTGTAACATGATTGAGAGAACCAGGGCATTTGAGTGGCGGAAGAGTTTCCTACTTCAATCACTATAAAAATAACTTGCTAATGATTAAGTTAACAATTTAAAATGTGAACACCGCAACCCGTGATAAGCACTGATAAGTACACTTGGAGAAATCAAATTACCACAACACATCTTTTTTAAAGACCTAACGATCGTTTCGCTAAGAATGTTAGCATCATCAGAGGATGAAAAAATCTAAACTAAATTACTGCTGCAACTGTATTTATATAAAAAGTGGGGTGGGGGCAACCTATGGGGATATGTGAAAAGTGTGGTATACAATCCTAAGACACGCGATTTAACTAACCTAAGAAGAAGAATAAGAACGATTGGGATTAGGTCTGTCACGTCTCAAATATTCATAAACGTTAGAAGACATGTTTATTTAGGATTAGGGTGCTACCAAGACGTTTAAGGCATGCATTTTGAACATCTTCTACATGAAGATGGTGGTATTTTGTATTTCTTTTCCTTTTCAGAAATTAAACGCGACTAAGTTATAATTTTTAGTGTGTTGTAACGTAGCTTGTCAATCAGATGAATTTCTTTTTTTACTGTTAGTTTTTGCAATAAATATTAATACCATAGAATTGTTAAATAAATAATAAAAAGGTCTTTTATATGAGGTATCACATTTTGTGGTTGGAACTGTTACTCCAAGGGGGTTGAATAGTGTAAAGTTTTTAGGTGTCAGGATGTCTTTTTTAAATCTAAAAATGACGTGCTTTGGGATCTTTCTAATTATGGTCAATAATGTTTTGTTCCATTTGGCTGTTAAACGCTGTAGCTTTGCCTACTGTTTGGGCTATGCTCTCTTAAAAAATGACACATTCCTAATCATTGTTTGGATGTTTTGTTATATACTTCACAATTCGTTTTGACACTATTTTTCGACAATTTTATAATTTGCAGTAGATCTGGCTGTATCTAAATGGTATTGAAAGTTTGACATTTCCTAAGCACCTCAACAAGTACGATAATACAAACACAAAAAGCACAAATGAAGATGATCTGTGTATCCCGGACGTTAGTAGCGTGAGATAACAAACGTAAAACATGCTTTAATATACAGCGTGGTCCAACAGTGCATTCAGGTCTAACAGCTCGGTTTTGATGAACATTTCAGGTCGCAGCAAGTGCGTTATGGTAGTGAATTTGCATGATAATTGTATACAATTATTATACAGCATATTACTAAAATTAATACTTTAAACTTACACAGACTCTAAAAATCGATTTTAGAGGTCCTAGTACGCTAACATTTGAAGAAAATTTTCAAAGTATTACCATCGATATCTACCTATTATTAAAAAAAATTGTGTTCTAACTCATTTTGAGAAAAATGCTCAGAACTCAATTTTCTATGAAGCTAAAAAATAAAAGTTTGCCATATCTATAGATAGTGTAAGTCTCTTTAAAAGAAACTTGTATTACAAATTTCAGTAAACTTACAAAATCATTCCAGGAGGAAACATTATTTATATTTAGAAAAGTAAAGTATCTGCAAAATTTTAAATATAGCAGCTATTTACCCTTATTAATCGCCTAAATGTTTTCGTTTTAGTCAACCTTATCAAACTGATTATTTCAATATCAACAATAACAAAATGTCTGGTGACAATTATAATTTCAGACTCAATGGTGAGAAAGTTATTCAGGCGTTTTAAACAAAAATGAGATCTTGTTCAAAACGTATGAAATCTGTTCACTATTGCTTCTCCAAATGTAAAAATAAACCTAAGAGATACCATACATTCATCGAGCCTGAATCGATCACGCAACCTTCTGCGTAGAAGGTAAGCATGCTACCACTGACCTATCTGAGGATACGTTAACTAACGTTTTGTTTACATGATATTTGACACTGGCTTCGTGTCCGAGATATATTATGTTATTATTAAAAGTATACGTAACAATTAATTCCAGAATAAGTTGAAACACATTCTATGACTGTTTCGATCTTACTGACGTCTTATGTTTAAGTTTGGGGGTCGCAAATAGAAAGAGTAGTGAGGAAGGAAGTAGCGACCCTTTGGCAGCTGCGCCGAGTGATAGGGAGGACCTGGGAACTTAATCCTTGGATCCTTCACTAGACTTATACTGCGATCGTCAGGCCGAAAATCCTCTATGGGGCGTTGGTCTGGTGGTGTGGTGTGAACCAAACTACCAGCAGGAAGCTGTCCAAACTCCAAAGGCTGGCAATCCTGGGAATCACAGGCGCAATGAGGACGGCACCCTCAGCCGCGCTGGAAGTCTTGTGGATGCTCCCACCGCTTCCCATCTGTATCAGAAGGAAGGCTATGTCGTCGCATCTTAGAATGCGAGACTCTGGAAACTGGTGCGGAGAGGCAGCAGTATTAGGGCATGCAAGAGTGGCCAAAAAGGTGGAAAAGGAAATTCAGATTTCCGCCACCAAGGTACGGGATGCCGAGGACGATATTAGGTTGACTAGGTCATACACCCTCAGGATACCCAGTCGGGATCAGTGGAGGGAAAATGATGTTGCATTCCAGCCCGCAGGCCTGGTCTGTTTTTCAGACGGTTCGCGGCTGGAGGATCAACAATCCTCCGGGCCAGGAATATACATCGAGGGCCTGGGGGTGCGCGAGAGTTATGCTCTGGGCGCATATACCACAGCATTCGAAACAAAGGTGTACGCTATCCTGTCTGTGGCCAATAGACAGGATGTGAGGAGGAGCCCCGAGAAATGTGTATACATTTTCTCGTATAGCCAGGCGGTCCTCCGGGCAGTCTGCACGGCCAGACTCAGGTTAACACTAGTTAAAGAGTGAGCTGACGCCATCAATGGACTGTCCAGGACAAAGGATATGCAACTGGTGTATGTTCCGGGACACTGTGGCGTAACGGGGAATGAGGTAGCGAATAATCTCGCAAGGCTTGGTTCCCGGCGACCGTTCTGTGGCCAACTTTTGAATTTAGAAGGAAAAACATCATCAAATTCGGAATATTTATTAAAAATTTATTTAATAAGTTAAGACAAAAACCTACTTTATTAAGTGCTCAAACTGCCCTCGGTTGTTAGCTAAACAATAAAATAGTCGACCGTCGAATTTTTTCTAACATTTGAATTGTTTTTATCGGTAATTTTTCTAAGCGTAATGCTGTTGCAAATGTATCTCCCCGGTGACATTTGCGGCTATCAATTTTCCTGGTACGAGGTGATATGCGAATGATAACGCTCATGTCTAATTTAACGACAAATTACAGATAAAATGAGCCAGTTTTAGTTTCTTAATAACTTTGTTACTTATTCGTATTTAGTGTTCGATTTCTTGACGACTGCAACGAGTTAAAACCGAGTCTGTTGTGATTAAATGTTTCAATTTTGAAAACTTCAAACGCATTTAAATCATTTAGATTTAAAATATTAAATTTAATTAAAACTAACAATCATGGTTTACACTACACAAGAAAAAGTTGAAATAATTTGCTTGTATGGTGCTCAGAATAGGTGTGCTCGTAATACCGCCCTAAAAAAATGTGGGACACCAATATGTGCTAAGTCTTGCACGAAAATCTGAAGAAACTGGCTCAGTATGTAACAAAGCAAATAAGCAACCATGAGTTCTTAACGAAGCTGCACAAATTGAGGTTTCAGGATGTTTTGCCGCTGAACCTACGACTTCAATTCCAAAATTCGCTACATTAACGAATATTTCCGTCGGTTCCATACATAAAGTTTTAAAACTTTACAAGTTATTTTCCTATAAATTTGCAATTCTCCATGAGCTCGGCGAGGATGATTATGATAGAAGCATTCAATTCTGTGAATTAATGACTCCCAGAATTCAAGACGATAGGAATTTTGTAAAGAGTACTTGCTTTAGTGATGAATCAACGTCCTTTCTGAATGGTTTTGTTAATAAACACAACTGTAGATATTAAAATAATCAAAATCCACGAGTGTTCGTAGAGGGTCATACACAGTTTCAACCAAAAATTAATTTCTGGGTGGGAATTCTTGGAAATGAAATAATAGGCCCTTTGTTTATTGAAGAAAATATAACTGGCGATTTGTATTTAAATTTTTTGGAACAAAATTTGCACTATCAACAGGAGATGCACCGCCACACTATGCCTGCGGTGTTCGCGAATGGCTTAATCAAAGATTTCCCGACAATTGATTGGCAGACCAGGCGCCCTGTAATGGGCCGTCAGATCTCCCGACTTAATGCCACTGGACTTATTTCTTTGGAGTTATTTGAAATCAATTGTGTATAATAATCCTCCACCAGAGAATATTCAGGTTCTAAAAGATAGGATGACCCAAGCTTGCCGACAAATTACTACAGAAACATTTCAAAACGTTAGACAAGAATTCGTCGATCGACTATTTTATTGTTTAGCTAACAACGGAGGGCACTTAATAAAGTAGGTTTTTGACTTAAACTATTAATTATTTTTTTTATATTTCGAATTTGATGACGTTTTCTTCTTCTAAATTCAAAAGTTGGCGGTGGATTTAAATTTCGTAAACGCCGTTGGATTGGGATTTTAAATACCTATAAAATGATGTATCTCAAGATAGGGGGTGTCATTTAAAATTATAAAGTTGGGGTGACTGGGGCTTAGGGGGTGAAAAGTAAAATTCCAAAAATACTGTTTTTGAACGTGCCCCTCGAAATCCCAATTGGCCTTTTTTTTAAGCAGATTTCCTTGATAAAGAAATTACTTGGGGTGGCTAGTTTTGAAATGAAAGCACTGTATAAAGTGATCCGTTTGAATTTATCTAAAAAATTTGGCCCCAGTGTTTTGAATAGTAAACTGTTTTACATAATTTCAGAAAATATTGAATGAAAGAAGAGCACATTCGCAAGTTTTTGACGTAATATAATGGTAGTTGGCTGACAAATTAATAAAGGTACAGAGCGTCAAATGTACCTCTGATTTTTAGAAAAATGGCGATAACCCTTGAATGATTCTCGAACAGCCCTACGTTGGGTAAATAAGTGGCCAAAACGAGGGCAATCCCAAAATGAAACAATATAGGGTGTTTTATTCAAATAACATGAAGTTTATCGCCTGTCCAACTTAGGCGACAGTCTGTATATACGTAAATAATTTTGGTTTGTAGTTCTCATTGATCTCTGGAACGTTTGTGCTAAACATTTTCTTCTCATTTATATAATATCCAAGCTATTGGGATTGAACACACTGTTGGGCCACCAAGTATGTACTTATCTACAATATGTACATCATTTGAAAACAAACACATAGCTTGCCTGGACACTAGAATATATACACTATGGATAATGGAATAAAGAGAAAGGACTCACCTGTATGTGATATAAGTACCAATAAAACTAGAGATGTATACAGCTGGAGATTGAAAACACTGGGAGTTGGGTGAATTGCAAGAACTCTTGTCTATGTTTGCGTCTGTTGTGTGTTCCCTGTGAATTGATTAATAAGATAATGTGATATGGCCTGCGGAGAGACGCCCCCGTCCTCGTCATACCCAGAGAGGCAACTATAGAAGTAACGTTGCACGCACTCGCACACACAAAGCAGGCACATCATCATCATAATGTTCTACATAACAATAATGACACTACTGTGACAGATCCACACAACTATTTATCTGTGTTTTTTTTAAAAACTTGCATTCAATAACAGTACACACAGGATTAATTACATTCATCAATATTTGTATTAGATAATATAATATTATATTACATTAGAAAATTATCATCTAGTTAGTAACACTTGCACTAAACACTCTATAATAATTGACTTAAGGGCACCAGTTTGGCTAACTTTTGATTTATTATTATCACCACAGTATCAACGCGACGTCGCCTTGTTGTCGCAAGTGTGACTCTCTGTCTTTATCAGGTTTGTTTCTCTTTGTAGGTTCCGTATTTCGTCAATAATGGGGCCAGATTATCCAGAAGTTGTCTCTGGGTAAACCTCTTCTTTTTGTCTAGTATAGGTACAGTTTGGAGCAGCCAAATAATAATAATAATAATAATAATAATAATAATAATAATACTAATAATAATAATAATAATAATAGTAATGATGATGATAATAATAATAGTAATAATAATAATGATAATAGTAATAATAATAAATTCGACAACTGACGCAATACATTGGGGGAGTACAGACAAGGAAATTGCAGAAACGAGTAGAGTGAATAATAGGCCGAGTTCGACAACACTCAGCACAAGATCCAGTCAACCACACTGCACAAGAATGTTTAGACACCTTAAAACAGAAGCTTTCTGCATATGCAGAACGGTTGAGGAGATATAAAGCGAGCAACAATAGGAAGTGCGACAATACAGTGTTTGAATGCTCTAAAAGGACTAGGAAGAAATTTGGGTGTTCACATCATCTATTGGCGGTTATAATAAATGATGTAATACTTGACTCAAAGAAGGTGCCATTGTTTTTCACACAAGGAGACACGTATCTTCTGCCAAATGACCAGCATTTTTCTGCAGACCCTGGCATATACCGACCAATAACTTGTCTTTCGAACCTATATAAGTTGATCACATCCTGCCTCGAGAAACGCATATATGCGCACTGCGAATGAAACAATATAATTGCGAGCCAACAAAAAGAGTATGCCAAAGGATCTATGGGATGCAAAGAACAGCTAATAACTGATTCGGTTGTGTGCAATCAGGCTTACAATGGACGAAGCAAGCGCTTTGCTGCCTACGTGGATTATAAAAAGGCATTTGATTTAGTTCCACACGAATGGCTCATAAGTGTGCTGAAGATCTATCAGATCGATCCTTATACCCTAAGGTTTCATGAACACCCAATGTCTACCTTGAGAACAAGGATTCCGTTACGGGCACAAACGGGTGACAACATCGTAACCAGCACGATACCAATTAGAAGAGACATACTTCAAGGCGACTTGCCAAGCCCATTGTGGTTTTGCCTCGCAATAAATGCACTATCAAATTGCCTAAACCCCACCAGATATGGCATCAGTAGAAAAATCAATGGCAGGGAACAAATATGGCTAAATTATCTGCTGTATATGAATGATCTTAAGCTAATAGCCTCCACAAAGAACCACCTGGAACAACTATTTAAATCGTGGAAGGGTTTTCCAGAGATAGTGACATGCAATTTGGGCTCGACAAATGTCGCACCTTATGTATAGTCAGAGGAAAAATACAACTGAGTGTATATGAAATGCAGAGCGGCCAACAAATTGCCGCGATGTATGTAAAAGAGTTACATAAATAACTGGGAATATAGCAAGCAAGGAAAATAAAAAACTCGCTAATGAAGAACAACCTGACAAATGAATTTACGAAACGAGTGAAGCAGGTGGTGCGATCACATCTCAAACAGCAAGAACCTGACTAAAGTTCTCAATACATATGCATGTTCTGCGCTTAGCTACTCATTTAAGATTGTGAACTGGAGTAAAACGGATATCGAAAATCTACAACGGAAGGTTCGAACAGTCCTAACAAAATCCAAAAAGCATCACCCCATAGTGCTGTCGAGTGAGTAAACCTACCTAGACACCAAGGTGGAAGAGGAGTGTTGGATATTGGTAAACAACTAGACCAACAGATAGTGAACCTCCGTACATATTTCCATCAGCAGGCGCTTACTTCTGAACTACACCGTGCCATATGCGAGGCAAATGATTCAACACCGCTACAATTAAAAGAAAGTGAAATACAAAGTCACTATCGGACTAATCAGGACAAGCTGCAATCTTGGATGCAGGCAGCCTCTCCATGGGCGACATCTGAATGAGGCCTCCCAGGCACATGTCGACAAACTGGCGTCAAACTACTGGTTGTTGTCCGGACAGATGTTTCCAGAGACAGAGGGGTTTTCGCTGGCCATACAAGATCAAGTCATCCCAACAAGAAACTACCTGAAGTTGGAGATAATTCGGTCCAAGGTGACGAATGTAGATTTGGGTGTCGGTCATGAGAGACTCTATAGCACGTCACCGGAGGATGTCAAATGTTTGCTGCAACAGAGTATAAAGAAAGGCACGGCGCAGTTGCTAAAATACTTCATCAAGAACTGGCTCTGAAATTGGGACTTCTAAATCTTAGTAAGGTGCCCTATTGTAGATACACTCCTGAGCCTGTTCTAGAGAACTCAGGTAGAGGTTGTACTGGGATCTGACCGTGCCCACAGATCATTTGCCTGTTGCCCAAAACAGGCCAGATATGATAATAGTGGATATGTCCTGCAGCCAAGTGACGCTGATTGATGTGGCCATTCCAAATACTAATAGTCTAGAGATAAAGTAGGAGAAGATTATTATGTACAGAGACCTCGAGATACAAGTGATGGGACAATGGAGGGCAGATAGTGTCCGAGTGATTCCAATGGTCTGTCGTCCACTGATGTGGTTCCTAAGAATCTTCAAGAGAACATTAAGAGACTGGACCGTGGAGAGCATATTTATAAGGTTATGAAGAAGGCAGTAGTACTGCCAACGCCGTGCGGAGATTCCTGGGAAATAAGGATGTGTCGCATTTTCGTTCAGGGCCCGATAACTTAAAAAGGGCTTCATGTGAGCTCAGTCCCTTTGGTATCTGAGAGACCTAGGATGAGTGAGTGTTCCCGTTTAGGGGAGTATGAAAGCACTTGAGGTTAAAGTCGATAATAATAATAATTTATTTATCCAGAAAATAGTAATATAACACGAAATACAAATATATACAACAATATAAACGCTAGGATAATATAATGTGGTATTCTCACAGAGGTACTATGACCTGTACGTGAGACTCCAGCACATCACCTCCAATTATCATCGTGAACAGTCATCTTTCTCCCTTTCTATCTCTATTCGCTAGATATCCTAATAAAGTATATAAACACCGAATTACTAAAATTTCTTGAAAAACACAGTCTAATCCACGACAGGCAGTATAGTATGTATTCCATCAGCGCAGATCTACTTCCGACTTCCTTTCCTTTGTCACCCATTATTGGAGCAGGTCTATGGAACTACATGGTGAATTTCAGATTGTCGCTCTAGACATATCCAAAACATTCGACCAGGTCTGGCACGCAACGCTGCTCAAAACTTCCGGCCTAAGGCCTACCACCAAAACTCTGTACCTGGACAGCAAATTTCCCCTCCAACCGGAGCATTTCTGTTGTAGTGGATGGCTATTCATCTAAACTGTATCCAGTTAATGCAGGAGTCCCTCAAGGTTCAGTTTTAGCCCCTACTTTGTTTCTTCCTCCACATCAATGACCTCCTCGCTAGCACATCCAACCCAGTTCACAGCTACGCAGACGACAGCACCCTCCACTCAAATATACATTATTCTAAGCCAGTCTCTTTATCGCAATTAGATGAGGATCGCAGACTCATGGAGGGTTCTGTCTCCGTGGATCTCCAAAAAATATTAGACTGGGAAAATAGAAATCCTGTACAATTCAACCCCACCAAATCTCAGTCTTGCTTTCTTTCTCATAAGAGATACACCAGCCCTAAACCCATCACAATGAGCAACCAAATTATTCAAAGTAATAAATCATTTTCACTTGTTGGCATTTCTGTGGATCGAAATCTCAATTGGCACCAACATGTCACATCAATTGCAGAAGCGGCTGCTAAGAAATTAGGTTTCCTCTCCGGGATTGCAAAGACTTTTCACCAGCTAATCTCTATACCTTATATACTTCACAAATAAGGCCAAACCTCGAATACTGCTCCCACATCTGGGGTGTCGCTGCCGCTTCTACACTCGCTAACCTGGACTCTATTCAGAAGAGAGCTATAGGTCTCATCGGCGACCCTACCCTCATCCAAAGACTGGGTGACCTCCCTCTTTCTCTCTCTTTTATAGATATCTGCACGGGCACTACTCCTAGGAGCTTTTTTCCATAGTTCCTCCACCTGCTGCCCCCAACAGATCTACCAGGGGAACAGAGCGAATGCACCCTTTTACTTCTCAGGTCACCAGACATAGAACATCTTGTTATTCCCGTTCTTTAGTGCCGAGGACTTCCAAATTGTGGATTTCCTTGCCGGCACATGTTTTTCCTTCTCCTCCGAACCTCCAAACCTTCAAGTCCAGAATTAACAAGTTGCCTCCCTTTCCGGGAGGACGGTCTTGAAAGACAGATCTCTCCTGATCTTTATAGGCATCAAGCCTGAGACCATTCCCAGGATCCCATGACCCTCAATGTCATCGAGGTGTCCGTACCCTCCCAGACTAATTTCCTTCGGCATCCTGTCGGCCGTTTGTTTTAATCTGTACGTTGTCCACCTCGCCACTCTCTCCAGCTAAATGTGAAGAGGTGAAATATTAAGGAGGACTTCCAGAGCGGCTGATGGAGCGATGCTTATCGCTCCCGTTATCATGAGATAAGCTTGTCTCTGTAGAGAAGCCAGTTTGACCCTCGCGATACAACGAAGTGCCTTGGGCCACCAAACTATGGCTCCATATGTTATCATTGGTCTGATAACGACTGCATAGAGCCAGTACATCTGTTGGGGGTTCGTTCCTCAGTTATTTCCACAGCTTCTACGGCATGTCCACAGGGACGGTTTAGCGCTGCGGATTACATTCTCTAACTGTACGTCCCAGTTGAGATTCTTATCTTGGGTAACCCCAGATATTTTGCTTGTTCCGTAAATGGAATCGTTTTCCCCATAATAATAGGTGGTTTTAATCTGTCCAACCTTCTTCTCCTGGTAAATGCATGAGTGTTAGAAGAAACCTATAGAGAAGACACAGTGATTGTAATGATGCCGGTGACGGTCATTTTTATCATTTTTTGTAGCATGGAGTCTCGTTATTTTGTAGTTTCTTATTTAATTAATTAATTATTATATCGAATTAAAAGCTTTTTTTGGAACTGGTCTGATGTAGTATATTCCTTATGCAAAAATACTACTTTAATTGTTTGAAAGAGTTTGACTAGTTTGATAAAATGTTTAAAAAAGAAAAGGTTTTAACTGTTTTTTAAAGGCTGTAGTATTTTTTAACACCCTGTATCTCCTTAACAAAGCATCAAAGCATCTATGTTAAATCTGTGACTATCCTACTAAATTATAAACTTCTTTTAAATCAAAATTCGCGTAACTGTCTATATATATTTGCAAATCTAGTCTATCTCTCGAAGGTCAGACTGATAATGCCATTAATTATCTCATCAAATACGACATCTTTGTATAAAGTAAATTAGAACCTTTATCTAGACATATTAGTATTGACAATACGGCACCTGTATTAGAGGAGACAGCACTCTCTCCCCTGAGCAATTGGAAATTCCAGTCCCTATTTCGGCTTGATTGAGACGAAGAGAATCGAGACATATTCGCTTGAGGAAGAAGGGAAGAAGAGGAGGAAAGGTTGAAAGTGTTGTGTAGATATGAATATTGAAAAGGTTAGTGGATGGTTTACTGTTTAAACGAGACTCATAACGTATATTAAAGGACGATTATGTCTTTGCGGTGTGAGGAGGACCGCACTACCATGTATCGGCGAAGGCAGCTCGTTCTCCGCCTCGTGTAATAAATAATTTATATATTCCCGGTGCGTATTGGCTTCGAAACTCTATATTCACGGAATTAACATAGCAATTACACTGAATACCTAGACGGTATGCCAAACCACCATCTCCTCCCCTTCCATTTATTGTATGCTCTCATTCGCGAACACGCTTAATTGTCTCTTATTTGATTATATCGAAAAAAAAATCTTTGGTTTTTCTATTGAAATGCATAATGACTCTTGCCGCCCCTATTATCAAATGTAAGGACCCGTTTTTTAAAATATAGTGAACGCAACCCTTCGATGATATAAGGTTACAACCCTGTTAATTATCAATAGACGTAACCTATTATAATAATGCCAATCGACTAACGGTCGCATAATATAATTCAATTGCTCAACAGTCAGTTACTAATCGATACATCATGAGTCGTAATGAGTCGGGCGAGCGGGTGCCAAATGTGTCCAATAACAATATCACTATATAGTTACTCTTGACTGCATTTGACTCTGCTTGGCTCTATTTGGCCTTGCTTCGCTCTGTTTGGTTCTTTACTCGGTTATGAGGCGTCTATACGCTAGGAATCAATATTCACTTGGTTCTTTAACCTATCCTACAGACTGCACCAGTTAACTTTCGAGTTAACACGATTGACTTTTTAAAACAATTTTGTTTTACTGTTACAAAATATACGTGAACACATCATCGTTCATCTACAACACAACCTAACATACACGAGGGGCATCTAATTATTAATTTATCAAACATTTATCAATTACACGCTCCACCAAGCTAACATTAAGAGCAGTTTGTACATAAAGCTCCATTGAGCAACTTCAACATTAATAAGTTTTATTAACTCGATTAAAAATTATTCACAGTTGAAGATGCAAAAACGCATTTCACTCATTCCGATAAAAAATGTGTTGATAGTCAATGTTTTGTTTGTTTGTAAACAAAAAATTTACTATCAGAACATTTCTTATCGGAACGAGAAAAATGCGGTTTATTATTTCAGTTTATCGGTCGGTTTGATACTTGATAGTACTACCGAAAATTAATTTCACAATGGTGTATTGTGTAGAAGGAGTTGAAATAATTACTCTTTTTTTCAAAAACGATGGCTATACCAACCGTACCGCAAATTTGTTTAATGATTGACATCCGAACAGACATGTTAACAGAAAATACATTTTGGAGTTAGTTGCAAAGTTTCGACAAAGTGGTTCAGTAGCCAACAAAAAACGGGATCCTGAACGTGAATTTCCGGTTAGAAATGAGACTATTGAGATTGAAGTTTTAGGACAAATTGCTACAGACCCAACTTTGAACACGGGAAAATTGGCCACTGTTTCAAACATCAAAAAAAGAACTATTCAGAGAATATTGAAGCATCATAAATTTCACCCGTATAAAATCCATCTTGTACAACAACTGGATGAAGATTATTTTGATCGGCGGCTGGAGTTTTGTGAAGTAATGACTGCACGAATAGCTGATAACGAGAACTTTCTGTTCAATATCTGTTTTTCAGACGAGTGTACGTTTTTATTAAACTCTACAGTCATTCGTCATAATTGTCGTTATTGGGCAGATAATAATCCAAGAAATTTTCGCAAGGTCCACACTCAAACTCTACAGAAATTGAATGTCTGGACTGGCATTTTTGGAGACCGTTTAATCGGACCATTTTTTCTTGATGGCAATTTGAGTGGCAAAACGTGTGTGGAGTTACTAGAAGATATCGTTTACCCTCTACTAATTGACATTGTTGAAAATGATGATCGCTATCAAGAAAATCAATTAGTGTTTCAACAAGATGGAGCTCCTCCGCATTTTTCACAACGTGTTAGGGAGTTTTGAACAGAGAGTTTCCAGAGCAATGGATTGGGCGTAGAGGTGCTATTAAGTGGCCCCCTAGATCACCGGATTTAACTCCTTTAGACTTCTTTCTATGGGGCCATTTAAAGAGTAGAATTTTCGCAACAGAAACGGAGTCTTTGGAAGAATTACTACGACGCATTGTTGAATAATGCCGTCTAATAACTCCACAAATGCTCCAGAATGTCAGAGCTCGTTTTGAACAAAATTTGTACTTTTGTATGGAAGCTGGTGGTCAACAATTTGAACACTTACTTAACTGAAACAAAAAAATTGACTAGTTAGTGCATTTCTTATCATAGCGAATAAAATACGTTCTTGCAACTCCAACTGTGAATGATTTTTAAACGAGTTGATAAAACTTTCAAAAAAATTTGTGTGCTGAATTCAGAAAAGAAAGAGCTTTCAAATTATGTAACACTAGACCCATGTTCCCTATTTAAAATATAAGGGTTGTTATCACCACCCTTAAGGCGTTGATGTGACAAAGTTTAGTTTTATGTCAAAACATGTCCTCCTCAATATTAAAATTGACTTGCATCAGCGTTTCTTACAAAAAAAAATCTCTGGACGCAAATCGGTCTGTTCCTTTTTCAATGCGTCACCTTATATATATATATATATATATATATATATATATATATATATATATATATATATATATATATATACATATATATATATATATATATATCCGAGCGATAACGCAAAAGATACTAAACTGATTTGAACGAAACTTGGAGCATATCTTCATTTTGTTAAGACCGCAGCGGAGTTGGTTAGCCAGCCCGATCGGACCAGTTTTTCTAAAAAAAAATTGATTTTTCTAAAAGTAAAATTTGTATCTTCAAAAATAACACAGTTATTTTGATGAAATTAGCTAAGTATTTTGCCCTGGTAAAGACCTTACTATATACAAAAATTCAACTTTATAAGTATATAGCAAATTGAGTTATTCAAATTTGAAGCATTTAATAAAAATTCGCTATCATAACGCACTTGCTGCGTCCGGGTTTTTTTTTACTTCCACAGGTTAGACTTGCCATGAAAAGTCAAATTAATAACTTTTGATTTTTTTTTTCAATTTTAATTACAGATTAGGTATCTAATTTTAATTTTATGTATTTTTTTCGTGTAAAAATATTTAGTGAGTTCTCCAAAACTTTTTAATGTTGCCAATTAATGTTGTAAAAAATTTTTTTTTGAACTTTCGTGAAAAAAATTTGTTTAGCAACTTTTCAAAAAACCTATATTTTGTACATTACTTTAACGATTTTTGTTTAAACTGGCGGTTTTTCGTGAAAGAAATTCTTTTCAAATTTTATGTACTTTTTATTTATTTTTGTCAAAAAGCTTGTTAATAATAGTATCTTCGCAGGTGTGTGTAAAGAGCTTGAAGTGGTTCGTTGACCACCATATTCGAAACAGTTTCTTCCAGACAATTTAAGTCTATTTGCGGATATTTTCTGAACTTTTTCAAATAATGAACTTATTTTGATGAAATGTGGTAAAATGTTTTTGTGAATTTTCTTTTCTTTTAAAAAAAAATCACTAATGAGGAGATCCCGACTTTTGAATTTTGCAAAAATTTCTTCACATAAGCGCTAATTAGGCCCGCCAGAACACATATCCGGGATCAGTTTCGATTTTTTTATGTTTATATATATATATATATATATATATATATATATATATATATATATATATATATATATATATATATATTTGTGTGTGTGTGTGTGTGTGTGTGTGTGTATGTATGTATCAAACCGATAACTCAAAAAATAATGGTCCGATTTTGATAAAATTTGGTGAATACCTTCCTTTTGCAAGTGGCTTGGATAAGTTCGTTAGCCAGGAAAATCGACCGAGGTTTTCCTGAAAAATGTTGTGTTTTCTTTAGAAAAAAATTGATATATCCAGAAATAACAAAGTAAGAGCAACCAAATTTGGTACATCGTTTTATTTCGCTATATGTAAGTTAGCTACCAAAGGCAAAAATGTTATGGGCATTTAAAGAAAAATAAATTGGGGTTTTTCTCAAAACGTCAAAGTGACAATTTAAAACGTCAAAATTGGCAACATTTAGGCAAAGAACTCACATTTAATACGGGCTATGGAAAGAAAATGTCTCAAGAAGAATGTTTTACAAACCCTGAAGTCTTAGTTTCAACCGTCACTGTCCTTCATTTTACTAAAATGTTTCAAGAAAATTCACTTCAAATAAACCCTTTTTCTGATGCTTGGCAGTAGTCTTAGCTTTAGAGTTTATCGTTCAATGGTATATAATTTTTGTCGAATTTTCGTAAAAAATCAATGAAGCTCAATATATCCGTTATTATACAAGATATGAAGAAAATTGTATACATTAATTATAGGGTGTCTTGAGCTACGTCTTAAAAAAATATTTCTACAATCACAGGGTGTCCGATAAGTCGTTTGTGATACAAATATTTTTGTTTTAGTCGAACATGCCTTATGTTATTGCATTTTTGCATTTTCCATCGAAATATAATGCATGTTTGTAAGTAAAGAAATTCTGGACGCAGCAAGTGCGTTATGGTAGTGAATTTTGATTAAATGCTTCATATTTGAAAAGCTCAATTTGCTATTAACCCATAAGGTTGACCAAGAAACAGATTTTTTCGGTTACACTTTAAGTTTATTTTCGGAAATTTTTGTACGTTTTCAAACAATAAAGTTATTTTGATAAAACATGGCACATTGTTTTTACTATATAGATTATACTGGTAATCAAATTTGATGCCTGCTTTCTGAAAAAAAAACACACACATATTTGCTATTAAAAACATTTTTATGAGAATTCACTACCATAACGCACTCGCTACGTCTCGAACTTTTTACCATAATGGTTATACTGTTAACCAAATTTGGTTCTTTTCATTAAAAAAGACATATTGGACACATATTTCTGTGGAACTTTGTTACAATAACGCACCTGCTGCGCCCAGACTGTTTTACGTATCTTTAACTATTTTCTTGATCTTTTTTGTAGACCAACATTTTCCACGAAAGCTTAACGGGAATATAGCAAAGTTTCAGAAAATTGAATTTTACCAAGTCATCAAGGAACTTGTCATGAAAGACGAAATGAAAGAATTATGGTACCAACATGACGCATGTTCCACCAGAACTATTATAATATTAATTAGCAAGCTATTTAAATCACATATCCATTTACAAGGTCTATGTATCTACATAGAGGCATCCAGTGAACAGTTGTTATCATTTTTACTGACATATTTCATTACGTTTTATGTAATAATTATTTATAATGGAGTAAATCCCATGAGGGTTGAGATATATGGTGTAATGTTGTATAACACGAAAGAATTCATACATTAAATTGAGTGTGGGTCACATCAGGTAAAGTTGAACTGTCTGCTAACATCATACTCCAGGCCACAATGACATGTAGAGGCTCAAGAGGCTCGGAAATAATATGTCTAATACACACTTACACAATAGTCTGGAAACTCCGACAGTGGGCGTTACAAGAATACCACATTTATCAAAGGAAATGTTCCATTTTTATTATGGTACACACTATGTTATAAAAAGCCATTCATATCCTTCATGTCTAAATGTCAGACGATTATAATAGTATATTCGAATTATTCTTCCTAGGTATATTTTAAATTATATTCTAAGTCGGAAATAAACCAGAACAAATCCCGCACAATATAATATAATATACCAACAAACAGTTATCTCGGAAACATTTCAAGTTTATTTTCCGAAAATTTTGTACATTTTCAAACAATAAGTTATTTTGAGAAAATATGGTACATTGTTTTTACTATATAGGTTATACCGGTAACCCAATTGATACCTTTTTGAATTCAGGAGACATATTTGCTATTAAAAACATTTTAATGAAAATTCACTTTCATAACGCACTTGCTGTGTATAGGGTTAGTGTGCCTGTTATCGGCCAGTTAGCATATTCGCATAGCTGTAATATTTATTTCCTCTTTATTTCTTGGTACCTTTGAATTCATTGGGCATAGAATGCTATCTGAATATGTTCTTAATGTAGGCGTTACTTCATATAATTATTTGGATAGTGATTTTAAACATAATAATTAAATATTGTTAAAAAGTCAAATTTTACCCATTTTCGGCCATACTGTGCCTTAAGCCAGCCAGAAATACACCAGTTGTCGGCCGCCTGGCCGAGAACAAAACTATTTCTCGGTCGGCTGGCCGAGAGAAGAACCATCTTTCAAGCCGATGGGATACAAATTTGCAGGTCTGAAGTGAAATAAAATGTTTACTACACGGTGAATTGATTTATTCATGTAAATAACAACAACAAAAAATAACTTTCACATAAAAAAATCTTTAAAATATATAGGTACCTACATATAGAAAAAAAAAACAACATTATCAGTATAACAGCCTATAACATTTAAATCAAAATAAATTAGTACTGTATCATTTAAAAAAAGGTATAGGTATATAATAATGACACCATTAACAAAAATCACATTTGTATTCTTTCTCTGCTGCTACGGCGTATGCTAAATCTCCAAGCTCTGTGCAGTGAAGATGGTACCATCTTGTACAGAAATCACAGCCAATGTTTTTATCCGCATCATCCTCTGCATCACTGACCAATTCTCCCTGGCACAGGGAACACTCTACCGTCTTTTTGGGCTCATCTAGTTGCACACCATTCTTGGCAGTGTTGTTTCTCTGAGTTTTCTGCTTATTTCTATTTCCCTTTTTTAACTGGAGCTTTAGTTTTCTTTTTTCCTTATCTTCCATCTTCTTCTTCGTATCATTTTCTTTTTTTTTTTAATAATAATCCCTCCAGGCACTGCTTGATATGGCACTGGGTAAACGTTCTTTTTCCTTTTTTGTTCGATCTTGGATTTGAGGAAACGTTAAATGGTGTTTAAAGGCTTCATTGAGTGTAAGTGATATTTGGGAATTTTTCTCAGATCCTATTAATGCTTTTAATTCTAGCTCGGTCTTTAGATTTTCCACTTCTGGAATTTGTTCTTTTGTTTTTGGTGCAGTTATTGTGGTCTCTTCATTAGGCTCAACTGAATTCCTAGCAGCCAAAATTGATACTGATGATAATATATACTCATTTCCCACTGATATTTTTGCCTCAGACTCAGATCCTGTCACTCGATTCCCCACTTCTGAAGTTGACTGTTTTGTCCCGTCTAGAACTATAGTCTTCTCTCCAGAGCCAACTAAATTTGAAATGGGCAAAATTGACACTAATGATGATGTGTGGTGTTGGTGTCCCTCAGTTTCATTAATTGTGGTATCTTCAGCTTCAGTGACACCTAATTCCACAAGTGAGATCACAGAAATGTTTCTAGATTTCCTAATGTCTTCCGTAATATTATTTTCAGGAGACATTGTATCGAGAGTATTCATTTCAAGTGTTTCGAATGAAGTACCAGAATCAGTAAATACTGCTTCCGGTGTTTGCTGCAGTATGGACCCCTCTAGTAACATATGTTCTTCAATGATGTCTTCATGTGGCATGGATTCCAGTAAAACATTATTAGCGATTTTCTGAAAGTTTTCAATAAATTACTTCTATCGATTAAAATGTTATGTTACTTACCTCCGCATTAGCTGTTCTTAACGAAATGTCTTCTCTCATCTGTTCCTCCTCGAAAAACCTGATTTCGCTTAGGATCGCTTGTGAACTGATCCCGTAGCCTTCCAAGTTACCTCCAATTTTTTTAATAATTATTTCTGCCGAACGAAACTGTTCATATGTGAGAAAAGTTTCATTTTTTTCAGTTTCTTTCGTGCAACCTAGTGCATGTTGTTGCTCTAATGTATTTCTGACACATTTACTGTAGTCTACGCTATTGGGATCAAATGGGAACAAACCGCATCTTCTGAAACCATTTTGAATCGCGGCTGTCATATCTGAGGCTTGTAGTGCTTCATTAAACACCTGACAAAAGTTGACTTTTGTGACGCTTCTATTTGCATTTTCTAATTTGCCTTGCCATTTCGTCACCGTGTTCTTCCACTCTTGTTTTAAAGGTCGGAATACGCTTACGTCTGCCGGCTGCAGCATATGTGTAGTGTTTGGGGGAAGAGCGTAGAGTATAATTTGGTTTTCATCGCAAAATTGGCTAAGGGTCAAACTCATATGAGACTTATGACCATCTACTAGAAGGAGGATGGGTCTATGAAGTTGATTTTCGTTCACCCATTTATTAAAGTCATTAGCGATATATTCGAAAAACACATCTGACCTCATCCATCCACTTTCGGACTTACCAAGTACCCACGAATCTGGCATGTTATCAACTATAGCTTTTGGGGGTCTCACATATGGGAGTATCACTAAGGGCGGGCATATTTTACCGTCGGCAGCAAACACTATTAGTACCGTCACGTTTTCTTTGTCATTGCCTGTTTTAATTTTGTACAAATTTTTAAATCCTCTGGGTCCCAGTACTTTGCCCGTCTTAGGGCAAAGTGGAAGTCCGGACTCGTCACCATTAAGAATCATCGATGAATCATGTAAAATATCCGCACAGTTAATGTTAGTTAGAAACATTTGTAAGTTCCTAAACCAGAGCCTTACAGACTCTTCAGTCACAATCGCTCTTGCTTTAGTAATTCATTCTGCTTCTTTTAGCGATATTTCGGGGTGTCTCTTCATAAAATTGTTCTACCATTTTTCACCTGGCTTACCTTTTCTAAACAGGTGTGATTTTTCGGAATCTTTTAAAACTTTTTCCACAGTCTCTATTAAATCAGTTTTCCTAATAGGAAACCCACATTTGGCTATGTTAATAACCCACTGAGCAATTTCATTTTCTCCACTTACGCTTAAACGCGGTGGAGGGCCTGTTTTCATAGGCACATCAGGTACTTTCCCATATAGCCGATCTTGAAGAGTACTTTTTGGAACACCAAAGTCTCTGCTGGCTTTTCTCACAGCCATTCCGTTATCTTGTATTTCGACAAGTGCCCTTCTAAGATCCTCTTGAGTGTATTTGAACATCTTTCTTTTTGTTTTGGGCGTTTTTGTAATCCTATTTTTTGTTTTATGTGTTTTTGTAACTTGTTTTGCTGAACTATTTTTATTTGGAGTCATCTCTAGAAAAAACGAAAAGCTTAACATACTAAGGGCGAAAAAGCGACCATTTGTTGGTCACACAAAAGTAATGCAAAAACAGGTGTGGCCGATATAACGATTCCTGAAATCCGTCTCTCGGTCAGTAGAAGTCGTATATATTCTTGTTCCTCATATAGAATATTTGAGTGGCCGAGAACTGGCTGGGTTATTTAGCAACATTTTTCAAGAACATAGACAAACATTTCATACCCAAAGATAATTTCATATGTGTGAAAACAACGAGATGCAATGTGTCGTTTGCATTGCCGATTTTCGGCCGGGTGGCCGAGAAAAGGATAAACGGATTTATGAACAAGCTGGTTACTGGCCACTCATTATTTTAGGTTATTTGTTATGAAATTCAAGTGTTTTTGTACAAAAAGGTTCCTTATAACATTTTCTAATGGGTCATTGCAATATATAACATATAAAAAATCTGTATTCAAAGATACTTACTATGCACTGGACGTCTACCCACTAATTTTCTCACAATTTTTCACTCTCAATACACTTGGCGCGAAATACAGCCACAGTTGGTTTAATACTGTAGTAGTTACGCAGCTCGTAAGAGGGCGCGATTTTCACAGATTGCGCAATGGATGTGGCCGAGCACAGGTAAACATTTTTAGAAGGTCTATTTGGCGATATTACACTAATTTTTAAAGTTTTCTAAGGTTTCGGCCAAAAGGAGGTGAAGGCCGGCTAACAGGCGAACTAACCCTATACATTTTAGCTATCCATCTGTCTAACCATGTCTTTCCCTTATTTATCCAGGATCAACCTATCTGTGTGAGTTATAAAAATTCGTCTAGATAGACTCCTAAGTCGCAGAATTTTGGTCCCTGTTTTTTTTTTATTAGAGTTTTGACTTTGAGAACTGGCTCACTGTCAATCTTTAAATCCCTGTTTTTTAATTCCCTTAATATAATCTAGTGATAAATAAGTAAATAGATACAGAAGATTCCAGGTGTAAATTGTGAAGGTACCTATAATATACATAATGTGTATTTGTGTGAATGTGAGTGTAAGTTCGTGCTGGGGTGAGTGAGTCTCGATTTGTATATGTAGGTAAATGGCCGGGTAATTAAAAGGTTTAGATTAGAATAAATTAAACACAAACCATACAATCAGTTTAAATAACATATATATATATATATATATATATATATATATATATATATATATATATATATATATATATATATATATATATATATATATATATATATATATATATAAGTAACGGCTAGATTTTTACGAACGTAGGTTTAAGTTTAGAAAAAAAAAAGAGTGTGTCGATGTACAGAATATAAATCCTAATGTCTGTTCTTTTGTAAACCCTATCTTTCGGTGGGCCAAATCAGTACGTTCATGAGCCTTGGCGGGTCTCTAGGCGAATATGTCTCCCAGTCAATCCTAAAATTTTGAGGAAAAAAAAGTTCGAGACGCAGCAAGTGCGTTATTGTGAATTTTAATAATAATAATATATTGTAGTGATTTAGCCTTATATTAAGGGCTATAACACATACTTTATTTAATTAGAAACAGTAAAAAATATGGTAAAGAAGGGCAAGCAAAAACATGACCTCTAACATACAAAAAATTACAGTAATTTGAATACAAAACTCAAACAAAATAGTTGATTAACGAGAAATATACCCAACAAAAAATACACTACAAAACGGAATATAAAAAAATTCCTGTGGTTCATGCATTGAGGGTGATGCATGCAGCAGGGAAAGAATAACCCCCAAGGCGAAGAGACTTTCTACCCCCTCACACAAAACACTGGGGGTTCTCCTTCCCCTTGTGCACGCATAAAGCTACCTTCAAAGCATAAAACACGAGAAACATTTCTTGGGAGCAACCACCAAGAATGTTACTAGAAGTGGGCGAATATGGGTGTTTTGTGGGGCAGACAAGGTTTAAACAAAGTATTGTTGCAAAATGTAAAAAACGTATCTTAAAGTCCGAGTAGAAGTTTTTTTTAAGTATTTTTCGCTCAGATTTCCTCCCCGCTCAGCGCCGCTTTTCATTCTTGGTCCCTTAACTTTCTTGGGAGTTGTTTGCAACAAATTTGCCTTGTGGATTGTCCATCCAAGGAGGGTACTAAACATGTTTCTGAAAAATTTTTCTTAAAACCCTTCGTGTAGTGAACTGTAAATTTACCGAAATTACATTCCACAACGTCGCCTATAATGCGTTTTTGAGATAATATCGAATATAGCACTAAAGTAAAAAAATGTCTTGCTGTTTCACTTTTTTTTACATATATAAGCACAAGATAAGTAAGTATAATAAAGGGGACCCTTAGTTAACATTGGGGCTACACAAACTTAAAAGTAGAGAAGACATTTTGATCGTGTTAGCTATAAATTTTATTTCATGTCACAGTAGTATTCTGATCACACAAAAATACTCCTAACTGTATGCACACAAAACATAGTGAAATACATTTATAAAATCTAAAATCTAATAAAGGACAACAGTTTTACGATATTATTTTAAATAAACCGATAGGATTACGTTTTGCAATTCGCGAGTGTATGAACCTAGCTTTTGTCCAAGACTACACTGAAGTCCGGTCTAACACAAGCAAGCAGCTCGCAAATTAACCTCGATCAGAAGGTTGCGTGTTCAAATCACGTCGGGGTCACCAATATGGAAGTTAATTGCACTTGTTGATATTAAATCCATACGTAAACATTTAATATACTTTATTATTTCACTAACTGAATAAACTATATGATACATTTAACTATAAAACAATCACAACAGTACATAACAGATAACTGACCGAGCGTGGAGAGACGTATCTTCACTGTGTCGGTTGGTAGCGAGGAGAGAGAGCGAGAGAGGTCGCCTGGTGTATCTTATATGCGTAGTTCTCGACAGCTTGCTGTCGAATAACATAACGCAACGTTTAGCTGTCAAGAGAAACATAGAGTAGTGTTGACGGAAACACTGCGGTCGGAACCACCGCCACACGGAAAATACAGAAAAATGCAGTTATTTCCCCTGATTATACAAAAATAATAATGTCTATAGGTGTCCTGTTTTCGTGGCTGTTAACCGAGTGTTAATACTGATCTTAGAATATGATTTACTGATATACTGATTTTCTATTTTACGCAAAATTATATTGTTTTAAGTCATTAACTCACAATTTTCATTTATAGCCTCGTACAAAATATATTTTCAATATTTATATCGGTGTTTTAAATATGCTAGGTGATGTAAGAGTCATCAACTCACAATTTTCATTTATAACCATATTTATATCCATATTTTAAATATCTTAGGTTAGTTAAAAGTCAATTGAATCGCTACATAACAAGCGCAAGACACTAAACGTAGAAATAATGAGCTTGTCAAGCTTGTAAGCATATTGCTGCTTTTAAAAATCAGCGGTGTTATCTAACGTCAACCAGATATCAAGCGGCTTGTAGTCGCATGTTAGCGTTGATGGACGCATTAGGAAAGAAATGAGCCAGTGCTATTGTTAGTTTATTGTACGCAGTCTCCATCTATAACATTTTGTGTTAACTAGAGCAGTCGTGACGATATACTACCTGGTTCCGCACCGAGATGGCGTCCCGGTCGTACATTTTACAATGTTATACGCTCTGACACCTTGCAATGCTGATGATGGAACTTCCATTGTTTATATTTTTATCTACCATTTATTTAAATAGCATAGCAGTGCTGGGAACGTCATCTGTCTTTGTCCAATATTGTAGATATGGCATTACAGAATCATAAGTGATGTCGGGGATTATTTTAATATTAATTTCGATTAACTTTATTTTCCTTAGATCAAAAGACTTGACTGACCTGACCTGACCTGACCTGACCATGGAAATGGGTTCCACTCTAATTCGCGCTCATTTGAGGACATTTTCCGAAAGTCTCACCATCGATACCTATCTATTAGTGAATTTTCTTAATGAAAATTCACTAAAAAGAGAGAATATATATATATATATATATATATATATATATATATATATATATATATATATATATATATATATATATATATATATATATATATATGATTATTAAAAAAATTAATAATAAAAACATAATTTATATGTGGATATAAGTATATAAGTGTATATGTTTATAGGTATCAATAAAAGATTTTTTAAATAAATAATTTCTTTGCAGATGTTTCCATCACCATGAGTTAACAACAATTCTACAGTTTGTGCACCGATTGTAAGTAACACCAGTTTGCTTTCACAAGGCTTAATTCAATGATCTAATTTATTTCTTATTTTTATTATAAAACAGCAAAGCATGTGGTTATAGAAGAACGTAATATTTATATAGTGCTAAAGTGATAGATGAAAGTTTATATTTAAAGGCAAAACCAATTTTAAAATAACCTTTCGATATTAAACAGAATAAATCATATTTTACTTAAAGACGATATTTATAAAGTATCTGGGTGATACATTGTATTATTTTAATTTAAAATACATTGGTCAAGCAAGCGGAGTCCTTATAATCACACTAAAATGGCACAATTAGAGATACACTTACATAAAACAATTTGTACAGTTACAGGGTGTTCAAGATAATTAATAATTAATGTTTAATAAACTACTGCAAAAAAAGTTGCTAATTGTCGAGAAAAACAAATTATTTATCAAATTTTCGTAAAGAAACCGTTTGTAAATGTTTTGAAAAACATTCTTGTATAATTTTCTTGTAAGATTACTTAGCCAATCTTTGTAAAAAAAATGGCACATTTTCGTTAAAAAAATTGTTCCATAATTTTTCATCAATCAGCTTATAGCGATTTTATTTTTTTTATTTTAAAAAATTCGTCAATTTTTTCACCATGAAACCGAACAGATTGCGGAGGCTTTTCGTTTGAAACCTGTAATACATTATTTCTTTATTCACTTTGGTCACTATCCTGCGAAATATTTTGGTGTTTGGTTGTCGTCTTTCTGGGTAGTTGTTTTGATATGAATTTTCAGCTGCCTCAGTATTTCTTAGAACGAATATAACATTCCAACATGTCAAAATATTCTTTATTACTGAACATATTCTTGAATAATATTTAAAATAAACAGGAAATAAACTATTTAGTACAAAATTATAAGCAACGTGTTAAATACACTTCAAATTGTTCAGATAATTAAGAATGGCAGTATTCTTAATTGTCGCGATAGTGTTATATCAACCTTTCTTCTGTTGTTTTTCAGTTGACTTACGTTTAAAAATCAAACAATTTTCAAAGGCGTCTTCGTAAATCATTAATCTGCTTTTTATTGAGTGCTGTTAGTAAATTTAGTTATTTACTAGGTTTACCTATTTAATTAAATTATAACAATTTTTTTTGTAACGTAAAATATCATTTGTAATAATGGGCCGATTCATTGGTGTGCTCAAAGTTCCTATTTTTTATCTTGAATCATTACGAAAAATTATGTTAAAAGTAGAAGTCTATTGTAAGACTCCATGGCCTACTGTTTTTTGAACACTTTTTTTTTTGTCATTTGTTTTCTGCTATTGGATTTCGTAGCCTACTATCCTCAAAACGGTTTTTTTTTTCAAAATTGTCAGTGCAAATACTAGATTTCTCAAACATGTTGTACATCATTTGAAAGCTATTTTCACAGGCTATCACATAAGCAAAAAATCCAATATGGCTGCCATAATAAAAACAAACGTTGATTCCTGTAGCTCAAAAACAAATGACAATCCAAAGTTGAGAATAGCACAAAAAGATTACTTTGTAAAAAGTGTCCTGATAATGTGCAAGTCTTAGACATGTTCGACCAACTCCTACTTAGGCATTGAAGAAAAAAATCGCCAAATTGAGTTTTTTTTCAAAATAACTCGAAAACGAAAAGAGCCAGGGCAAAATACAAGTCATATTTGGAACGAGCATGAAATTCTACAAAACATTGCTAATTTAACCGTCTCCCTATCTCTAATAATAACGGAGATAGCAATACATTCCCGTCCAGTTTGTAACACATTGTATATAGGGTGGCGCATTCAAAACGAAACAGACCGATTTGCGTCCAGATAATTTTTTTTTAAGAAACGCTGAAACACGTCAATTTTAGTATTGAGGGTGACATGTTTTGACATAAAACTCAACTTTGTCACATCAACCCCTTAAGGGTGGTGATAACAACTCTTATATTTTAAATAGGGAACATGGGTCGAGTGTTACATCATTAGAAAGCTCTTTCTTTTCTAAATTCAGCACACTATTATTTTTTTAAAGTTTTATTAACTCGTTTAAAAATTATTTTGATCGGTGGCTGGAGTTATGTGAAGTTATGACTGCACGAATAGCTGATAACAGGAACTTTCTGTTCAATATCTGTTTTTCAGGCGAGTGTGCGTTTTATTAAACTCTACAGTCAATCGTCATAATTGTCGTTATTGGGCAGATAATAATCCAAGAAATTTTCACGAAATCCACACTCAAACTCCACATAAATTGAATGTCTGGACTGGCATTTTTGGAGACCGTTTAATCGTTACTAGAAGATATCGTTTAAATGGATTGGGCGTAGAGGTGCCAATGGAGCTCCTCCGCATTTTTCACAACGTGTTAGGGAGTTTTTGAACAGATAGTTTCCAGGACAATGGATTGGGCGTAGAGGTGCTATTGAGTGCCCCCCTAGATCACCGGATTTAACTCCTTTAGACTTCTTTCTCTAGTGCCATTTAAAGAGTAGAACATAACCGAAGTCTCTGGAAGAATTACGACGACGCATTGTTGAAGAATTCCATCGAATAACTCAACAAATGCTCCAGAATGTCGGAGCTCGTTTTGAACAAAATTCATACTTTTGTATGGAATCTGGTGGTCAACAATTTGAATACTTACTTAACTGAATAAACATTTTTGAACGTTTGGTTTTGTTTTTTAGTTTTTTTTAACGAAAAATTGACTAATGAGTGCACTTCTTATCACAATGAACGAAAAACGTTCTTGTAACTCCAACTGAATAATTTTTAAACGAGTTGATAAAACTTCCAAAAAAATTTGTGTGCTGAATTCAGAAAAGAAAGCTTTCAAATGATGTAACACTCGACCCATGTTCCCCATTTGAAATATAAGGGTTGTTATCACCACCCTTAAGAGGTTGATGTGACAAAGTTGAGTTTTATGTCAAAACATGTCCCCCTCAATATTAAAATTGACGTATTTCAGCGTTTCTTAAAAAATATTCTCTGGGCGCAAATCGGTCTGTTTCGTTTTCAATGCGCTAGCCTGTATATAAACACAGATTCCTCATTAGTGAATTTTTCGTTTTACGAAACAATATAATGTTGTTGTTGTTCGCGCTTTTCTTGGCTGCGGATAATTATCCATTAGCCCATTGTCCGATTTATTTTTCGAGCGTTAGGTCCGTATTTTTCTATACAATGGTCCATCGTGGCTCCAACCATTATGTAGTTTTTATTATTACTACCCTTTTTTTTAATATAATTAACTAGGCTGAGTACAACAATATTCTTACCATTTAACATATTCATTTTTTTTTTTCTCTTTTTTTTTCTTTTTTTCTTTTTTTTATGTTTTTTTTCTTTTTTTTTCTTTCTTTTTTTCCTTTTTTTCTAATTGGTCTTTTTTCCCTTTTTTTCAGTTTTTTTTTCTAATTGGTCTTTTTTTCCTTTTTTTCAGTTTTTTTTTTATTTTTTTATTTTTATTTTATTTTTTTTTTTATTTTTTTTTTTCATCTCAGTCGGGAATACACGGGGACACGAATCGCCTAGGGACCCTTCAAGGCTCACAAAACACACACAGACTGGGCCACGGTTTGAAAAAAGGTATAAACAAATGGGAGATACAAAGGATCTTAAAACTAAGCTTTACAAATGTTTCTTTACAATATTTACTTAAATGACTAACAAATGATTATTACACATACACTGTCCGTAAAACCATATTATTGTTAATTTATATAGTATGTCTTATCTCTCAACTATATATAGCCATACATATATATTTACCCACACACTTACATCTATAACCGACCCACATATTCAAATACTTAAATATCCAAACATATACGACTACTATTTCTATGCCTATCTTTACAGATACCGCGTGTTTTCATCACGTTAAGGTTCTAGCTTAATTTTTTTTATGTGTTTTAACAACCAATCGTATATGTTTTTCTGCTTTGTTTGTAGCAACTGTGGCAAGCTAAAGGGGCAATCAGCACCCGCCCAAGCATGCACTTGATTACAGAATTCATTTATTTCATGTGTTTTTAAACTGCACTCCAGTAGCATATGCTGAGTGCTCCCCAGCTCTCCACACTGACAAAGTGGGTCGTTCCTTAAGGCTATTTTATGCATGTAAACAGGTACCATTATATGATTAAAGCGTAATCTGCAGATAATGGAAATTTCCCTTTTTTTATAATTTAATTTAGCAAACCATGGCTTCACCGGTAGTGTTGGTTGTATTTGCTTATAACATAATCCTTTTGTATTTTGTTGGTATTCCTCTTCCCATTTTTGATGTGATTGTTTGCTGAGATACACCCAGAAATCTTGCACTGGGATTTTGTATGTTACGGTAATTCCGTCGTTTGTCGCTTGCTTGGCCAGATTATCCACTATTTCGTTTCCCTGTATGCCAGAATGTGCTTTTGTCCACACCAGTACAATATTTTTACCCTGTGCTCTTGAATGTTTTATGGCATTTATTGTTTGCGTTATGAGATAATTGTTTTTGCTTCTTTTGTGGGAACCGCTATAAATGGCTTGAAGAACACTTTTGCTGTCAGAAATGATTAGTATCTCACTGTTTTCTATTGTATCAGTATACTGGACTGCTTTATGAATTGCTATAATTTCTGCGGTAAATATGGTAAATATGGGATTAAGTTTAAACTTTTCTGCAATTTGCTTCTGTGGATCATAAAAAGCACATCCAGTTCCCTCTTCGCTTTTCGACGCGTCAGTGTATATGTGGTACGACTTATTCAGTATCTGATTTAAATCGTATTTGAACATGGTGTTTCTTATCGGTGCAGGAAAGTTTGTATAATCTTCACTATAAGCAACCTGTACCCCGATGTTGGAAGGTTCTATCTGATAGTATGGATCTACTTTATTTGACCATATATCGTTTCTGAAAGGGATAAGATGTTCATAGCTGTCTATCATTAGTGGGGTTTTTTTCTTTTTCCAGAAGGTGTAGGTCAATGTCATTAAGAATAGCTGATGGAGTTTTGTTACGATAGGACTGTCTTTTGATAAAAGTTTCGTTACAAACTTTGATGTTAAGTATTCTCTTCTTCTTTGCAGAGGTGGTTCGCATGCTTCCGCCAGTAAGTTGTTTGTAGGTGTGCTTCTTAATACTCCGAGGCTAATTTTGAGCGCTTTATTCTGTAAAACATTAAGCTTGTTTAAATGCACTTGACTTGCTTGGTTATATAGGCAACACCCATAGTCTATAATTGACCTTATATATGATCTGTACAGTAAAAGAGACGTTTCTGGGTCTGCGCCCCATTTGCTATGGCAAACGGATCTCAAGATATTCATTGCTTTTTCTGTTTTACATCTTATTTTTTCAATGTGTTCTTTCCATAGAAGTTTGGTGTCCATCAGCATCCCTAAATAATTTATTACAGGTACTACTTCAAGTTTCATATCAGCGAGAGTTATGGTCTTAGGTAATGGTCTTCTCTTTCTGGTGAAGATACATACTTTTGATTTGGACTCAGATAAGTCCAATCCGTTATTATTTGTCCAATTTATTAGGTTAGTCATTGATCTATTTAGCTTGTCTATGCCGTCTTCTACTCACAGTTATATGTATAAACGCAAATGTCATCCGCAAACTGTAGTATCTCCACGTCATCAACCCACTTCTGTAGATCTTCAGTATATATTAAGTACAACAGTGGAGATAAAATACTCCCTTGTGGGATACCTACATTGGTGGTTCTAGGACCCACAATGGTCTGACCTGTCTGTACGTATAGTTTTCTATCTTCGTAAAGCGATATAATTTTGTTGGCTAAAGTATCTGGCAAGCCAACCTTTATCATTTTTTTGTGTAAAATTTTTAAGTTAACAGCATCATATGCATTTCTAATATCCAAAAAGGTTGCAACTGCTGACTTTTTATTGGAAAATGAGATGTTGATATCGCACACTAAATGACTCACATTTTCGACTGATGAAAAGCCTTTTCTAAATCCAAATTGTGTAGTAGGCAATTTTTTCTTACTTTCAAGCCAGTGTTCCAGTCTTCTTTTTAGCATTCGTTCGAAGGTTTTGAATACGCAAGAGGCCAAGCTTAGGGCACGATATGACTGAAGTTGAGTGGGATCTTTACCTCAACACCATTACTAGTAAGTATGTTTTCCAATCTGCCGGGATGTTATCAGACGTCCATATATAATTTATTAGTTGTAGCAAAACTCGCTTAGATGTTCTGCCTAAATTTGATAGCATCGAGTAGTGCACCTGATCTTTTCCGGGAGCTGTATTGTTGCTTTGCTTAAGGCTGATTTCTAGTTCGTTCATTGTAAATTCTGACAACAGGGTATTTTCTTCTCTGTATAAGGTTTTGGGGATTTTTTGTGGTGCCGTGCAGGGAGCCATTTTAGCAAGAAGTTGCTCTGCAGTTTCTATACTAATTTGCGGGGTTCTTGAATTGACAGTAGCATTTTTAATTCTTCTAACTGCAGACCACATATCTGATATTGGTGTATTTTTATTAATTGCATTGCAAAATTCTTTCCAGCAACTTCTTTTGCTTTCCAAATGCCATATGATGCATATTTAGGTCTCCCCCCAAAATAAGAGGTTTTTTGAGACTGAAGAAAAATGTTCTCCATGATATGTAAGATATTTTCTGTCCAGGCTTTATGTAAACGGAATAGAAATTTATTGTTATTTTATTATTAAGAGAGACTGAAATTGCAACCGTGGCAATCTCAGATACCTGATGAAAATCCACTATAGGTACAGACACTAAATTATTTTTTATTAATATGGCTACTCCGCCGTAGCCATCGCTACGGTCTTTCCTAACGATGTTATATCCCGTGAAATTAATGTTTGAGTTTTCTTTGAGCCATGTTTCGCTTAACATGGCAACATATGTTTTATGATCATAAAGGAATTTTTCTAGATAGCCTTTTTTTGGTATTAAAGATCTACAATTCCATTGTAGTACGTTGAATTTTTATTCTAAAAGTATAATCTTGTTAATCTTAGATTTTAAAAACTCTGTCAAATTTCCTTCTGATATATTGTTTTCTTCCGATTCTTTAAGATAATTTGTCAACAGTGTAGCTAATGATTTACAAGCTTGTTCGTTTTTATAGTTTATATCGAATGTACTGGAGTTTATTTTTTGATTAAAATTTAGCGGGTTATTATTTTTGTTTACTATAGGGTTAAACGAAATAACCGGCTGGCTTAATATTTCTTTGTGTGCTCGTAGTAAGGGATTATTGGGAGTATATACCTGCGTACGTTTCCGTTTTTGAGTTGGAACTAAACCTCACTCATTTGTTTCGATTTCAATTGGTTTATTTACTTGGTAAGCATAACTAGTCTTAAATTTGTCTTTAGCTTCCTTGTAGGAAACGTTTTCTTTTCCCATTATTGTTTTGATGCTTTTTTGTTTGCCAAATTCAGGACATTTTTTTCTATCGGTGGCCTCATGAGGGCCCTCGCAAAGGATACAAAAAGGAGTTTGGGTAGTCTGACAGGAATTATTATTATGGTCCCCCCCGCAATATTTACATCTCTCTCTCTCCCCTTACATTGCGTGCTTACGTGGCCATATCGCAAACACTTGAGGCACTGTACTACTTTTTGAATAAAAGGCTCTACGGGAAAAAGTATTTTTTCTATCTGAACTCTCTGCGGTAATTCTTTGCCACTAAAGGACAATAGCACAGATAGCGTAGGTACGTATAAACAATATAATATAACACAACTTTTTTCTCGTGAAAAAAAAATCAAATTTCTTATTTGTGCTCATATACTGCTACTTAAAAATATTGCTCTTCAAAGGGAACGGTCAATATAGTTAAGGAAAGAAATATATATATCACGAAGACTTAATCAAAGAGAGTTTATATTTCTCTTATTATGACTCAGTAGACATAATTATCTTTAGTGGTATTGTGTCCTTTGGAATAGACCGTAACATATGTGTTTTTCCGAGCAATAGAATGGCCCTCACAGAGCATACAATACATCGTTTATTGACCCTTCTGTTCCAAAAGACTAAAGTATATTGAAACATTTCTCAGGCCCCCGCTATTCCTTTCCGATTTTTATCGGATACAGATACTGTAGAAATAAAATTTATCACAGGCTTATCCAACTACCACACACAGCAGCACCAACACCAGCAGCAGCACCAAAGGGCACTCACACACTCTCCGGTTTACGGTTGTATGTTTTTATCATTCTATTGTAAGACTATTATTGAACCAATATTTTATGTGTTCAAGCACACGGCCCGTATATTTCCTTCTCATTTGTCGTTACGGCCTTCATCCCACTTAAGGACAATGTTCTACAATACCATCTAAAATTTAAAGAATCAGGCCATCTTTTTACGCAGTGGTATTAGAATGTAAAACCATTTATTATAACGTCTTACTTGGTAATTTGCTTTAATAAGTTCACTTTAAAGGATCCTCTTAACGGAACAATTTTTTAGATCTAAGAATCGTTTCGCTAATAGAATTAGCCTCATCAAAGGATTAAATTAAAAACTTCCATTCGGAAAGGTTTCCGATGTTATAAGAGTGAAATATGATCTTATTAAAAGAAGGTAATTCAGTGAACGCAGGGAAAACGATTTCAGCTCTAAAATAGATTCCATTATTTTTCAATTCAAAACAGGGATATCTAATAAGGCGCGTAAGTTTATTATGTTGGCTAGTAGCTGCGAATGCTATAGCTAGAGGTGGACAATTTTTTTGTCCTGTATTTGTTTGTTAAGTTTCCGAGGTACAGAAAGCATAGATTTCCTAATGCGTCTCCAAAACGGAAGAGCCTGATTTTTAACAATGCCTTGTACGCCATAAAGTGCCTTCTAAGTGTAAGCGGTGGTTCTTGAGCTTCTGACAACATTAAAGATGTTGGGGATTTTTGTTTGGATTTCCTTGAGGGACTCCTGCATTAATTGGATACAGTTTAGAGGAATGGCCATCCATGACAACAGAAATGCTCCGGTTGGAGAGGAAATTTTCTGTCCAGGTACAGAATTTTGGTGGTAGGCCATAGGGGGTAAGTTTATTAAGCAGCGCTGTGTGCCAGACCTGGTCGTATGCTTTTTATATGTCTAGAGCGACAATCTGGGATTCACCTTGTAGTTCCATAGACTTGTTCCAAGAATGGGTAACAAAGGAAATGAGGTCGGCAGTTGATCTGCGCTGACAGAATCCATACTGCCGGTCGTGGATCAGACTGTGTTTTTCAAGAAATTTTAGTAATTCGGTGTTTATATACTTTTTCATCACTTTAGAGACGACTGAAAGCAGAGAAATGGGCCTGCAGTTGCTAGGAAGCGCTTTGGGGGCGCCTTTCTTGGGGACGGGCTGTACTCGAGCAGTTTTCCAGTTACTAGGGAATATGCCTCTATTGTAAGATGTCTGAAACAGGCGAGTCAAGACAGGAGCAAGTTCTGGTACGCATTTTTTGAGAACAATTGCTGGGATCTCGTCAAGGCCAGAGGCTTTCTTGATATTAAGAGAAGAGAGCATCTTTCGTAACTTTTTAGTTTTGAAAATGATATCCCTCATTTTATGCGCGCATAATAGAATTTCCGGCGAACAACGAGGCAAAAAGTTCAGCCTTGCCCAAGACGGTACAAACATTTTCATCCCCTGAAACAAGAGGTGGGAACGTACTCTTGCAGAAATTATTCCCAATAGATTTAACAAGAGTCCAGAAGGGTTTGCTGCCGTTGGAGCTTGAGAGGACTTTGTTTTTGATGTGGTTATTAAACGAGTCTTTTGCCTCAGAAAGAATGCGGAGATAGCGGTTTCTTGCGTCGTTAAATGCTTATCGGTTTTCTTGACTGAGATTGTGTAGAAACGTTTTGTGAGCTTTGACATTTTCACCTTGTCTCAGGATTTAGAGAACCAGGGCTTTTGAGTGGCTAAAGAGGTTTTCTGTGTACGTGGAATAAAGAATTCCATGCCAGCTTGGATAATTTCGGTGACGTTTTGTGAGATATCAGAGGGGTCAGGATGAGAGAAGCAGACAGACGCCCATGGAAATGAAGAAAAGTAATCCCGCATTTCGTCCCAGTTCGCGGAGTTGTAGTGCCAAACGATACGTGGGTGTAATGACTGTGTGACCTCGGGTTGCATTGCGTAGGAAGCAGTGACCATGTCGTAGTCTGAGCGACCAAGGGGGGCGGTGACTAATGTCTTATAGGATGACCTAAATGTTCCAATGCAAATTCTAATGACTTTATTGAATACAATCAATCTGAAGTAGATTTGTATTAGATGCTACTCCATAAACAACCCATCCATAATCCACAATTGAAAGAACGAATGATCTATAAAACATTAAATATATTTTTGGGTCAGCACCCCATTTAGTATGAGATATTTATCCCAGCATGTTTCTCCCATTTTCTTACTACTACCTTAAACTTCTCAACTTTTCTGAACAAATAATTGTTGATGTCAGCAAGTTGAAATTAGTGGTTTCCCTGTCAGTTAGTTATGTGTGCTAGACCTCATCTCGAACATATGTTTTTGGTAAGCCATGCTTCTTAATTAAATTTCACTATTTTAAAAAAGGATTTTCTATTTTGAAAATGCCTTCAGGCTCTAGACTGCTGGATATTGGTTCGCTTTTGTTTCCTATCTCCCTGGCTGCAGGAGAGTAGCCAGCATTGAGTAATCTCTCGCGGAACAAGATTGCAGAGACACCTTGCCTGATCATAGGACAGCATTCATTATTTAGTTATTCGGAATTGTGTTGAAAACGACAAAGTTTTTTGCAAACTAATAAGAGCAATAAAAGTTTTAGAATTAAATTCCCCATAAAATGTAATAATAACTTTTTAAATCCGCCAATAGGTTAAAAGATTCTGTCACATTTTAAGGGTGAATCATCCCTTATCAACCCTTTAAAATGCTTCAATTGAATTCTTATTACTGTCGATTCTCGCTTCTAGTATACTCAAAACGAAGTAAGCTGCGTTAAATCACAATATTTTGGGTTCCCTTACATGCCCCTGCTCTATGTCGGTCCTTGTACGAACCAGCCTGTATATATAATATGATATATCACCGCATATTACAGGGAAGCTAACAAAGACTAATTAAGCCATCTGTACTCAGTTCCAAAAATATGTATTAGACTTTAACCCATTAGTACCCAGAGTATATTTTGTCCTTGTTCTTTTTGAATAAATGTCGTAACTCTAAAGAATGCAGATGTAATAGTTAAAATCTACCTAAATTTGATCCATTATATTACCAGATTATATATTATTTAATGTCCTTCCAAGGGGACGCTAAGTACTGTGGCCGCTTTAGGTACAGAAACTACATTTTCGTTAAAACAATTTTAGTGTTGGAAATCAAATAGGTATACCAACGTATGTATTAACATGTATGATATGGCTTCACAGTGAAGCCAGAGAAGTATTCTCCAAGTCTGTATGCAGTATGGACAAGTTTCACCAAGTAAGGGCAACAACAATCAATGAAATGAATGATATGATTTGAAGCAAAACTTAGGATGAAGGGCTATGTTGCATCTTTCACAAATAAAGTTGCTTTTCTTGCTACAATAGGCACATCGCCGATCCCTCTCATTATATATTATTATGTGTCCTATATTGTTCTATCATACTTCAGATAATGGCCTTGCAATTTTGTTTTTGCCTTGTTGTGACTTAACTCCATAAGAACCCACCAAAGTGAGTGCAATATATCTTCGAAACGATAATAACGTTTGACTGACCTGGAGAGTATTCCCTAGTTTTTTTGCAAAGCAGCCATCCGTTCACAACAGATACATCTAATAAATACAGGAATAAAGGCCAATACCACTTTCGCTGTCGAATTCTGGATCTGTATGCTGCAACTAGCGCATCCATCTTATTAACACCGCCCATCTATTTATTATAGTTTGCGATCATTTTTGGCTGCTGTACATTTTTTTAAGAATGCGCAGCGCGGTCCCAACGCTGAGTGCTAGTTACCCCATCACTTTCATAATTTGAGACAACATTTACAACTGTATTGTCTTTTCACTGAACAAGAATGGTAGCATTATTCCTAAAAAATTTGAAGCTACCTCTGGGTAAATCATTCAATGATTTTTTCGTTGGAAGTGGACACTGCTCTAAACGGTTCCTACGTATTGTTCCCGTTGCGCAATAGTTTTCTTCAGCTAAGTAGGCATATAACGGCAGACCAGTGAAGTAGTTATCCATAAACATTTTATGTCCATTTTTTTTATGACAGCTGAACCTGATTGAGTAGAGACAAAACCACATCTCCACCCAGGCTAAAGTACTTTTTATTATTCGCGTTTTTTTTCCTGTATAAATTTCGAAGCCGTACATGCATCCATTACTAGAGCATAACGCCCAGTTCTTGTAACCAACACGAATGGGCTTTCCTTTTATAAATTGTTTAGCATAGTGCTTGCCGTAATACGGAACCATGGTCTCATCGACGCAAACACACTCATCAAAGCCAGCATGTTGTCTGAAATTTTTATTTAGTGTATCTATTAGTGGTCTCAATTTGTACAGTCTGTCTTCTTGAGGCAATTTCGAATTGTCATTGAAATAAAGATATTTTAGAATTTTGTCAAATATATTTCGACGTATGCTATTCTGGAGTATTTTTGGTACATCTTCTTCGCTTGACCAGTAGAGTCTTCTTTTAGGGTATTTACCATATCCAGATAAAAGAATTCCTCCCAAAATTACATACAATTCTTCTATGGTCAAAGGAGATCAACATTTTTTGGGTGAGCATATGTGTTGCTTTGTTGAACTATCGAAAGAAGTAGATTGTTATCAAAAAACAGTTTAAAAAAATCTACTGGGCTATTTGAATTTTTGCTTCAAAAGATGGTTCTGTTGGAGTAACATTGATAACCATATGGTTATTACTGGGTTCACCTGCATCATTTCCTCGCCAAACGGAACTTCGGTAAGGTCAGTATGCTGGATCTGAATGGTCTTGAGATGGTTTTGCTTTTTCTTCCCGCAGTTTATTCTGAATAACAGATAAAGGTAATAAATGTCCAGGATCATATTCCTCGGTATCGTTGACAAAAACCATTTCGCATTGTTGTAGTAATATTCCTCGAGGCAAGTGATTTAAATCTGCCTCGTGTTCGTCATCAGATTGATCACTGTCGGGTTCCGGATCGTTTCCATCGTCTGGCGGCAGCATGTATATATTTTATTGCGGCATATCGTCATCGTTTTCACAGAGACAATCGATCAGTTGAGCCAGTGACAATCTGAAACAAAGAACACGTGGTGCTTAGCGTCTCTTATAACGGACATAATGTTCGTAATTCATTTTCTACTAGTAATATTGCATGAACGAATTTGTACTATGCTTGTATTGTAACAACTTTATTCTTAGTATAAACAAGAATAAAATGTGAAAATTTAAACACTCAGGTAAGTAAATTTTTAATACATACCCTCCTCTCCTTGTTGAATATAATGACGGATCCATAATTGAGTTATTTCACAAATAAACCGTCAAAAGCTACGAAACATGCACCAGACGCTTCGAGTCACATGTACAGAATGCAGTTTGTACAGGTTGGTTGTTGACAAATGCGCGCTATTTTAAAAATGGGCGCCAAATACAACGTCCCTTTTAAGCCACGCTAGGCACTAATGGGTTTTAAACATATAAATTTAAAGAAACCACCTTAATTATTCATTTTTTCGACGTAATGTTTTTGATTTGTATGGAAGAAGAGCAATTCTTTTAAAATTAATATCATCGTCCTGAAACTTTTATAATTAGGTTGTTTTTCATAAAACCTAACAGTAGCTAATTCAATTAGGCAAAGAATGTTCACTGAGTGTGGTTCGGTAAAATCAAAATTAATAAGAACTTCCTAATTTAGTTTGTAGTCTTCCTGTGTTCCAGCCCAGACTAAGACTAACTCACTTAGTCTCTTGTATTGTCTGCTTCTCACAAATGGAGGTTAGTTTCATTTGGTTTATTCCATTTACGAAGAGTTGTTAAGCCTATGATAGATACTGTTAGTTATATACACATATATGTGAAATATGAAGTTAACCGGACGAAAGTGTTTTGAATGCCTCTTAATTAATGTGAAATAGAACCCTTTACATGCGAGGCTGGTTGGCGCTAATTCGATATTGTATACCTAATATTATCGACATGAACATGGAGATGGTCTCGTATATGCCAGTCTGTGGTGATATGATACACCTAACTCACAGAATATGTTATGTAATTAGTTGTCGGGGCTGTATTGGTCGAAGGGGCGGGCAGGGTGAAGTGAGGCCGCCAGTTTATGTAACACGCGCTGATCTTCATTAAATTAAAAATGGTATTCGCATTGTTGTCTCTGGTGCTGGTAGTAGTTAATTCTCGCTAATACTCTTACACCAAGCTGAGAGATTTATCGGTTTATGAAAGTTTTATCAGATTTTGGAATACGTCAATAATACGGTAATATAACAGCTTCATTTCGTCAACTAAATAAATGAATAATATAAAAATTTCGGGAGCAGCAAGTGGCTTATAGTAGCGAATTTTCATAAGAAGTGTACACTCTAATTATATAACATATTAGTAAAGTTAATACTTTAAACTTACACAGATCTTGAAGATCGATTTTAGAGGTCCTAGTATGTGCACATTTGAAAAATTATTTCAAAACTGTTACCATCGATATCTCTCTATTATCAAAAAAATCTTGCGTTCTAACTCATTTTGAGAAAAATGCCTAAAACTCAATTTTCTATGAATTTAAAGAACTAAATTTTGCTACACCTGTAGAAAGTATAAGTCTCTTTAAAAGAAACTTCTCTTACAAACTTCAATAAAGTTATACAAAAGATTTCCGGAAGGAAATTTAATTTATATTTAGAAAAGGAAAGTATCTGCCAGTAGGCAGTGGGGGTTCTGGGCGGGGTAGGCAGTAAAAAGAAAATATGGGCAGAAAATTAGAATCAAACTGGCTTGAAAGCTGTCTTTTTTACATCTTAAAGCCATATCCCCTGCCTACCCCGCACAGCACCACTATCCCCCCAGGTGCCGTAACTTCCTTGGCGGGTAGGAACAAGACATTTTTGTTGTGGTTTATGCAGCGAGGGTGGTTGTATGCACGCGAGGGGGCAGGAAAATCCCACGACAAAGCAGCCCCCCTCCGCGCCTCAAGTCGAAGCAGGGGGGGCGCTTCGTGGTAGGCATTTTCCTTCCCCCTTCGTGTGCATACAACCACCCTCGTTGCATAAACCACAAGAAAAACTTCTTGTTTATACCCCCCAAGGAAATTACGTGACCTGGGGCAAATATGGGTGCTGTGCGTGGTAGGCAGGGTTTAATGGGGATATGACTTCAAATAGACAGCTTTCAAGCAGTTTTCTTCGCATTTTCTGTTCATATTTCTTTTTTACTACCTACCCCGCCCAGCACCGCTATTCATTCCCAGTCCCGTAACTCCCTTGGGGGGTTTGAACAAGACTTTTTTCTTGTGGTTTGTGCATTAAGGTGGGGTCCTAGTAATGTTTATGAAAACAATTTTTGGAAAAGCGTTCAGGAGCTAATCTGCAAATTTACCAAATTTTCATTAAATCCTTCAAATTTCACTTACTCAATTTGCTATTAACGTAAGCTTTGTTGGTTAGGAAACCAACATTTAAGTTTAATTTCGGAAAATTTTTGTATATTTTCAAACCATACGTAATTTTGATAAAATATAGTATATTGTTTCTACTACATAGGCTATACCGGTAATCATTGATGCCTGCTCGCATTTGCTATTCAAAACATTTTTATGGAAATTCACTTCCATAACACACTTGCTGCATCCAGACCTTTGAAAAATGTTTTAGTGAATTTTCTTAGAAAAAATTCACTAATGAGGAGATCTCGACTTTTGAATTTTGAAAAAATTTCTTCAAATGAGCGCGATCTAGGACCCCTAGAACCCATATCCGGGGTCAGTTTCAATTTTTATATGTTTATATATATATATATATATATATATATATATATATATATATATATATATATATATATATATATATATATATATATATATATATATATATATATATATATATATATATATATATATGTATCACACCGATAACTCAAAAAATAATGGGCCGATTTTGATAAAATTTGGCAGGTACCTTTCTTTTGTAAATGGCTTGGATAAGTTCGTTAGTCAGGAAAATCGGACGAGGTTTTCCGGGAAAATTTTGAGTTTTCATTCGAAAAAAATTCTTATCTCAAAAAGTAATAAGCCGATTTTAATAAAATTTGGCATGTACCTTTCTCTTGTAAATGGCTTTGACAAGTTTGTTAGTCAGGAAAATCGGATGAGGTTTTCCGGGAAAATTTTGAGTTTTCATTCGAAAAAAATTTTTATCTCAAAGAATAATAGGTCGATTTTGATAAAATTTGCCAAGTACCTTTCTTTTGTAAATGACTTTGACAAGTTTGTTAATCAAAAAAATCTGACGAGGTTTTCCGGGAAAATTTTGAGTTTTCATTTGAAAAAAAAAATTTATCTTAAAAAATAAAAAATCTATGATAACCAAATTTGGTAGGTAGGTTTACGATATAAAAAGTAAACTATACACCAAAATTTAGATTTCTATGTTACAAGAAAAAAAAGTTATAATAAAATATTTTGTGCCAGATCATTTCTATGAAAATTCACTACCATAACGCACTTGCTGCGTCCAGGCTTTTTTATATTTTCAAACAATAAAGTTATTTCGATGAATTATGGTACATTGTTTCTACTATATAGGCAACCAAGTTTGATGCCTGCTTTCATCAAAGAAAGACATTTGCTATTAAAAATATTTTTAATGTATGTGCGTGTATGTGCACATGAAGAGATAATGTGCATTTTATGTCCTGCACATAGTGTTAAGTACTGGACGTATAAAGCCTAGTGACGTGAGTGCGTATACATGAGTGTATATGCGCTCGCGTATGTGTGTGAGTGAAGTATGTAAGTTTTAATTTTAAAATATATTTTTAGTAAGCAGCAAGCGTAAAGGGAGATAAAAGAAGTTAAAAGAAAAAAGTTGAAGAGCTTGTTAGATTAACATTCTTAAGACAGGTTTTTCCATAATGAAAAGCAAAGTCAGAAGCATCCTTGTTCTTTTTGAAGATTGGCAGTGACTAAATGAGCCAGTTCTCAAAGTCAAAACTCTAATCAAAAAAAAAATATTTAAAAAAAAATTCGCTACCATAACGCACTTTCTGCATCCAGACTTTTTTGTTTAACATAGACCTACAGTAAATAACCGCATACAACCACAACATTTTTGTAATGACAAGCGTAAGCTAGACTTTTTTGAAGCTTTAGAAGTCAAAACTCACACACACACGGCAATATATTATTTCAAAAATGTTATATTAAGATAATGAGTTGATGTATGTCAATACTTTCATTGTATAGAGTCTACTCTAATACTGTTATTGTTTGGTTATTTTATTGTTGTAACTGTTATTATAGTTATTACTGTTATAGGTTAATTCTATTTTTATGTTAAATATTGACATACATCACGTAGACATTTTGAAAGCCTCATCCGTCATTTTTGTTTCATTTTATTTTCAATTTTGGAGACTTTTTTGATCACACCATCATGGCAACAGATCTTTATTTGTAGTTGTCATGATTTCGTATTAATTTAATTTCTATATGGCTGAGGATGCTGTCCAGCAGCAAAACTGTTGAAGAACGTCCTATAACATCTAGAATTCAGAAGGGCTGCTTGCTCCAGTTAGCATACGCGCTGGCTACGTCCTTCACCAACACAAACGAAACCCAACAATGAAGTCAGAGAAGTAGTCTCCAAGTCTGTATGTAGTATGGACCAGTTTTACCAAGTAAGGGTAACAACAATCAATGAATATATATATATATATATATATATATATATATATATATATATATATATATATATATATATATATATATTAAACGTTAAATGTAGCGGCTTCTCCTCCAGGCACCAAAATTTACTTCAGATTTCTCTTCCTCCCGACGCGTTTCGACACTCCAAGAGGTCATCTTCAGGGGATAAATCTGTTAAAGTGTCGTGTACGAGCTTCAACTTCAAGTCAGTTTCCTCCTTTTTGGCGTATGCTGATCTGAGTTCCCGAAACGGTGTGACGTTCAGAAATGAAATCATTAATGCGAGGCTGGCATATGTCACAAATTCTTACAGAAGGTTGTCTAGGTGTTCAGTCCTATTAGGATTTGGTTCCTGTCAACATGTTTGAGAAGAGATCTAATACCAAGATTTGTCAAGAATTTATACAGCAGATCAGTGCCATTCAATCTCCATAGTATTGTTCAGAAATTCAGTAGATCGGTGATGAAGAGGGAACTAAGATCAGCATACGCCAAAAAGCAGGAAACTGACTTGAAGTTGAAGATCGTACACGACACTTTAACAGATTTAACCCGTGAAGATGACCTCTTGAAGTGTCGAAACGCGTCGGGAGTAAGAGAAATCTGAAGCAAATTTTGGTGTCTGGAGGAGAAGCCGCTACATTCAACGTTTAATTATGGTAAGCCCAGACGGTGTGACGTTCAGAAATGAATATATATATATATATATATATATATATATATATATATATATATATATATATATATTATATATGCAAAAGCAAGTGAATGTACTTCATTGTAAGGCAGGATATATAAGGGGACACCAAATATGGTTTATTGCAGTTCTAGTTTGCTATTATTTGAATAAACTTTTTTGAAGGCCCTGACATTTCTATTAGTAATTTTTTTTAATACAAATTACATAAAAAACATTAAGCTATTTTCATCATTTAATGGTCTAGAGATACGTTAAAATAAAACAACCTTAGTTCTTAAGATCGAGCGCCTCCGTGGCCGTGCGGGAAAGTCGATTCAGACTTTTCAATACGGACTCGGGGGTCGACGGTTCGATCCTCACCGGCGGCGGATGATTTTTCAAAATCACTGTCGTCGTTGAGATCGAGCTCAAGGTGGAGGGTAGGTTAGTTTAGATGAGCAAAAAGGGTCAGCAATGGCCTAATTGCCAGTAAGCATCTTACCTTTACCTTTTTTTTTTAGTTCTTAAGATCTGTATCAAGAATCTGCTTTAAACGTTATATAAATTAAATAACCGCTCTTAAAATTGCCAACGAAGCTATGTAGTTTCGGATATCCTATAGATTGTAATGGTTTTAACACTCTATTAAAAGCCGATTGAACCTCCATAGAAATATACTTTAACTTTTAAACTACGTTTCTTACCAAAGATATAAAATATACAATTTAGAGAGTTTTCGTTGGCTTATGGTTACTCCCTCTATAAATTTGAAGTGTAAGGATATGATTACCCGCGCTTTCGTCGGTGGATGCATCAAGTAGGCTAGCTAGCATATTTTTGCTGGAAGCTGGAAGTTGTAGAGCAGTGAACAAACGCACCTACGTAAACTTTTATGACTCAACTTTTCTATTGTACGAGTAAAAACTTTTTTAATAAACACAAAAGTGGGACTTCCAGCGCAATAAATATGTTGTAAACCTTAAAAAATTTCCCTCTTCAAGAGCTACGTAACATATCTCCATGAATATTTTAGATTCAGTATTTTCCTCATATGAAAGTTAAATACAAATAATGCTGCACCAGCTATTGCGCATACAGGATTGCGCATAAGTAACGCGACAAGGCCATAACTTTTGTAAGACTAGATGCATTCTCGCAACAATTAGAACCGTAGACCGGTTTCGCTCTCATTAGAGCTCTTCAGTACGGCATACTAATTGTAGCAAAAATGCACCAAAAATAACACGGCTATAGTATAGCCAGTCTTAAAACACTAAGTGAGTGGTGAACGTGTCGCCACCTAGTTCGGAACCAAGTACTATGTTGTCATGCCCGCTCCAAATAACACAGAGTGTTAAAAATAGAGACAGTATACAACTAACTAACAATTTATGCCGTAATGAAGAGCTCTAATGAGAGCGAAACCGGTCTACGGTTCTAATTGTTGCGAGAATGCATCTAGTCTTACATACTTTGTCCCTATATTGGGGTAGAAATGGGCCAGGGCTAACAATTTTTTAAATTGTTAGTTAGTTGTATACTGTCTCTATTTTTAACACTCTGTGTTATTTGGAGCGGGCGTGACAACATAGTACTTGGTTCCGAACTAGGTGGCGACACGTTCACCACTCACTTAGTGCCATAACTTATATTAAACAGAGAAAGGCATCGGACTCAAAATTTCAAAGGTTGCATAAAAAAATCGACCTTTGAAAATTGTGTTGCAGAGTCAGGACCCTGCACGAAGTGTTTGAGGGGCAAAACTCTATTGACGGCGATTTACACCAGGGTAATATAAAAATTCGCGACGGCATGACACCCAGACAGCTCAACTACCTGAATCATTTAAGAAACACTTTGAAGGGGCGTGTTGACGCGGGGGAGACAAATTTGACCATTAAGTACAAAATTGGTGTTCCCCATATAGTTCAAGCAAATATCCAAAAAAACATATAAAAGTCTGGACGCATCAAGTGCGTTATGGTAGCGAGTTTTCATAAAATGCTTTAAATTTGTATAATAAACCTATAAAATCGAGTTTTGGTGGAGTAAGGTATTTACGAGGGCAACAAACCAACCAAATTTCATCAAAATAACTTGATTATTTTTTTTGAGAAACAATTTTTTTTCGAATTTTTTTTTATTTTTGCAGTCTCACTATCGATACCTTTCTATTAGCGAAAATTGGCTAATAAGAACAAAACAGAAATGTCACTACCTGAAAAAAAGAGGTAACAGTACACGATGCTCACAGGTGGTCACCCATCCAAGCACTGACCACTCCCGAGGTTGCTTAACTTCGCTGATCGCATGAAGATCAATCAATCAATGGTTTTTTCAACGTGCTATAGCTGTTCGCTTAAAATGATTATTTATCCAAGGTTTATATATTCTTTATTAATTTTTAGGTTTCGATTGTAAATAAAGAATTAATTTATTTTTAAATTTTGCAATATTTACACAATTTTTAACAATCCTGATACTGCATACGTACTGTGCCTGTGTAAAAAAAATTTACATAACTTATTTTAAAGGTTAATGTCTTGGACAACTCACTCATTTCACAATATGATCAAACAAAGCATTGATTAAATTCACAAGCTTTTCATATAAACTAAACTTATTAATCGAAAAACAACCTATTCTCTCATTAACCTAAAATTTAAAAAGCCTGGACGCAGCAAGTGGGTTATGGTAGTGAATTTTCATAGAAATGATCTGGCACAAAATATTTTATTATAACTTTTTTCCCTTGCAACATACAAGTCTAAATTTTGGGGTAAAGTTTACTTTTTATGTCGTAAACCTACCTACCAAATTTGGTTATTATAGCTTTTTTATTTTTTGAGATAATTTTTTTTTAATGAAAGCTCAAAAACGAACTTATGCAATCCATTTACAAAAGGAAGGTACACGCCAAATTTTATCAAAATCAGTGTGATACACACACACACACACACACACATATAAAAATGTAACTGACCCCGGATATGTGTTCTAGGAGTCCGAGTTCGCGCTCATTTGCAAATTTTTTTTCAAAATTCGAAAGTTGGGATCTCCCTCATAGTGAATTTTTTCTACGAAAATTCACTAAAAAGAATATGAATAGCGAGCATTGATTAACAATAGAAACTACAAAACAGACAGGACGGTCGAAACCGTGTATGTTAGGCATAAATGGTACGTTATCTGCAGAAGGTATCATTGACTAATAGCTATTTACAAAGACGAAATCTGCTCGTTATGATAATTAAACTAAGGGAACAGGAAATGTAATGTTAAGTGACCTTACATTATTAAGGTGATGAATGTAGCAGGAGACCACGTAAGGCACGTAAAAAGAAATGTTGCATGGAAATTTCAAGTAATTTGTTAGGTCACATAAATAAAAGTTACATAGAGAGCGAGCATTGACTAACAATGTAAGTTAAAGGTGCAATCATAGCAAATGGGCACACGATGCCTAGTAAGAGGATGAGATACAAGTAAAGAGACAGTGGCGGACAGATAGTGTCCGAGCGATTCCAATAGTCATGACGTCAACTGCTGTCGTTCCTGCGAGAGAACATAAATGTACTGGGTCTTGGAGAGCATCTTTATAAGGTTATGCAGAAGGCGGTAATACTTGCAATTGTCCACACCGTGCGGAGATTCCTGGGAAATAAGTATGTCGCGTTGTCGGTCAGGGCCCGATAACTTGAAAAGGGCTCCATCTGAGCTCAGTCTCTTTGGTATCTGAGATACCTGGGACGAGTGAATGTTCCCCATTGAGTGGGTGTGAAAGCCCTTCAGGCTAAAGTCTATAATAATCATAATCATAATCATAATCATAATCATAATCATAATCATAATCATAATCATAATCATAATCATAATCATAATCATAATCATAATCATAATCATAATCATAATCATAATCATAATCATAATCATAATCATAATCATAATCATAATCATAATCATAATCATAATCATAATCATAATCATAATCATAATCATAATCATAATCATAATCATAATCATAATCATAATCATAATCATAATCATAATCATAATCATAATCATAATCATAATCATAATCATAATCATAATCATAATCATAATCATAATCATAATCATAATCATAATCATAATCATAATCATAATCATAATCATAATCATAATCATAATCATAATCATAATCATAATCATAATCATAATCATAATCATAATCATAATCATAATCATAATCATAATCATAATCATAATCATAATCATAATCATAATCATAATCATAATCATAATCATAATCATAATCATAATCATAATCATAATCATAATCATAATCATAATCATAATCATAATCATAATCATAATCATAATCATAATCATAATCATAATCATAATCATAATCATAATCATAATCATAATCATAATCATAATCATAATCATAATCATAATCATAATCATAATCATAATCATAATCATAATCATAATCATAATCATAATCATAATCATAATCATAATCATAATCATAATCATAATCATAATCATAATCATAATCATAATCATAATCATAATCATAATCATAATCATAATCATAATCATAATCATAATCATAATCATAATCATAATCATAATCATAATCATAATCATAATCATAATCATAATCATAATCATAATCATAATCATAATCATAATCATAATCATAATCATAATCATAATCATAATCATAATCATAATCATAATCATAATCATAATCATAATCATAATCATAATCATAATCATAATCATAATCATAATCATAATCATAATCATAATCATAATCATAATCATAATCATAATCATAATCATAATCATAATCATAATCATAATCATAATCATAATCATAATCTCAATCTCAATCTCAATCTCAATCTCAATCTCAATCTCAATCTCAATCTCAATCTCAATCTCAATCTCAATCTCAATCTCAATCTCAATCTCAATCTCAATCTCAATCTCAATCTCAATCTCAATCGTAATAGTAATAGTAATAGTAATAGTAATAGTAATAGTAATAGTAATAGTAATAGTAATAGTAATAGTAATAGTAATAGTAATAGTAATAGTAATAGTAATAGTAATAGTAATAGTAATCGTAATCTTAATCTTAATCTTAATCTTAATCTTAATCTTAATCTTAATCTTAATCGTAATCGTAATCGTAATCGTTATCATAATCGCAATCGCAATCGCAATCGCAATCGTAATCGTAATCGTAATCTAATCATAATCACAATCACAATCACAATCACAATCGCAATCGCAATCGCAATCGCCATCGCCATCGCAATCACAATCACAATCACAATCACAATCACAATCACAATCACAATCACAATCATAATCATAATCATCATAATAACTTATTCCCTATAAATCCAATGTAAGTACACAAAAAAAATTTGTAGCTAGCGAATAATATTGATCCACAAAGCATATAAAATGCTGTACGTGGAGAAAAACATATAAAATTAATCTAAAATACATTTCCAAACGAATAGGCAGAATTTCAAAAATAAAAAGGCTATCACATGACCCCTATTGCCATTTGAAAATATTTTAGAGATCAATTAGATATCAGAATCACGGAAAGAAACGTTAGAGTTCTTAGCACATACACATTTCACAGATTGTCTGATCCTGAATAGTGAAGAACTCCCGCCGGCCGGGGGTTGATATAAACGCCCTTAAAGTGAAGACTGGCGGGTTTCTCAGAAAATAATTACAGCCTCGGCGGTGGAGTGTGTTGCCCACCCTCACAAGCAAACTTGACGTGCTTCAGGTTTGTTTCAACAAAATCATTTCCTATGGCTGCCGACTCGTTTTCATTGGGCCACGTGTATACAAACATTTAAAATAGCGACCTGCTTTTCGGAGATTTGAAATAATTTTTCGAAGAAACAATATCTACGAATGCAGTTTTTTTACGAAAATTCGCTGAAACATGAATAGCTTATTAAAATAAACGTATCCAACAAGATTTATCGATAAGTTAGATAACTTAATAAAAAGTTTGATAATTCTGGTAGCGCCTCACTCTCCTACATATTGATTCAGTTGAGAGCCCCGTGCGGAATTACTTTTCCGTGAAGAGAGAACATTTTATAATGACTTTAAATGATTAGTTCGCTTCGTGAGAGGTGCGTTATTATTTTTTGTTCGATTACGCCTTTATATTCTGAATATTAACTTGCGAAAATAAAAGGAGCGATCAATCGAATGATTTGATTTTTATCTACACAGAGTTTAATGTAGAGCGACAAGCCTATTAAAGACACGTATCACGTTTTCATAAAATTTAAATCATGTGTAACATAGTCATAGTATAGAGTTTTTCCACGACCTATTAGAATCGATTTGAATCATAAAAAGTCTGGTCGCAGCTAGTGCGTTATGGTAGTAAATTTTCACCAGCTAATCTCTATACCTTATATACTTCACAAATAAGGCCAAACCTCGAATACTGCTCCCATATCTGGGGTGCCGCTGCCGCTTCTACACTCGCTATCCTAGACTCCATTCAGAAGAGAGCTATACGTCTAATCGGTGACCATACCCTCACCCAAATGCTGCTATCCTTTGCCCACCGAGGTGCCGTTGGTGACCTATCTCTCTCTCTCTCTCTATCTCTCTATCTCTCTCTCTCTCTCTCTCTCTCTCTCTTATAGATATCTGCACGGGCACTGCTCAGAGGAGCTTTCTTCCATAGTTCCTCCACCTGCTGCCCCTAACAAATCTACCAGGGGAACAGAGCGATTGCACCCTTTTACTGTCCAGATCACCAGACATAGAAAATCTTGTTAGGCCCGCTCTTTTGTCCCGAGGACTTCCAAGTTGTGGAATTCCTTGCCGGCACATGTTTTTCCTTTTCCTCCGAACCTCCAAACCTTCAAGTCCAGAATTAACAAGTAGCCTCTTTCCTCCTTGTCGACACCCATAATACGATAGTGTTCAGGCTGCAAGCCCTCGTGGTGTGTTGTTGATATATATATATATATATATATATATATATATATATATATATATATATATATATATATAAATAAAAATAAAAATAAAAATAAAAATAAAAATAAAAATGTTTTTAATGGCAATTGTGTCTTTTTTAATAAAAGCATGCATGAAATTTGGATAAATATTTTTTACACAAAATTTTGCTAAAAGAATACATGAAATTCAGATTATATACCTAATCTGTAATTAAAATTGAAAATAAAATAATTTGTTTGAACGAACATCCAATAAAACCTTATATTCGACGAATTTCGTTGAAAAAATGCTCCATCAATTGGATAATTTTTCATACAAAAATTCTCAACAAATCTTTCTTCAAAGAAAATTCATTAAATTCATTCAAAGAAAATTCGCTAATAAAAATATATTAAATAAATTTTTAAAAACTGGTCCCCTTTTCCTGGCCAAAGAACCATTTCAAATTATTTACCCACCTACCAAAATACAATTTTCCACAAAAACTTTTTCGACGACACAACAATACTTTCGTGAAAATTTGCAAACAATTTTCAATAATTCAAATATTTTTCTTTAGTTCAACAACACACCACGAGAGCTCACAGCCTAAATACTATCGTACCGTGGGTGTCGACAAGGAGAAAGGAGGCAACTAGTTAACTCTGGACTGGAAGGTTTGGAGGTTCGGAGGACAAGGAAAAACATGTGCCGGCAAGTAATTCCAAAACTTGGAAATCCTCGGGACAAAAGAGCGGGCATAACAAGATGTTCCATGTCTGGTGACCTGGACAGTAAAAGGGTGCATTCGCTCTATTCCCCTGGTAGATCTGTTGAGGGCAGTAGGTGGAGGAACTATGGAAGAAAGCTCCTCTGAGCAGTGCCCGTGAAGATATCTATAAAAGAGAGTGAGGTCACCAACGGCACGTCGGTGGGCAAGGGATGGCAGCATTTGGGTGGGGGTAAGGTCACCGATGAGACGTATAGCTCTCTTATGAATGGAGTCCAGAATATCGAGTGTAGAAGCGCCAACGGCGCCCCATATGTGGGAGCAGTATTCGAGGTTTGGTCTTATTTGTGAAGTATATAAGGTATAGAGATTAGCTGGTGAAAAGTATTTGCGAGCCTGGAAGAGGAAACCTAATTTCTTAGCAGCCGCTTCTATGTGACATGTTGGTGCCAATTGAGATTTCGATCCACAGCAATGCCAACAAGTGAAAATGACAAATTACTTTGAATAACTTGGTTGTTCATTGTGATGGGTCTAGGGCTGGTGTATCTCTTATGAGATATAAAGCAAGACTGAGATTTGGTGGAGTTGAATTGTACAAGATTTCTACTTTCCCAGTCTAATATTATTTGGAGATCCACAGAGACAGAACCCTTCATGAGTCTGCGATCGTCATCTAATTGGGCTAAAGAAACAGGCTTAGAATATTGTATATTTGAGTGGAGGGTGTTGTCATCCGCGTAACTGTGAACTGGGTTGAATGTGCTAGAGAGGAGGTCATTGATGTGAAAAAGAAACAAAGTAGGGGTTATGCATTAATTGGATACAGTTTAGAGGAATGGCCATCCACGACAACAGAAATTCTCCGGTTAGAGAGGACATTTGCTGTCCAGGTACAGAGTTTTGGTGGTAGGCCATATGCCGGAAGTTCATTAAGCAACGCTGCGTGCTAGACCTGGTCGAATGCTTTGGATATGTATAGAGCAATAATCTGCGATTCACCGTGTAGTTCCATAGACTTGTTCTAAGAATGGGCGACAAAGGAAAGGAGTTCGGCAGTTGATCTGCGCTGACGGAATCTATACTGCCTGTCGTGGATTAGACTGTGTTTTTCAAGAAATTTTAGTAATTCGGTGTTTATATACTTCTCCATCACTTTAGAGACTACTGAAAGGAGAGAAATAGGCCTGTTGTTGCTAGGAAGCGCTTTGGATCCTTTCTTGGGGACGAGTTATACTCGAGCAGTTTTCCAGTTACTAGGGAATATGCCTTTATTGTAAGATGTCTGAAACAGACGAGTCAGGTCAGGAGCAAGTTCTGGTGCGCATTTTTTGAGAACAATTGCTGGGATCTCGTCAAGGCCTTACAATCAATACCTCCCTATTAGTGAATTTTCTTAATGAGAAATGCACCAAAAAACTGCAATCAAATAAAAATAGCTGCTACAGATATGGAGTCATTCTAACAGTGGCAAGACGACATAGCCTTTAGACTGTGGTCGTGTGAACGACATAACCTTGTGGTTACAAATATCTGCAAAAAAACAATATGATTACACTACATACAGACTTGGGGACTACTTCTCTGGCTTCACTGTTGGTTTTCGTTTTTGTAGGTGAAGGACGTAGCCAACGCGTAAGCTAACTGGAACAAGTGGTCCTTACGAATTCTGGATATTCTAGGATGTTCTTCAACATTTCTGTGACTATAGTTTCGCTGCTTGACAGCATTCTCAGATAGATAAAAATTAAATTAGTACGAAATCATGACAACAGCAAATAAAGATATGTTGCTTTGTTATGATATGATGTTTTGATCAAACAATTTATCAAATTGAAAATAAAATGAAACACAGATGACAGATGAGGCTTTCAAAATGTCTACGTGATGTATGTCAATATTTAACATAAAAATAGAACTAGCCTATAATAACTATGATAACAGTTACAACAATAAAATAACTAAACAATAACAGTATAAAAGCAGTCTCTATACAACGAAATTATTGACATACATCGACTCATTATCTTATTACAACTTTTTGAAAGAATAGTTAAATTTATTTTCTTTGGCTTATTTAATTAGAAAGAAGAATATCCAAGAAAGGGGAATTCATTAAATCAGTTTGCTCGTTTAAAACAAGGTAGCTATTGTCGTGTGTGTGCCTTTTAATTTCCAAAGCTTCAAAAAAGTCTACTTTACGCTTGTCATTATAAAAATGTTGTGGTTGTATGCGGTTATTTACTGTAGGTCTATGTTCGGTATCAATAATATGTTTGTGCAAATGTAGATTTGTCAGCGTGGTTATTTCTGCAGAAATATGTTCTGTGTATCGGGTGTTAAAATTTCTAGAAGTTTGACCTATGTAGATTGCGTTACAATGTGTACAAGCTAATTTATAATCTCCAGCTTTTGTCAGGAAACAAGATTTTTCTTTAGCATTAAATAGATGATTACAATCAATTTATTGCCTCATTTCACTTTATAATAATATATTATGAATAAGACAACTTAAATGATAGGTGGAAAATTAGCAACACGACTTGTATTAAAATTTACCGCGAGCCTTCATTTACATTTATAGCTGTATGGTCGCATTGTAAAGTATTTATGGCAGGGCATCATGAGCTGTACCCAACACCAGATGAGGTCATACATATTTATTGGTGTATATATAGTTCCGGGAGATATCTCTTGAATGAAGAGACCAAGAGAGAATTACAGGGAGAGGACGCAACATCAAATTAGCTATTGATAACGGAAGTTTGTAGAACGCATTGTGTGTATTAGATTATTAGGGCGGTATCTCCACTCTATGTGGAAGGGGTGGTGGGTTAGCATTAAACTTTATCAATGAATAGGGTTGGAGAGTTTGGGAATTCTAGTGGTGTGGTCTGCTGTGTCAAGCGAAGGACGGTGACTGCCAAGGAGCCATTCCTGTCATTTGCACCACAAAAGCTAAAGGAAAAGGCAAGTTGAAGTTGAGTGCTAAGTGAACTCACAACAATTGTAGTGTGCAGGGGTAAATTTAAATTTCACAAGGTGTTTTAGTTCGGTCGCTGCTATATTAGAATGTTTTATGCTAAGACTTAATTACTTTTGTTCTCTAGTGAAATTCCATACTGGGGAATATTTATCTGGGAGCGGAGGAAGTTAATTTTAATTAATCACTCCTTATTGATGAAGGTGAAAGCCGAGACTATTATAACACCGACACTGAGACAATCTGATTTTCTAAATTAGTGTGTACACTTGTATTGTTCCCATGCTGTACACATTCTTGCTTTATGGAACAACCTTCGGATCATGTCTTAAGTATTAATTATCTATTTGGACTTAATTGTTTCCAGTATAATGAAATATTGGAGTGAAAACTTGAACGTTTGGCTGACTTTTAGCGAATTTTCATTTAAAAAATTCCCTAATAGACAGGTCACGATGAAAGGCTTTTGAAAAAAGTTCTTCAGATGAGCGCGAAATTGGGTTCCTAGAACCCAAAACCAAGTATATATATATATATATATATATATATATATATATATATATATATATATATATATATATATATATATATATATATATATATATATATATATATAGTCAATAATTTATTTTGCCTTAATTCCATTTACAAATGGTTGAGCACGTCAATTATTAAAATAAAAACAAAACTATGAAAACAAATATAAAAAACAAACTAAAAAACATTTCAAAGAAACAAACACAATAAAATTTTCGTTCGTCTCAGCTCTGTGCCCCACGGGTATCAGACAAATACTCCGCAATGGAGTAATAGCAATTATTGGTTAGGTATGATTTCAACGATGTTTTAAATTCATTCACATTTTGAATTGCTTTTATAGTTCCCGGCAACCTGTTATATAGATCCACCCCCGCAAAAGAGGGCGACTTTCTGTACATCATTTTACAGAACTGCCTGTTTCTAAACAGATTCCCGTGACGAGTGGAGTAAGAGTGCATCTCAGACTGCCTTGTTAGCCCATCTTTGACACCATGAATATAATTTAGAAGTGTATATAGGTAAACGCATGTTAGCGTCATTATTTTTGCGTCCCTGAAAAGGGCCCTACAAGATTGTGTTACTCTCATACCAAAAATCACTCTTATTATTCTTTTTCGCAGCATAAAAACTCTTTCCACCTCAACCGACTGTCTCCAAGCAACAATATTGTAAAATATCAAGGAATAAACTTCCGAGTAGTAGACAGTCATCAGAGCTTTGGTCTCAAGGAACTCTGATAATCGAAATATTAGGAAATGGGTCTGATTAAGCCTACCGCACAAAACCTCAATATTCCATGAAAGATGCTGGTCAATAGTTACCCCCACTACTCTCACGCTTGTGGCCTGAGACACTACAGTGCCCTTAAAATCAAGGTTAATTCCCTGCTTTTGCTGGGCTCTGAATTCAAGAAATACGGTTTTCTGGTAATTTATAAGGAGCTGGTTGGCCTCACACCACTTACCGAACCGTTCAAGTAACGAGTTAACCTTCCGGCTAACCTCGTGTTTATCCGACCCCGACACAACCACTGTCGTATCGTCCGCCTACATGAACAACCTCCCCTACCCAATATGTTCAGGTAGATCATTCACATACAAGACAAACAACAACGGGCCCAAAACACTTCCCTGCGGAGTGCCAAGCTGTACATCAAAAGGTCGTGATTATATATATATATATATATATATATATATATATATATATATATATATATATATATATATATATATATATATATATATATATATATATATATATATATATATGTGTGTGTGTGTGTGTGTGTGTGTGTGTGTTATATATGTATGTATGTATATATCCGATCGATAACTCAACTGATTTCAACGAAACTTGACACCTATCTTTATTGTATTAAGACCGCGGACGAGTTCGTATATCAGCTATAACGGCCATTTTTCTCCCAAAGATATACAAAAATATTTTTGAAAACGCTATATTTTTGAAATTATTAGAGTAGCTAGAATGAGACACTACATGTAGCTAGAAGTGGTGTAAATAACCCTATGTTGTGAATTTTAAATAATTTGGTACACAATATTTAGAGGTTTTTGCAAATTAAAAATAAAATCCCAAAGACATGCGTTGAAACGACTTAGTGGTTAAAGTCCAATGCCTGTCAGACAGAGTAGTTAACTGCCACGCGTAGATTGATTCATACAACAGGTATAAACCATAAGTCAACGAGAACCAAACTAAATAAATAACAGGCATAAAACGTACTACCCGAACCAACAATCATGAAATCTCGGCCACAAATATAGAAAAGGACAGACGACATGAAATTAAACATATTCCAAGTTATTGTTATTTAACTGGGGGATTCAATCAATTCTTAAAATACATTATATTTGTAGCTTTATGAACGGCCCCAAATACAATTTTATCACACCATAGGTATATTATCTTATGTAGACTGAAAGTGGAGCATAATATAGTAGAAATGTACACTATATCAAGTTCAGTCTTCTAAAATAGTTTCTTTTATCTTTAAACTTAAACATAAGACGTCATATAAGACCGAAACAGTCGTCGAATGTGGTTTAATGGCAATTCTACTCATTCTGTAATTACTTGTTACGTATACTTTTAACATAATATCGCGGGCATGAAGCCCGGGTCTCGAGGTGCATCTTGTAAACCTATTTTGACAATTGGAATATACATTTTCTTTTTTTTTTAAGAACACCCCTATGTTATTGCATTTTCATATGTTCTATCGAATTACAATGCATGTTTGTACGGAAAAAATTGATATCGTTCATGGTTTTTGAGTTATTTCCCTTGTTTTGCAATTTTCCCCTTTTTGGCACATATCACAAATTGTGATACGGCGTTTTTACCAATAGATAGCGGAGCCCATGGAAATAACGCATTCGGAGAACGTTTTGTTTCTACAACTCGTTGAAAAAATTTAGTTGCCGTATACAGGCACTCTCAAATAGTGGCTGAATTTGAAAATTTTTGGTAAAAATGTTTTAGTGTTTCCGTTTCTACGGTGGCAAGGATTAAAGCGAAATTTCACAAAATCATCCAATTTGATAGTTATTCGCTGTTTAATGTTAACAAGGTATACTAACCAATAAAGCTCTCTTAAATATTCTGTAGAACCAGCAAACTGGTACGGAAGCTAAAAAGCTAACCGTAACAACAGGCACTCTCAAATAATGGCTGGATTTGAAATTTTTTTGCAGAAATGTTTTTAGTGTTTCCGTAGAAATGATTTTTGGAAAGATTTTTGTGATATGTTGGTAATTTATAATAACTGTTTCGTGGGTTATTATAAAAAAAAGTTGGCGAATTTTTGTGACAAATATAATTTTGTGTAACATTACTGAAGGCAATTTCTGTAAAAAAAAAATGGTGAATATTTACAAAAGAAGTTTTTGCAAATTTTCATAAAAAGGTTTGTTTTACTTTTGGTCATAAAGCTGTTTGTCAACAAATGTATCTTAGCAGGTGCGTAAATGGCTTGAAGAGGTTCGTTGGCCAGGAAAATCGGACCAGTCTTTTCTGGATCTTTTTTAGTTTGTTTTTGGATAATGTTTGTACTTTTCGAAAACAAATGAATAATGAAATATGGTACATTGTTAGTACTATATAGCTTATACTGCCAACCCGATGTCTTTCTCTTAAAAACAAGACATATTTGGCATACATTGCATTTCTCCTAAATGAATAGGATCTTCAAAACCGATCCACAAGGGAGAGCAGCGAAGGCCTTTGCAATCAGTAATTCTTTAACCAATATGGTTCAGCAACCTACTTACTTTCCTCGCATCCCAACACACAGCTCAGATCCCTTGGATCTCCTTCTTGCTACAAACCCTAAATGCTATAAGACATCAGTTACCGCCCCCCTTGGTCGCTCAAACCACGGCATGGTCACTGCTTCCTGCGAAATGCAGCCCGAGGTCACACAGTCATCACACCCACGTATCGTTTGGCACTACAACTCCGCAAACTGTGACGAAATGCGGGATTACTTTTCCTCATTTTCATGAGCGTCTCTCTGCTTCTCTCATCCTGACCCATCTGATATCGCACAAAACGTCACCGAAATCATCCAAGCTGGCATGGAATTATTTATTCCACGTACACAGAAAACCTTTTCAGCCACTCAAAAGCCCTGGTTCTCTAAATCCTGTGACAAGGCCAGACTCGAAAAGGTCAAAGCTCACAAAAGGCTTCTACACAATCCCAGTCAAGAAAACCGTCAAGCATTTAACGACGTAAGAACCCACTATGTCCGAATTCTTTCTGAGGCAAAAAACTCGTTTAATAACGACATTAAAAACAATGTCCTCTGAATCTCCAACCGCAGCAAACCCTTCTGGACTCTAGCTAAATCTATTGGGAATAATTTCTGCAAGAGCACTGTCCCACCTTTTGTTTCAGGGGATAAAATTGTTTCTACCGCCCTGGGTAAGGTTTAAGTTTTTACGTCGTTGTTCGCCGGCAGTTCTACTCTCAACCCACCTCCAAATGTTCAACCAATAACTGTCTCCAATGTCGCGCATAAAATGACTAACTAAAAAGGTACGAAAGATGATCTCTTCTCTTAATACCAGGAAAGCCTCTGGCCTTGACGAGATCTCAGCAATTGTTCTCAAAAAATGCACACCACAACTTGCTCCTATCCTGATTCGTTTGTTTCAGACATCTTACAATTGAGGCATATTCCCTAATAACTGGAAAACTGCTCAAGTACAACCCGTCCCCAAGAAAGGATCCAAAGCGCTTCCTAGCAACAACAGGCCTATTTCTCTTCTTTCAGTCGTCTCTAAAGTGATGGAAAAGTATATAAACACCCAATTACTAAAATTTCTTGAAAAACACCGTCTAATCCACGACAGGCAGTATGGATACCGTCAGCGCAGATCAACTACCGACCTTCTTTCCTTTGTCACCTATTATTGGAACTACACGGTTAATCCCAAATTGTCGCTCTAGACATATCCAAAGCATTTGACCAGGTCTGGCACGCAGCGCTGCTTAATAAACTCCCGGCCTACCACCAAAACTCTGTACCTGGACAGCAAATTTCCTCTCCAACCGAAGCATGTGTTTTCTTCTCCTGCAAACCTCCAAGTCCACAATTAACAAATGGCCTCTTTCCTCCTTGTCGACACCTACGGTACGATAGTATTTAGGCTGTAAGCCCTCGTGGTGTGTTGTTGAAATAAAAAATTAAAAACATAGCAAGTCAATATTTAAGTATTCGTAGGGCAAAAATAACCTTAGAATAGAATGGAAATGTAATAGTGTTTCGAACTGTTTGAATAACCGAGTGAAAATTATAAATCTAGAAACATTACAATCTCTGTTACCTTTCTACATCTTCTACATTATTTACTTGGGCAAAACAGAAGGAAAGCAATTGTGTGTATTTCGTCAAGCAATAGAATTTCCCCGTTGGCCTGGCAATGAATACAGTGAGAGTAGAGTACATCGAAGAGATGGGTGGGGGGGGGGATTAATTTAAATCGCATCTCGTTCTCATGAAACGGAGGGTACGAATTAAATCTGTGAAATTATATTTTCCACCGTTTTCTGACACTGGATACAATAACATTGAGAATAAGTGCGTAACGCCGGCACCAGAACCTTTCTGATTTAATGCAGTCAAAAGTCAATCTCCACTTCAAGACCCTGTTTCTGTTAACAATGCGAAAGTATTTAAATGAGCTCCTGAAATGATGGTGTTGTTTCTTCTGGAAAATGTTATCGAAAGCTAATAAAATGCTAACACCTATTCCTTTTCAATTTACGTAAGGAGCAAAAACAGGACGTGGGTGTGGCTTCTTTCAAATACAGGACGGTTACATCTAATAGCCATAAAAAACTATTCCACGTGAGACCTCCTAATTTAAAACGAAAGCCAAGGCGATTAATCGATTTATCTTACAACTATTTTAATGCTGAATTTATTCATTTATTCGTTAGAATATTATATTTTTTGCTTCTCCAACAAAAACATTTTTATTGTTTGATTTAATTTGACAGTACGATTGATCTTGAGACCAATAAACTGTTTATATCGACGATCTTTCCAAGAACCACAACCAGACGTTTTTTTTTTCCATATTTTTTAGTAAAATAGCAAAAAGCTTTCTTTCATAGTTCCTCCACCTGCTGCACTTGCAGAAGCGGCTGCTAAGAAATTAGGTTTCCTGTTCCGGGCTCGCAAATACTTTTCACCAACTAATCTCTCTACCTTATATATTTCACCAATAAGGCCAAACCTCGAATACTGCTCCCACATCTGGGGTGCCGCTGCCGCTTCTACACTCGCTATCCTGGACTCCATTCAGAATAGAGATATACGTATCATCGGTGACCTTACCCTCACCCAAAGGCTGCCGTCCCTTGCCCACCGACGTGCTGTTGGTGACCTCTCTCTCTTTTAGTGAATTTTCTTTAAAAAAATTCACTAATGAGGAGATCCCGACTTTCGAATTTTGAAAAAATTTCTTCAAATGAGCGCTATTTAGGACCCCCGGAACCCAAATCCGAGGTCAGTTTCAGACTTTATATGTTTATATATATATATATATATATATATATATATATATATATATATATATATATATATATATATATATATATATATATATATATATATATATATATATATATATATATATATATATATATATATATTTATGTGTCACACTTATAACTTAAAAAATAATGGACCGATTTTGATAAAATTTGGCACATACCTTCCTTTTGCAAGTGGCTTGGATAAGTTCGTTAGCCAGGAAAATCCGCCGAGGTTTTCCCAGAAAATTTTGTGTTTTCTTTTGAAAAAAATCGAAAAAAATTTATATCTACAAAATTAACAAAGTGAGTGCTACCAAATTTCATACGCGGGTTTATATAACTAGAGGCAAGTTACCTACCAAAATTTAGCTCTGTAGGTTAAAGGACAAAAAAGTTACAGACATTCAAAGAAAAATAAATTTGGGTTCTCCTCAAAACGTCAAAATCGCGATTTTAAACGTCAAAATTGGTGAGTACCTTCCTTTTGCAAGTGGCTTGGATAAGTTCGTTAGCCAGGAAAATCCGACGAGGTTTTCCCGAAAAATTTTGTGTTTTCTTTCGAAAAAAATTTATATCTCCAAAATTAACAAAGTAAGGGCAACCAAATTCTATACGCAGGTTTATGTCATCATAGGCAAGTTACCTACCAAAATTTAGCTCTGTAGGTCAAAGAACAAAAAAGTTATAGGCATTTAAACAAAAATAAATTGAGGTTTTTCACAAAACGTCAAAGTTGCGATTTAAATGTCAAGATTGGCAACATTTAGGAAAAGAACTTGAATCTAATACGGGCTATGGAAATAAAATGTCTCAAGAAGAATGTTTTACAAACCCTGAAGTCTTAGTGTCAACCGTCATTTTCCTTCATTTTAATAAAATGTTTCCAGAAAATTCATTTCAAATAGACCCTTTCTCTGATGCTTGGCAGTAGCCTTAGCTATATAGTTTATCGTTAATAGTATATAATTTTTGTAGAATTTTCGTAAAAAAAATCAATACAGCTCAATATATCTGTTATTATGTTATTGCATTTTTGCATTTTCCATCGAAATATAATGCATGTTTGTAAGAACAAAAATTCTGGGCGCAGTAAGTGCGTTATGGTAGCGAATTTTGATCAAATGCTTAATATTTGAATAGCTCAATTTGCTATTAACCTATAAAGTTGACCAAAAAACGAGTTTTTTTTATATAAATAAATGATTAAACATTAATTATGACTAAAATAATTACAACGCCCGCTGGAATACGACATTAAAACAAAGCTCCAACAACTGACTCGTTGGTCTAGAGGTATGATTTCCACTTAGAGTGCGGGAGCTCCCAGGTTCAAATCCCGGACAAGCCCAAATACCTTTTATTTGCTTTTTTTTAACCGACTTCAAACAATGACTGGGTTCTCAATTCGCCTGTATGTTTTTAGTGAATTTTCTTAAAAAAATTCACTAATGAGGAGATCTCGACTTTTGAATTTTGAAGTGGCTTGGATAAGTTCGTTATCCAGGAAAATCCGCCGGGGTTTTCCCGGAAAATTTTGTGTTTTTTTTTCGAAAAAAATCGAAAAAAATTTATATCTCCGGAATTAACAAAGCAAGGGCAACGAAATTTGGTACACGGGTTTATATCGTTATATGTAAGCTACCTACCAAAATTAGCGCTGTCGGTTAAAGGACAAAAAAGTTACAGGTATTTAAAGAAAAATAAATTTGGGTTTTCCTCAAAACGTCAAAGTCGCGATTTTAAACGTCAAAATTGTTAATATTTAGGCAATGAACCTGAAATTAATATGATCTATGGAAGGAAAATGTCTCAAGAATAATGTTTTACAAAGCCTGAGCTCTTAGTTTCAATCGTCATTGTCCTTCATTTTATTAAAATATTCCCAGAAAATTCATTTCAAATAGACCCTTTCTCTGATACTTTAGCAGTAGTGTTGGCTATAGAGTTTATCGTTTAATGGTATATAATTTTTGTAGAATTTTCGTAAAAAATCATTAAAGCGCAATATTTCCGTTATTATTCAAGTTACGAAAAAAAGTTGTATACATTAATTGTAGGGTGTCTTAAGCTACATCTTAAAAAATATTTCCACAATTACAGGATGGCCCATAAGTCGTTGGTGATTCAAATTTTCTTTTTTTTTAGTGAATTTTTTTAATCGAACACGCCCTATGTTATTGCATTTTTGTATTTTCCATCGAAATGTAATACATCTTTGTAAGAAAAGAAATTCGGGACGCAGCAAGTGCGTTATGGTAGCGAATTTTCATTAAATGCTTTAAATTGTGAATCAATTTGCTATTAACCTATAAGGTTGACCAGAAAACCAGTTTTTTCGGGAAAAATTTATGTTTACTTTCGGAAATTTTTGTACATTTTCAAACAATAAAGTTATTTTGATGAAATATGGTACATTGTTTCTAATATATAAATTATACTGGTAACCAAATTTGGTGCCTGCTTTCTTAAAAAAACATATTTGCTATTAGAAACATTTTTATGAAAATTCACTACCATAACGCACTTGCTGCGTCCAGAGTTTTTGTAGATATATGCACGGGCACTGCTCAGAGGAGCTTTCTTTCATAGTTCCTCCACCTGCTGCCCCCAACAGATCTACCATCTTGTTATTCTCGCTCTTTTGCCCCGAGGACTTCCAAGTTGTGGAACTCCATGCCGGCACATGTTTTTCCTCCGAATTCCCAAACCTTTAAGTCCAGAATTAACAAGTTCCTCTTTCCTCCTTGTGGGCACCCACAGTACGATAAGATTTAGGCCGTGAGCCGTCGTGGTGTGTTGTTGAAATAAAAATAATAATTTTGACAGAAACACTAAAATCATTTCTGCGAAAACTTTTAAAATTCAACAACTATTTGAGAGTGCCTGTATACGGCAGCTCGATTCCTGTTGCTTTATTTAAAATAACATCGTAAAACTGTTGTTTTTTATTATATTTTATAAATGTGTTTTACTAATTTTTGTGTGCATGAAATTTGGTATGTACCTTCCTTCTGTAAATGGCTTGGATAAGTTAAAGGAAGTAAGGAGGTCATACCCCGGGATATTAAGGTGATTAGTGGCTGTTTTGGCACTGATTTGGGGTTCGGTGAGAAGACGAGTTGGGGCCTATTAGCCTGGAGGAAATGGTGGGCGGAGTTCAGGTTAGAATTTAGACCACACATATTCGTGAAAGATATGTTAAATCTTGATGCCGGCACCCCTTGTACACCCCTCTCCCGCAGATCCGAATGGAGGGGTATTTTACCTCCGGAATATTTTGTACAACGAGCAGCCATCATCATTTTTGTTTGTAAGGGAAACCGACTCATACACCAGAACCGGAAACGTGCTTTGGGACTTCACCGGCCACTTGATGTCAGGGGTGGTACCTCCTAGGGCGTGAAAAAAATCCTTTACTATCACGTAAAGGAAAAGTCCACTACCACCTACCTACTCCGATTAGTCGCCCCTTAGGACAGGCAGGAGTTACCTTGGGCCTATTCTTTTAGTTAGTACCCAGACCCACAGAGGACATATATATATATATATATATATATATATATATATATATATATATATATATATATATATATATATATATATATATATATACAGGGTCGCTGATAAGTCTGGAAACGGTCGATTATCCGGGAAAATATACAAGGTGTCGAAAAAAGTTTTATACAAAAGTTTTTGGGTTCTTCAATGTCTACTAGGCGGTGATAATTTTATTTATACAGGGTTGGTCATACAGGCGTGGCACACCAATATTATTATTTTTTTTAATGGAACACCCTATATATTATTCGATATTTCAATCCTTCTCTTAATTTTGAGCAACATTTATGAGAAGCATAATGTACCTAAACTCAATCGTTTCCGGGTAAAAAAATAAATAAAAATAAACGCTACTGTTTTTAAAATCTATTGGATGAAGAACAAAAATAAATGAAAAGTAGAATATCTCTTGAAAACAATCTGTGAGTGTGAAAAGAACCGGTTGCGATGTTTTTAACATTGTTTGGAATCCCAAGATAAGATAAGATGCCCATAAGAAACGCAGTATTATTCTTTTGTTTTAAAATGTTTCCAGGACAACGAATGTCAAACATTCATTCAGTGTCAACAGTTTTGAAACATTAGTAATTTAGTGTCAACAGTTTTTGTGCAAAATGGCAAGTTTAAGTGAAACCGAACGTATCGAAATTTTAATGATGATAGGGTACGGTGATAGAACACGAAGTTTTGCTCAAGTGGTGATTATGTTCAATGAGTTGCATCCTGAGCGGGAATCGATCTCCAAATCCACAGTTTCGAAAACTTTGAATCGTTTTCACGAAACTGGCGGTATCAAGGATAAACCTAGAACTGGAAGGCCAGTAACCGTTACAAATGAAGAAAATTCTTTGAATGTAATATTGGATGTGGTGGAAAATCCGAAAACTTCGGCACAGCAATTGGCTTTAAATCACAATATGAGTCGATATTCAATTCAAAAGATTACGAAGCGGGAAAAGTTCCGTCCATATAAAATTCATTTATTGCAAGAACTGAGTGAAGACGATTTTGATCGCAGAATCGAGTTCTGTGAACTTATTATGGAGAAGTTACGCCAAAATTTTAACTTTGCCAACCACATTTTGTTTTCCGACGAATCTACATTTTGTTTGAATGTACAAGTCAACCGACACAACTGTAGGTACTGGTCAGACGAAAACCCACATTGGATGGAACAAATTCACACCCAAAGACCGCAAAAAGTAAATGTTTGGTGTGCTATTATTGGTGGACATATCATAGGACCTTATTTTATACACGGTAATTTGAACTCTGCTCGATATTTGACACTTTTGCAAGAATCAATTGTTCCAGACGTTAGTCGATTATTTCCGAACAATAACGACCCAAATCTACCAGCGGAAGAAATATGGTTTCAGCAGGATGGGGCACCCCCTCATTTTGGAATTGAGGTACGGGAATATCTGAATCAAACCTTTCCTGGCAGATGGATAGGGCGCAGGGGAACTATTGAATGGCCAGCTAGGTCTCCCGACATGACGCCGCTTGACTTTTTTTTGTGGGGTCATGTAAAAAATTTAATTTACCAAAATAGACCGCAGAATATTGAAGAGTTGCAAGCAAGGATTGTGCATGAAATTAATAACATTCCTCAAAACGCTCTTGTAAATGCAGTGCAATGTTTTGTTAAGCGAATTCATTATTGTCAGGAGGTCAATGGAGAACACTTTGAACATCTTATAAAATAGGATTTCAAACAATGTTAAAAACATCGCAACCGGTTCTTTTCACACTCACAGATTGTTTTCAAGAGATATTCTACTTTTCATTTAATTTTGTTCTTCATCCAATAGATTTTAAAAACAATAGCGTTTATTTTTATTTATTTTTTTACCCGGAAACGATTGAGTTTATGTACATCATGCTTCTGATAAATGTTGCTCAAAATTAAGAGAAGGATTGAAATATCGAATAATATATAGGTGTTCCATTTAAAAAAAATTAATATTGGTGTGCCACGCCTGTATGACCAACCCTGTATAAATGAAATTATCACCGCCTAGTAGACATTGAAGAACCCAAAAACTTTTGTATAAAACTTTTTTCGACACCTTGTATATTTTCCCGGATAATCGACCGTTTCCAGACTTATCAGCGACCCTGTATATATATCTATATATATATATATATATATATATATATATATATATATATATATATATATATATATATATATATATATATATATATATATACAGTGTCGACCTAAAGTCCGTCCCCCCCCCCTCTAATTTATGAACCGTCCGGTATATTGTGATGAAATTTGGAACGATAATATAAGAGCAAAGTCTGCATTTTTTGACATATCAATGACAGCTTTAGATGTCAAGGTGACAGCTGCGCTCGCTTTCGGAATATTTTTTTAAATAGAAACGGGGGTCGAGTGATACCTCATTTTGAAGGTATTTTTATGCTCAGAACATTATCCAGTTTTAAAAACATTTGGTTCGGTATTTTTCAAATAAGAATCAATAATATCGGTTTCTACGTTATGACTACCCTTGTGTATAACACAAGTTTTTTACCTATTAAATGTCATTATTGATTGTTTCTGTTTCCCCAGTAAAGTACACATAGATTATTGTAAATTATTTATGTTTCAAAATAAAACACAATTTAACAGTAAACAAATGACAACTAATTAACCCTAATTGGGAAAATTGCAAAACAACTCAAATAAAAGCTAAAGGCAAAAACTGTTGATGTGGTTACTTCAACAGATGTTGAAAATGACCACCATGGACTTCCTGAAAAATAAATATTCTACGGGTAAATTCTTCTCTGATATAACGAAGCATCTGTGGCGTTATTCTTGAACAAACATCTGTAATTCGTTCTCTAAGTTCATCTAATGAGCCGGGAGCCGGTTTATAAACCTTAGATTTAACGTATCCCCAAATAAAAAATCTAGAGGCGTGAGGTCTGGGGATCGAGCTGGCCATTCCGTAGGACCTCGACGACCAATCCACCTATTTTCATAACTCTCATCCAGGTAATTTCTGACTTGTCTAAAATAGTGAGGTGGGACTCCGCCTTGTTGAAATATAACCTCTTGAAATTCATGTGTGTTTTGGGCAACAACATCATTAATAAGTGGAGTAATTGTATTTTGCAAAATATCCAGATATCTGGGACCATTAAGATTTTCTTCCTCAAAAATGGGACCTATCATGTGATTACCCAAAATGCCCGCACAAACATTTATTTTCTGGGGGAACTGTGTGTGTCCCTCCCGGAAAACATGGGGGTTTTCGTCACTCCAGTACCTACAGTTTTAGGTATTAACTTTCCCATGTAAAAAAAAAGTACTCTCGTCACTGAAACATATATTCCGCAAGTAGTTATGATTCCGTACGATTCTTCCTGACATAATTTCGCAAAATTCGAGTCGTCTATCAGGATCGTCTTCTGTTATTTCGTGTATAATTTTCATTTTATATGGGTGAAACTTATGTCTTTTCAAAATTCTTTTAACAGAAGTACGCGAAATCTTACATGCCTCAGCAACGTGCTTCGTTGGTTGTTGGGGATTCACAATCATTTCAGCTAAGACCTGGACTTTTACATCTTTAATTAATTTTAAGCCTCCCAGACCTTGGAGCGTCTTTCACCCATTTCTTGAAATTTTGAAATTAGTTTTCGTAAAAATTTTCTGCATATTTAGCGTTCCGGATAGCGTACATTGAACATACGAACAGCATCATGGTAATTTCGCTTAGCTTCGCCAAAAATAATAACCGCTTCAAATTTATCTTGTAAAGAACGAGCCATTTAAAAAAAATTCGAACTAATACTTTCTGTCAACACTAAATACAAATAATAAAAAACAGTTTGACAGGAACAATCAATAATGACATGTAATAGGTAGAGAAGTGTAGAAAACGGATAAACCACAGATTAACTAAATAGCCTCTGTGGTTCTCCAAACAACATGCAAATGTGTGCATAATTTGCTACTGATGAATAGTAGTAATATTTTTTAGAAAAAGTGTGTTATAAACAAGGGTAGTCATAACGCAGAAACCGATATTATTGATTCTTATTTGGAAAATACTAAACCAAATGTTTTCAAAACTGGATAATGTTCTGAGCATAAAAATACCTTCAAAATGAGGTATCACTTGACCCCCATTTCCATTTAAAAAAATATTCCGAAAGCGCGCGCATGTCACCTTGACATCTAAAGCTGTCATTTATATGTCAAAAAATGCAGACCTTGCCCATATATTATCATTCCAAATTTGATCGCAATATACTGGACGGTTCAGAAATTAGAGGGTGGGGGACGGACTTTAGGTCCTCACTGTATATATATATATATATATATATATATATATATATATATATATATATATATATATATATATAAACATATTTTCCCAAATTCGCGCTCATCTAAAGAATTTTTTTCAAAAGCTTTTCATCTGGACCTCTCTTTAGCGACTTTTTCTTAATGAGAATTCGTTAATAAAAGAAGAAGACGAATCTGAAGAAAACGTTCAGATCTAGAATTGCATTTTTTGCAAGTCAACAATTTAACCCGATGCAGAAAAAATCGAGAAATATGGCAACTCAAAAGAGGGCCCTAGTCTATCGAAATTGTTTTTTCACGAGTTATAAGGGGAAGATCAAGTTTTTGTTGAAATACTCTGTATAGGTATAAGTAAAAGGTTTAAAACTTTTATTTCATTGTGAAGCGACCTATTAGATTATAAGAATGATAGATAACGCCATGTTAAAATTAATTTTATTTTAGAATCAAAATAGCTTTTCAAGCGACACAAAAGAGAGAAAAAGTCTTCCATTTATCAATATCCCTCCTTAACATCAACAAAGTTCTGGTTGTTATCTCTCATTTCACACTTTAATTAAAGTCTTTCAAACATCCTTAGTGAGTAGGGAATTTATCAGTGTCTGGAAATAAATCGACTGCTTGCAAACAGTGGTGGAAATGAAAGTTAACAAGGCTAACCGAGCTATATTCATTGGTTAAATGAGAAGGTCTATAATATTTTTGTATTTGCACTCCTTGGGTCATACATCATCCTGTCAGGCGGTCCTCCAATAGACGCCGCCGTAGCTGGAGATGAGTTGTAACGTTTTCTAGTTCAGGTTTTATATCGTTATGAGAATGGGAAAAAGCTGGACATGGAACTGACTGGTGAGTTTCTTTGTCAGCAACTGGCCAGATGCAGATGTGAATGAAAAGCGAAATGAAGATAACATGATTATGGTTTTGGAAACCTCAGTTGCCTGGATAATGACCATTCACTTCCATGATTAATGGTCTCATTCGGACATTGGCAACTTCTTTTATTTGACGCGGAGAGTCTATAAATCAGATCACGTACGAATTAAATCCATATAATTCAAAGATGTTTAACCTATCACAGTCACCTGATTACAATATGATTAAAATATATGGCTGTGTGTGTTTGTGTGTACATATCGGAGCGACTACTCAAAAAATAGTCAACTAATTTAAGCGAAACTTGGCACATATCTTCATTTTGTTAATATCGCGGACGAGTTCGTAAATCAGCTATAACTGACATTTTTCCCCGAAATTTCCCCAAAAATATACACAATAACTTTTTAATCCTAAAATGACACTTCAAATGAAGCTAAAAATGAACCTATGTTGTGGATCTTCGGTTCACAAAAATTTTGGATTTGTTCCAAATGGAAAAGAAAGCAGGCATCAAATTTCGTTACCAGTATGACCTAATAGTAGAATCAATGTATCATATATCATCAAAATAACTTTATTGTTTAAAAATTTACCAAAAAAAATCGAAAATAAACTTTAAATATTTCCAAAAAAACTAGTTTCCTGGCCAACGAACCTTATAGGTTAATAGCAAATTGAGCTATCCAAATTTGAAGCATTTAATAAAAATTCGCTACCATAACGCACTTGCCGCGTCTAGAATTTATTTTCTTACAAACATGCATTATAATTTCGTGGTGTAAATTCGATACATTAAAGATCAGGTCAGAAGTGAGCAGATTTTAATAAAAATTCTCTACCATAACGCACTTGCTGCGTATGGAATTTCTTTTCTTAGAAACATGCATTATAATTTCGTAGTCGGAATTCGATACATTAAAGGTGAGCTAAGAACTGACACGGACCGCGGGAATCCCACTATCTAATTAAAACTCTGGACGCAGCAAGTGCGTTATGGTAGTGAATTTTCATAAAATAAAAATGTTTTTAATTGCAAATGTGTGTTTCCTTTTTAAGAAAGCAGGCATCAATTTTGGTTACCAGTATAACCTATATAGTAAAAACAATGTGCCATGTTTCATAAAAATAACTTTATTGTGTGAAAATGTACAAAAATTTCCAAAAGTAAACTTAAAGTGTTCCCGGAAAAACTCGTTTCTTGGTCAACCTTATAGGTTAATAGCAAATTGAGCTATTCAAATTTGAAGCATTTAATGAAAATTCGCTACCATAACGCACTTGCTGCGTCCCAAATTTCTTTTCTTACAAACATGCATCGCTGAAAAATTCAAAAATGCAATAACATAAGGCGTGTTTGATTAAAAAAAAAGAAAATTTGTATCACCAACGACTTATGGGCCACCCTGTGATTGTAGAAATATTTTTTTAAGATGTAGCTCAAGACACCCTATAATTAATATATACAAATTTTCTTCATATCTTGTATAATAACGGATATATTGAGCTTTAAAAAATTTAAAAATTATATACCATTAAACGATAAACTCTAAAGCTAAGGCTACTGCCAAGCATCAGAGAAAGGGTCTATTTGAAATGAAATTTCTGGAAACATTTTAGTAAAATGAAGGACAATGACGGTTGAAACTAAGACTTCAGAGTTTGTAAAAGATCCTTCTTGAGACATTTGATTTCCATATCCCGTATTAGATTCAAGTTCTTTGCCTAAATGTTGCGAATTTGACGTTTTAAATCGCAACTTTGACGTTTTGAGGAAAACCTCAATTTTTTTTAAATGCCTATAACTTTTTTGTCTTTTGATCTACATAGCTAAATTTATATATATAGAATATATATATATATATATATATATATATATTATATATATATATATATATATTATATATATATATATATATATATATATATATATATATATATATATATATATTATATATAAATATATATATATATATATATATATATATATATATATATATATATATATATATATATATATATATATATATATATATATATATATATTATATATTTTTAGATATATATGTATATATATATATATATATATATATATATATATATATATATATATATATATATATATATATATATATATATATATATATATATATATATATATAAACATATAAAAATTGAAACGGACCCCGGATATGTGATCTCGGGGGCCTAGTTCGCGGTCATTTGAAGAAATTTTTTCAAAATTCAAAAGTCGGAATCTCCTCATTAGTGAATTTTTTTTAAGAAAATTCACTAAAACAAAGCATTGTTTAACCTATTTGAACTGAGCAGATTTTAATAAAAATTCGCTACCATAACACACTTGCCGCGTCTAGAATTTATTTTCTTACAAACATGCACTATAATTACGTGGTCGAAATTCGATACATTAAAGGTCAGCTCAGAAGAGCACGGGCCGGGGAAATCCGACTATCTAACTAAAACAGAGCATTGTTTAATCTATTTATACTGAGCAGATTTTCCTGACTAACAAACTTGTCCAAGCCACTTGCAAAAGGAAGGTATTCACTAAATTTGATCGTCATCGACGCATTATTTTTTGAGTTATCGGTGTGACACATACATATATAAGTTTATATATATATATATATATATATATATATATATATATATATATATATATATATATAAGAAATACTTGGTTCTCGGGTTGAACCGCCTCCAGCATTTATGAAAACTCGACGTTTTTGGCTCCTGTTTGGGAGCCATTTTCAAGTGGTAAAGGAAATATGTAAGGACACTCTAAGGCCTCAATCTATACAAGGGCATTTCCAAAGCAAGCACCAATATAAGGTCAAATTCAAAGCAATCGAGGACACAAGCGTCCACAAAAAGCACCAATACAGGGTTAAAGACAAAATATAGGTCACAAGCGACCAAAAAACCAAATCAAACAGAACTAGGAATCAGAGAAGTAGGAAAAATGTAATTTAAAGTTTTATATAGATACTCTTCTATCTGGAGCCGAATCAGAGCAAGAAGCAGCGTCATTTCCGGCAGAACCTTTATTATTTTTTGCGACATCAATGATGAAAGTAAAGAAAGAGGTACACGAGGTAGAAGACTCCAGAGACAAGCAGGAAAAAATTAATTTAAAGTTTTATATAGATAATCTTCTATCTGGAGCCGAATCAGAGCAAGAAGCAGCGTCATATCCGACAGAGCTCAACGAGATAATCAGATCAGGTGGGTTCAATTTAAGTAAATGGTCTAGCAACAAATTTCAGACTATTGCAAAACTGCCAAAAGAATTGCAGAAAGAAAAAGTATTGCAGCAACTAGACAATGGGGTAAGAAGTTCTCTTGCGATCAACTGGACACCAAGGGAATATACATTCAAAATGGAACCAGATTTTAAATATGCAAAAAGGCAACAAAAAAGGCGATATTATCTGAGATAGCCAAGTTATTTGGCCCATGGGGGTGGCTATCTCCAGTTAGAATCAAAGCCAAGCTAAAAGTTCCCGAACTATGGATGAATCAACCCAGGTGGGACGAAATAGTACCCACTAACAGGCAGAAGAAAGGTATTCAGGCCATTTCTGAATTTAATGGAATAGCAATACCAAAGTGGGAAGAAACAACAAAGAAAGCAAAAGTAAGAATCCATGGTTTCACCGATGCTTCTAAAGAAGAAATAGAAAAACAGTTGATGGGTCAATTGCGAACAGCAAGAAGTACATTCACCCAGGTATTTACATACACTAGGGTGGGGTATGCAGATCCGATTCAGGTACGAGCTAAAAAGGGCAGTGGCCACAAATTAGAGCGGTGGACAAAGGTGGGTTGAGTTGTTGTAGCTCGATTACGGGGTCTCAATCTGCCTACTCCCCAAATCTCGCCGGAGATGGTCTGTGAGGTCTCAGTGTGTTTAACCCTAGGCCTCATTGTGATCTGGCAGTTCGTTGCAAGCCTTGTCTTATACATGTCGTTCCGTCTACCTGCTTCGTTATCAGTGAAAGTAGTAGGGTCACGGTCAATTAAGTGGGGGGCTTTGGACACGGTACTTAGAGGATGAGGAGGATTAAGCGGGTCACCGGCATTTGTTGAGACAGATAAGTGGGCAATAAAATTGTGTGTGGAATTTATTTTCTTTTTGTGTGTTTGTAATGAAGATATAATAGGATTCCAAGTAGTCGGAAGGCGAAGACCATCATCTCTCTTATTTAAACAATCGGGACGGTTTACAATCTCGATTGCTTCGCGAATAATTATCGTTTTGAAGTTGTAAACCGGTGCTATTGTTTTGGCATTATCGAAGTCTATTTTGTGTCCTGTATGAATATGATACATGGCCAGCGAAGCAATCGAGATTGAAGAACGTCCCGATTGTTAAAAAACTCGGGACGCAGCAAGTGCGTTATGGTAGTGAAATTTTATTAAATGCTTCAAATTTAAATAACTCAACTTTCTATAAACTGAGAGAGTTTAATTTTAATACGTAGTAAGGTCTTTCCTAAGCCAAAATATCCACAAAATTTCATTAAAATAGCTTTGTAATTTTCGGAGAAAAAAAAATTTTTCGAAAGAAAATTTAAAATTTGAATAACCCAATTTTCTCTAAACTTGGAAACTTGAATTTTGGTACATAGTAAGATTTCTCCTGAGGCAACATATGTAGTAATTTTCATTAAAACAGCTTTGTTACTTTCTGAGAGAAAAATTATTTTCGAAAGAAAACTCAAAATTTTCCCGGAAAACCCCGTCCGATTTTTCTGGCTAACGAACTCATCCAAGCCATTTATAAAAGAAAGGCACTTGCAAGTTTCATCGAAATCGGTTAATTATTTTTTGAGTTATCAGACGGATATATATATATATATATATATATATATATATATATATATATATATATATATATATATATATATATATATATATATATATATATATATATATATATACATATAAAAATTGAAACTGACCCCGGATATGGGTTCTAGGGGTCCTAGTTCACACTCATTTAAAGGAATTTTTGCAAAGTCTCACCATCGATACCTCTCTATTAGTGAATTTTTTTAAATAAAAATTTACTAATTATGCATATTGTGCTTTCTCAATATTCTGTGTATTGTCCAGATAGATAAACCCAAATCTTGAGACCTACTTCTTAACGAACTTTGTAGACATGCTTCAAAATATGCAACAACTATAATTTCATTCATTTCATTGTCTTCAATTTTGAAACGTTTAACAACTCGTCGTGTCAGTATTATTCCATGACTTGACGACTTACTTTTAATTCTGCTAAATTTTGTTCTATTCATTGGAGCCTTATAAAGGAATCTGTTGTTAAATGTTCGAACTGTTGTCTCAACTATTCTGTTACATTCACCATATATTGAAAACATGATCTGCAGAATAACTAACTGCATGTACAACATTAGTTTTAAACATGCCACTGCCTATCCTCTCATGTGATCCTGATACTAGAGACGTGAAAATCGTCTCGTCGTTTCTACGATTTCTGTGGTAAAAACTTCATGTTAAATAAATATTAAATGTTTCAAATTTAAATAACTCAATTTTCTATAAACTTAGAGAGTTTAATTTTGGTGTGGAGTAAGGTCTCTCATAACGCAAGATATCTTCCATATTTCTGGCCAACGAACTCATCCAAGCCATTAATAAAAGAAAACCACTTGCCAAGTTTCATCGAAATGGGTTAATTATTGTTTGAGTTATCGGATACATATATATATATATATATATATATATATATATATATATATATATATATATATATATATATATAAACATATAAAAATTTAAACTGACCCCGGATATGGGTTCTAGGGGTCCTAGTTCGCGCTCATTTGCAAAAATTTTTGCAAAGTCTCACCATCGATACCTCTCTAATAGTGAATTTTTTTTAATAAAAATTTACTAATAAGAGAGATGATGGTCTTCGCCTTTCGACTACTTGGAAACCTATTATATCTTCATTACAAACAGAAAAAGAAAATAAATTCCACAGACAATTTTATTTTACCATTATCTGTCTCAACGAATGCCGGTGACCCTCTTAATCGTGCCTTAATGCATTGGGGGTACGCAAGAAAAAAAAGTTCGGGAAGCTGCAAGTGCGTTTTGGTAGTAAATTTTTATTAAATGCTTCAAATTTGAATAACTCAAGTTTCTACAAACTTAGAAAGTTGAATTTTGACGCATAGTAGGGTCTTACCTAGGGCAACATATCCACCAAATGTTATCAAAAAACTGTGTAATTTTCGGAGAAAAAAAATTGAAAATTTGAATTTCTATTTTCTAAAAATGTAGACAGTTGAGTTTTAGTGTGTAGTAAGGTCTTTTACAAGGCAAGATATCCACCAAATTTCGTTAGAATACCTTTGTAATTTTCGGAGAAAAAGATTTTTTTTGAAACAAAACTCAAAATTTTCCCGGTAAACGTTATCCGATTTTCCTGACTAACGAAGTCATCCAAGCCATTAATAAAAGAAAGGCACTTGCCGAGTTTCATCAAAATCAGTGGCTTATTTTTTGAGTTATCGGTTAGATACATATATATATATATATATATATATATATATATATATATATATATATATATATATATATATATATATATATATATATATATATTTTCTTAAAAAATTGTGGGAAAGCCGTCAGTTGCAAAATAAAACTCTTTATTAAAAGCCGAGCTTTCGGAAAAGTTTATTCCATTTTCAAGGCTACAACATGGAAAGGAAAAAGTTTTCAATTTACTTAGGAAAAATATAAAAGTTTTAAAATACTTACATCTAACGTGAGTTTTACTATAACTAATTATGAAAATACAAACATGAACAAAACCGTTTTTTAAAATTTGACTGAAGTCGGAAAGTGCCAAACTGACATATGAAGCTAACAATTGTCTATTTGAATTTGTTTTTTGTTTTTGTCTAGGAAATATAAATAGGGGTAGTGATTTCTAAAATTATTATCTTTCTTTAAGTTTATTAAATTGTCGTTAAAAGTAATTTCAACTCTTTCTTCTACCGAATACACCATTGTGAAATTAATTTTCGGTAGTACTATCAAGTATCAAACCGACCGATAAACTGAAATAATAAACCGAATTTCTCTCATTCCGATAAGAAATGTTCTGATAGTCAAAAAAAGTTTACAAACCAACAAAACATTGACTATCAGCACATTTTTTATCGGCACGAGTGAAATGCGTTTTTGCATCTTCAACTGTGAATAATTTTTAAACGAGTTGATAAAACTTCCAAAAAAAATATGTGCTAAATTCAGAAAAGAAAGAGCTTTCAAATGATGTAACACTCGACCCATGTTCCCTATTTAAAATATAAGGTTTCCTATCACCACCCTTAAGGGGTTGATGTGACAAAGTTGAGTTTTATGTCAAAACATGCCCCCCTCAATATTAAAATTGAAGTGTTTCAGCATTTCTTAAAAAAAATTTATTTGGACGCAAATCGGTCTGTTTCGTTTTCAATGCGCCATCCTATATAATAAAGATAGTATTGTTAAGTTTAACTCTCTCTCTCTCTGCTTTGAACTTCAACTAAACCACCATTAAGATACAGTCCACTAGTAAATAATAATCAACAGAACCTGAAGCAAATACGGATTATGTTAAGAAAATGGCGCAAGAAGAGTGTTCTACAAACTCTTAAGTTTCATCTTCAACCGCCATTGTCCTTCATGTTACCAAAATATTTAAAATTATTTTCCAATTCTATGGTGAACTTGATTTGGGATTTTGTAACGGTATAATTTGGATAGCTAAACATCTAAGCTAATTTGGACGTATTTGTGGTTCCTCCCCTGCTTTGTAAAAAGATTTATTGGCGACAACTGTGGTTAATTCTTCTGGATACCCCTCGTATAATGTATCGAATTTAGATCTTTCGTAAATTATTTATATTTGTATTACCCCTGGTATATCGGGCCGGCTTACACGCTTGCGTGACGTGGCCGTAGTTCGGAAAGGGTCCGCATGTGGAAGAGGATAGATGGCTGGAGACGTATGTGATGCGAGAGAGAGCGAAGGATGTAGCAGCACCTGTGTTTTCGAGTCGGAGATATGAATGCGCTGAAAGTTTCGAGAGAGAGATTTCGTTGGTAATTTGTGGAGTTAACACGTGGTTCCGTCTGAGGAGCAAGTTTTGGATATTAAGTATATATATACATACATAAATATATATATATATATATATATATATATATATATATATATATATATATATATATATATATATATATATATATATATATACATACATATATATATATACAGTGTGGAACAGCCAAATGGAATAAATTCGATAACGGATAAATGAGGACGTGTTGGGAAAAACGCTTGGACACGTCGATTTGTATTTTTAACTGCGCATCTTTTTCAAGAAAAAAAAATTATATAGGGTGCGTCATGTGACAGTGGCCAATACCAACTTTCTTATTTTAAATACAAGCCCCTGTATATTATTAATTTTTTGGATTCTTCAGAAAATTCTAGACATAATTCATGTACAATGTCCTATACCTATCTTCAACTGTTTCGGAAATATTAAGTATTTTCAGATTTATTACAAAAATTAACATTAAAAATAGAAAATTATTTTATTTCACAAATTCTGATAAGAAATACTGATTATTTCTTAATAATTTAAAAAAACAAAAAAAAATTAATGTCAATGTAGTAAATGTTCAAAATGCTCGCCACGAACATCTTGGCAACATGCTAATCTGGTATAGAAATGTCTTCTAACATTACTCAACATCTCAGGCGTGACTGATCTAATCGCAAGCGTGATTCGTCTTTTTAAGTCATCTAAGTTGAGGGGCTTAGTTTTGTATACAATACTTTTGACCTATCCCCACAAAAAGTAGTCTAATAGCGACAGATCAGGAGATCGTGCTGGCCATTCTATCGATCCGCGCCTCCCTATCCACCGATTTGGAAAAATTTGGTTCAGGTACTGCCGGACATTGATTTGGTAATGGGGCGGTGCTCCATCTTGCTGAAACCATATTTTATTGGCAGGAACTTGTGGGTTTGCTGGATCTGGATATAAGTTTGTCAAAGTTGGCACGACATTATTTTGGAGCAGTTCTAAATATTTATCCCCATTCAAGTTGCCATCAATGAAAAAGGGACCTACGATATGATTTCCAACAATTCCTGCCCAAACATTAACTTTTTCAGGATATTGCGTATGTTCCTCTCTCATCCAATGAGGATTCTCATTAGACCAATAGCGGCAATTTTGACGATTAACATGACCGTGAAGTGTAAATGTGCTCTCATCAGAAAACAAAACATCTTCTAATTGGATCACATTGTTATCTAACATTGCCATCATTTGTTCACAAAAATACGTTCTCCTATCGAAATCGTCCTCCATGAGCTCCTGAGTTGGTATCATTTTATAGGGATGCATTTTACTTTCCTTTAATGTTCGAAAAATTGCTGTGTGGCTAACGTTGAATAGTTGGGCTGCTTGTCGACCAGAAGTATGTGGGTTTTCTTGAAACTCAAGCGTAATATCCAATTTCGTATCATCACTTACTGCATTGGCAGCTACTTTTTTTATCTGTCTCACATGACCAAGCTCGCGAAACTGCTTTTCTATTTTGCTAATTGTTCCTTGGGATACAGGCGGCAAATTTGGAAATTTTTCGTGAAATAAGCGAGACACTTCCATCTGTGTCCGTGTGTTATCTCCATAACCAATCATTTGTAGAATGGTTATTTTGTGCATTTCTGTTAAATGAACCATTTTTCTGATATTATTACGTACAGTTAACGAAATTCAAACGACAATAGCACTGACACTAATCACTACTGTCATGCAGGCAGACAACAAGTTGCTAAGGCTACGAGTTTTATACGAACAGAAAGAAAACTGTTTTTGTTTTTGTTTCATTTCATATCAGTAAAAAGAAACGCAGGAATGGTTTTTGTTTACTTTCTCATTATCAAGAGCTGAATGGGAAATAAGTATTGAATGCAATGTAGCGAATTTGTGAAATAAAATAATTTTCTATTTTTAATGTTAATTTTTGTAATAAATCTGAAAATACTTAATATTTCCGAAACAGTTGAAGATAGGTATAGAACATTGTACATGAATTATGTCTAGAATTTTCTGAAGAATCCAAAAAATTAATAATATACAGGGGCTTGTATTTAAAATAAGAAAGTTGGTATTGGCCACTGTCACATGACGCACCCTATATAATTTTTTTTTCTTGAAAAAGATGCGCAGTTAAAAATACAAATCGACGTGTCCAAGCGTTTTTCCCAACACGCCCTCATTTATCCGTTATCGAATTTATTCCATTTGGCTGTTCCACACTGTATATATATATATATATATATATATATATATATATATATATATATATATATATATATATATACTGACCCCGGATATGGGTTCGAGGGGTCCTAGTTTCACAAAAAAAGTGTCTCCATCGATACCTCTTTATTAGTGAATTTTTTTAAATAAAAATTCACTAAAAATGAAGTGCTCGCCTATTTTTTCCCCGAAAATGTATTATAAAGAAACCTACTTACTAAACTTAATAATTATTAACTACTTACCAAGTTTTCCTCTAGTTAGTTACACGTTATAGTAGTGAAAAAGTCCCTTAAGAAGGTAACCTTTAAATTTAAAATATCCACTGAATTAATCACAGTATCACAATTATTTTATCCACTGATTAAGCAACCTGAAGTAGTAACCATCATAATAATAATAATTGTCTTGTTAGAACATGTAAATAACAACGAAATAATCTAATTAAAAATCACTCCAAATTACTACGTAGTAGGTACACACGCTCTGCCAAAAGTCCACTACAAACTGGAAGTGTGTAATTTTATAGCACACAGCTTATTCGGTCGTTTTCGACGAAGTTCATCAAGATTCGGCGATCATTTCGCACCGAAGTATCGCATTTCGTGAGAGCGCCGAAAAATACATACCTTCTCCCGAATCCTTTATATGGATATGAATGTATATAACGTCTGCAACGATTAACACTATACTTGTTCTGATTCTGTATGCTGTATTAATGGCTGCCGACTCCCTGCGATCCTCGATATACTAATTTTGTTTGTTGAAGGCAGGAGGTAAAAAAGTAAATAAAAATTAAAAATGTATTAAAATATAGCAAAGCAAAAATAATGTTTTTTCCACGGCAGGTGTCAGTGCGCGCGCACGGGCGCACTTATTGAGGAGACGATTCTGGTGCAAAAGCAGGTTGTGTTATTTTATTTGGTAATAAACAGTTAATCAAACATTATTATTCTCCCAGAAAATACAAATTGGCAATTAAGTCGTGTTTAAAACAACAAACCATTTTAGCTGATGATATTGTGGAATGGAGTTTATACAATTTGTATGTTTGTATGCGTGTATCATTAGCCGACTTTGATATAGGGAACGTTATGATCAGTCATTCGAGAGATTCACTTTGAGCATTAAATTGTTTCTCTCATTTCAGCTTTGTAGTTTTCAGCGGTCAATTTGCAACCTCTTAGGAATATAAATCATTCAGAGGGCTTAATGAAACGGAATGGAAAACACGGATGTGTGTTATGAGAGATGTGGCTTGTACCCTCTCCGCTCTCGGCTACTCTCTTATGTACACATACATATACCTTTATTTACTGAACCATGCAGATTTCAAACAAAATTACATACTCGCTTAGAACAAATAACAGAATTTCATTTGTGTCATGTGTAGATTTTATTGCCACAAATACTTCATATTCAAATTAAAAGACGTGGACACTGTGGTTGGAAACTGAATTGTTATCTGGTTTTTAGGGCGATTCTGCTTTCTGTTTCATATTTAAAATGTTTACGTAAACAATGTAATTTATAAAAATGTTCGGGATGCAGCAAGTGCATTATAGTAGTGCATTTGCATAAGATTTCTACACTATCAGTAAGATATATTATTAAAACTAATTATTTAAATTTAAATGGACCTGGGAGTCTGGTTTTAGAGGTTCCAGTTATAGTTCAGTCGACAGGTAGTTTCAGATAGAAAAGGGTCGGAAGTTAATGAAACTTTGCGAAGTTTTTTTAGGATTGTTAGTAAACATTTTCTCGAGTTTTGGACCTCGAGGACCCTGTACGAAAAAAGTCGAAGACGCAGCAAGTGCGTTATGGTGGTGAATTTTCATAAAAATGATCTGGCACAAAATATTTTATTATAACTTTTTTTTCTTGTAACATAGAAATCTAAATTTTTGTGTATAGTTTACTTTTTATATCGTAAACCTACCTATCAAATTTGGTTATCATAGAGTTTTTATTTTTTAAGATAAAAATTTTTTTCGAATGAAAACTCAAAATTTTCCCGGAAAACCTCGTCCGATTTTCCTGACTAACGAACTTATCCAAGCTATTTACAAAAGAAACGTTCATGCCAAATTTTGTTAAAATCGGCCCATTATTTTTTGAGTTATCGGTGTGATACATATATATATATATATATATATATATATATATATATATATATATATATATATATATATATATATATATATATATATATATATATATATATATATATATATATATATATATAGTATAGTATAGTATGTTTTATATATATATATAAAATTTGGCATGAACGTTTCTTTTGTAAATAGCTTGGATAAGTTCGTTAGTCAGGAAAATCGGACGAGGTTTTCCGGGAAAATTTTGAGTTTTCATTCGAAAAAAATTCTTATCTCAAAAAGTAATAAGACGATTTTAATAAAATTTGGCATGTACCTTCCGTTTATAAATGGCCTTGATAAGTTTGTTAGCCGGGAAAATCGGACGAGGTTTTCCGAGAAAATTTTGAGTTTTCATTCAAAAAAAAATTTTATCTCAAAGAATAATGGGCTATTTTAATAAAATTTGGCATGTACCTTCCTGTTGTAAATGTCTTTGATAAGTTCGTTAATCAGAAAAATCGGACGAGGTTTTCCGGAAAATTTTGAGTTTTCATTTGAAAAAAATTTTTATCTTAAAAAATAAAAACTCTATGATAACCAAATTTGATAGGTAGGTTTACGATATAAAAAGTAAACTATACACAAAAATTTAGATTTCTATGTTACAAGAAAATATATATATATATATATATATATATATATATATATATATATATATATATATATATATATAAACATATAAAAATTGAAACTAACCCCGGATATGGGTTCTAGGGGTCCTAGTTCGCACTCATTTGCAAAAATTTTTTCAAAATTCAAAAGTCGGAATCTCCCCATTAGTGAATTTTTTCTACGAAAATTCACTAAAAGAAAGGGGGGGGGGATGTACTGCAAAATTTTCGACCTTTCTCCGGTTTTTCCTTAATAACTTTTTCCTCTTTTTTTTTAAATTTCAACAACACACCACGAGGGCTTACAGCCTAAATACTATCGTACCGTGGGTGCTGACAAGGAGGAAAGAGGCAGCTTGTTAATTCTGGACTTGAAGGTTTGGAGGTTCGGAGGAGAAGGAAAAACACGTGCCGGCAAGGAATTCCACAACTTGGAAGTCCTCGGGACAAAAGAGCGGGCATAACAAGAAGTTCTATGTCTGGAGACCTGGACAGTAAAAGGGGGCATTCGCTCTGTTCCCCTGGTAGATCTGTTGGGGGCAGCAGGTGGGGGAACTATGGAGGAAAGCTCCTCTGAGCAGTGCCCGTGCACATATCTATAAAATACAGAGAAGTCACCAACGGCACGTCGGTGGGCAAGAGATGGCAGCCTTTGGGTGAGGGTAGGGTCACCGATGAGACGTATAGCTCTCTTTTGAATGGAGTCCAGGATAGCGAGTGTAGAAGCGGCAGCTGCACCCCAGATGTGGGAGCAGTATTCGAGGTTTGGCCTTATTTGTGAAGTATATAAGGTATAGAGATTAGCTGGTGAAAAGTATTTGCGAGCCCGGAAGAGGAAACCTTATTTCTTAGCAGCCGCTTCTGCAATTGATGTAACATGTTGGTGCCAATTAAGATTTCGATCCACAGAAATGCCAACAAGAGAAAAGGACTCATTACTTTGAATAACTTGGTTGTTCATTGTGATGGGTCTAGGGCTGGTGTATCTCTTATGAGAAAGAAAGCAAGACTGAGATTTGGTGGAGTTGAATTGTACAAAATTTCTACTTCCCCAGTCTAATATTTTTTGGAGATCCACGGAGACAGAACCCTCCATGAGTCTGCGATCCTCATCTAATTGGGCTAAGGAGACAGGCTTAGAATATTGTATATTTGAGTGGAGGGTGCTGTCGTCCGCGTAACTGTGAAGTGGGTTGGATGTGCTAGAGAGGAGGTCATTGATGTGGAGAAGAAACAAAGTAGGGGCTAAAGCTGAACCTTGAGGAACTCCTGCATTGATTGGATACAGTTTAGAGGAATGGCCATCCACAACAACAGAAATGCTCCGGTCGGAGAGAAATTTTGCTGTCCAGGTACAAAGTTTTGGTAGTAGGCCATAGGCCGGAAGTTTATTAAGCAGCGCTGCGTGCCAGACCAGGTCTAATGCTTTGGATATGTCTAGAGCGACAATTTGGGATTCACCATGTAGTTCCATAGACTTGTTCCAAGAATGGGTGACAAAGGAAAGGAGGTCGGCAGTCGATCTGCGCTGGCGGAATCCATACTGCCTGTCGTGGATTAGACTGTGTTTTTCCAGAAATTTTAGTAATTCGGTGTTTATATACTTTTCCATCACTTTAGAGACGACTGAAAGGAGAGAAATAGGCCTGTAGTTGCTAGGAAGCGCTTTGGATCCTTTCTTGGGGATGGGTTGTACTCGAGCAGTTTTCCAGTTACTAGGGAATATGCCTTTATTGTAAGATATCTGAAATAGACGAGTCAGGACAGGAGCAAGTTCTGGTGCGCATTTTTTGAGAACAATTGCTGGGGTCTCGTCAAGGCCAGAGGCTTTCCTGGTATTAAGAGAAGAGAGCATCTTTCGTACCTTTTTAGTTTTGAAAATGATATCCGTCATTTTATGCGCGACATTGGGGACTGTTGGTGGTTGAACATTTGGAGGTGGGTTGAGAGTAGAATTGCCGGAGAACAACAAAGCAAAAAGTTCAGCCTTGCCCAGGGCGGTAGAAACAATTTCATCCCCTGAGACAAGAGGTGGGAACGTGCTTTTGCAGCAATTATTCCCAATAGATTTAGCAAGAGTCCAGAAGGGTTTTCCGCCGTTGAAGCTTAAGAGGACTTTGTTTTTGATGTGGTTATTAAACGAGTTTTTGGCCTCAGAAAGAATGCGGACATAGCGGTTTCTTGCGTCATTAAATGCTTGACGATTTTCTTGACTGGGATTCTGTTAAAGCGTTTTGTGAGCTTTGACCTTTTCAAGTCTGGCCTTGTCACAGGATTTAGAGAACCAGGGCTTTTGAGTGGCTGAAGAGGTTTTCTGTGTACGTGGGATAAATAATTCCATGCCAGCTTGGATAATTTCGGTGACGTTTTGTGAGATATCAGAGGGGTCAGGATGAGAGAAGCAGACAGACGCCCATGGAAATGAGGAAAAGTAATCCCGCATTTCGTCCCAGTTTGCGGAGTTGTAGTGCCAAACGATACGTGGGTGTGATGACTGTGTGACCTCGGGTTGCATTGCGTAGGAAGCAGTGAAGGGGGGCGGTGACTGATATCTTATAGCATTCAGGTTGTGTAGTAAGAAGGAGATCCAAGGGATTTGAGCTGTGTGTTGGGATGCGAGGAAAGTAAGTAGGTTGCTGAACCATATTGGCTAAAGAATTGCTGACTGCAAAGGCCTCCGCTGCTCTCCCTTGTGGATCGGTTTTTGAAGATCCTAGCCATTCCTTATTATGGACATACTACGGCAAAAACATTTAAGACTTTTTTGTAGAGCGTTAAATTTCCTACTATTTTGATCATTAAAACATGTCTGTATGTTAAATCGTTACCGAGATATGGCGCTTCGAAATTAATTTATCAAAATTCGATAAAAAATGCCGCAGAATGCAGAATTCCACCTTATTTCTTCTGTTATACCCGAATTATTGTGAAATGTTGTCATTATGATTTCTGGTTACAACCGCTAACATCGGAAAAACACCACCCACCCCCGTTCCCCCCTTCCCCATCCCAAACCCCAATTCACAAAAGCTCATTTTCTTCTCTGATGAAATCCAATCATACTCACTCCATGTTGGTGTTGATATTTGTTACTTTTTGGATTAATATCCTTCCTCCCTGACGAATGAAGGAACAACCTGGAATGTGAATCTGCATATCTTGGGCGAGTGTAAAGCTCTGTACCGCAAAAGACAACTGATCTACGGTCAGTCTAGACCGGAGACAAAACATTATAAAACCTCACCCTACCAATCGCTGTGCAGACTAGTTCAAGGCACAGTTAGCTTAACGACAACTACTGATGAATACAACTTTGTTGTTGAAATACGTAGCTATGACAGAATTCTATGTTATTATTTTTGTGGTTTTTAGGGTGATTCTGCTTTTTGTTTCAAAAGGCACTTAAATATATAGATTCTAGATTTAGATATTTAAGGTATAAGGTCTTCTTCAAAGTTTTGCATAACATTTCATGTATTTACAACTAACCAGTGAACTTATAATTTTGTGGATTCGGTGCAAGGTTCTCAGATGTACAGCAGTAATAGTGTGAAGTTCAGCGATTATAGTAAGTAAACAGACAAGGTAGTATGAGATCTTTAATAGAAAATGTACAGTATGTTTGTATATATGTGTGTATATCGATGTTCACAGCCAAATAACAATACTAACTTCACTTACAATGCGAAGCTATGCTCTGTCTATAATACTTACCTGTATTATTATTATTATTATTGGTGTCCATTTAATTATTACTATGTACATAAGATGTTGCTGTGATGTTCTCTAGATGATAATCGTTTGTGTATGTTCTAGAAATTATGCTATTTTCTACTTCTATCTATCATACATATCTAAGTTTGCCACCAGAGAGTGCTACCGATATTCTAAGAGTTGTTATACAGGGCTTTCATTAATTCTCGAACCCCACGTAACCGCTTAAGTTAGGCAACCCGGCATACACGGTTGTACAACCTGAATTAATGAAATCCCTGAGATGCCAGTGTTGTCTCACATTTCCTTTGGGGTTTTATAAAAAATATAAAAATTATAATAAGTTGAAATAGTAAATGTCTTAAATGTACTTATTATTTAGTATTTGTAACAGCAAGTCTGTTCATGTATGGTTTACTGTTATTGATTGTTAAAAAAATAAATTAAAAACAATAAAATATTACTTTTATTCTGTATAGATATCAAAATTTTGTAATGTACGTAAACAAATTGAAGTCCGATTATTTAAACTCCTAATTTACGGTTTTAGGAATGTGTAATGTGTAACATGTAACAAATATGTACCTGTTTGGGCAGATTACCAACGAACAGATTTGGTAGGGCTTCGTTCCATGCGATGTCGAATATCGTCAACAACATAACCTTAACATACCTACATTTTTAACTTACGTAAAAACGCAATGAAAATGCTAAGTTTTGATAAAAACTGTTTATTTTTTTCTTCAACAGAAAATTATTTGGAGAAAGTAAACACTGGTCGAACTTGGAAAATGCACAATATACATATAAAATAACCGTCAAAAGAGAATTGAGCGCGAATAGATTGAACTGTCAATTGTCAATTAATTTAGTAACTTTAGGGTCCCTAGTCTAGTGTTTTTTTTTTTTGTTACTTTGTCACTGCCAACTCATAAGAGGCCGAATCCGGTCACGTGGGGTTCGGGAATTAATGAAAGCCCTGTACATTACCAGTTTTCACAGAACTGTTAAACTTTTAGAGGCAATGAGATTTTAGATATTATTCACTATTGTCACAGCTGCTATTTATCCTCAAAAATGATTAACTGCGAATTTTGTACATGTGGTAAAATAGAAACTACTAAGTATGTGGCTTTGTGTCAAAACAAACTGTAAAGAAGCGTATAGCCGTCGTTGCGGTGCATTATACGATGTTAACCATGTTCTATGTATTTAATTTTGCATTTATTTGTTGACCCAGATGAATAATTACTTAGTGTGTAAAAATGCCTGCTTTTGTTTTAAAGTAGTTTTATTAATCATTTTAGGGACCTTCTTGAAGTCTGATTATTTCAAAATGGAATGGCACAGCAGAGCACGGGTGTTTAACCAAACGCAAATTTTATTATTTATCTTCTGTCCCATACACCCAGACTTCATTTATTGGGAAAATCTCTACTAAGTTCTGTTTGCATTCTGATTTGAAAATGTGCCGGAGCACCATCCAGTTGTAGGCACGTCCACCTTATAATAGATAGTGGGACGTCCTTCAAAACTTCAGGTAAACTTTGACGAAGCAACCTATGAAACATATCTCCATTTAGGTGTCCATTGAAAAAGTAAGGACCTATTACTCTTGACCCTAACGTTGCACCCCACACATTAATAGACCAACGATTCTGGCGGTTGATACTGCAGAAAAAATGTGGATATTCATCAGTGTAGTAATGAAAATGTTGTCTGTTTACCAAGCCGTTACTATCGAAAATCGATTCGTCTGTAAACAGCACAAAATCGAAAAAGTGTTCATCCTCACCTAACATCTCTAATGTCCACATGCATCTGAAAGTTCTTGATTTAATTGGATATGGTAGCGATGAAATTTCTGTGTTTTGTAATGATTCTGGCAATCCTCTGCCTGCTCATCGCCGTTTCCTGGCTGACTTTGCGCTGGCTTATGTGGGGATTTTCTATAAGGGATCCAATGACCGCAAACACATTAACTTCATTTCCGGTAATTGGACTCTGTTTATGGGTATCTTCATATGCTACGCTTCCAGTTGTTCAACAACCACCAGTCCCCAATGTCACGCATAAAATGACGGATATCATTTTCAAAACTAAAAAGCTACGAAAGATGCTCTCTTCTCTTAATATCAGGAAGGCCTCTGGCCTTGACGAAATCCCAGCAATTGTTCTCAAAAAATGCGCACCAGAACTTGCTCCTGTCCTGACCCGTCTGTTTCAGACATCTTACAAGAGAGGCATATTCCCTAGTAACTGGAAAACTTCTCGAGTACAACCCGTTCCCAAGAAAGGATCCAAAAAACTTCTTAGAAAACTACAGGCCTATTTCTCTCTTTTCAGTCGTCTCTAAAGTGATGGAAAAGTATATAAACACCGAATTTATAAAATTTCTTGAAAAACACAGTCTAATTCACGACAGGCAGTATGGATTCCGTCAGCGCAGATCAACTGCCGACCTCATTTCCTTTGTCACCCATTCTTGGAACAAGTTTATGAAATTACACGATGAATCCCAAATTGTCCCTCTAGACATATCCAAAGCATTCGACCAGGTCTGGCACGCAGCGCTGCTCAATAAACTTCCGGCCTGTAGCCTTCCACCAAAACTCTGTACCTGGACAGCAAATTTTCTCTCCGACCGGAGCATTTCTGTTGTCGTGGATGGCCATTCTTCTAAACTGTATCCAATTAATGCAGGAGTCCCTCAAGGTTCAGCTTGAGCCCCTACTTTGTTTCTTCTCCACATCAATGAACTCCCCTCTAGCACATTCAACCCAGTTCACAGTTACGCGGACGACAGCACACTCCACTCAAATATACAATATTCTAAGCCTTTAGCCTAATTAAATGAGGAACGCAGACTCGTGGATGGTTCTGTCTCTGTGGATCTCCAAAAACTATTAGACTGGGGAAGTAGAAATCTTGTACCAATCAACTCCACCAAATCACAGTCTTGCTTTCTATCTCATAAGTGATACACCAGCCCTTGATCCATCACAATTAACAACCAAGTTATTCAAAGTAATGAGTCCTTTTCACTTGTTGGCATTTCCGTGGATCGAAATCTCAATTGCCACCAACATGTCACATCAATTGCAGAAGCGGCTACTGAGAAATTAGGTTTCCTCTTCCGGGCTCGCAAATACTTTTCACCAGCTAATCTATATACCTTATATACTTCACAAATAAGGCCAAACCTCGAATACTGCTCCCACATCTGGGGTGCCGCTGCCGCTTCTACACTCGCTATCCTGGACTCCATTCAGAAGAGAGCTATACATATCATCGGTGACCCTACCCTCACCCAAAGTCTGCCATCCCTTGTCCAACGACGTGCTGTTGATGACATCTCTCTCTTTTATAGATATCTGCACGGGCACTGCTCAGAGCAGCTTTCTTCCACATGCGCCCCCAACAGATCTACCAAAGGAACAGAGCCAATGCACTCTTTTACTGTCCAGGTCACCAGACATAGAATATCTTGTTATGCCCGCTCTTTTGTCCCGAGGACTTGCAAGTTGTGTAATTTTTTGCCGGCACCTGTTTTTCCTTCTCCTCCGAACTTCCAAACCTTCAAGTCCAGAATTAACAAGTTGCCTCTTTCCTCCTTGTCGCAACCCACGGTACGATAGTATTTAGGCTGTAAGCCCTCGTGTTGTGTTGTTGAAATATTTTAGAAAACTGTTTTCTTTTTGATAAAGTCAATAAAGGTTTTGTTGTGTGTTTAAACTTAAATAAGTGACTATCATTTATTCAGTCTTGCGAACCCTGTTTTTCGTGCTGAAGTTGGGGCAACACACAGAGAGAATAATTTAAGTTTATTTAGATCTCTAAACTGACGTTTATCTTTAGCACCACATAAGTTCTGTACTGGGAGTCTAAGAAATACGAGCTTGTAGGCAGAATTTCTTCAGGAAGATAGATTAAGTACCCATTTAACTTACCCAGCCTAATTAATAGACTCATTAACTTGTCCTCTACAGCTATTTTTAATACTAGGGTATAAAACAGAAAGTAAACAATCCCCATCCGGAATTTTTGTGCATATTTGACAATCTTAACTTTTTTTGTTGTTATTAACTCAAACAAGCCCGACTATGTGATATTTTTTAAAATCTGGTATTATTTAAGCTCTAGAAATACTCTATTCTGAAAGGAGTCTCGACTGCTGAAAAAGTAGTAACGGTGCACCGTCACATTTAGCTTAAGGTTTGCCACAAACACATCAACGCAAAAAGGATAAAGAGAAGTCAGGAGTCAGGATAGAGCGAAGTGATTGTAGTGATAATAAATAATGAATTAGGTTGACTGCACTTGTTAGTCGAGTGGTAAGGGTATTACCGTCTTGATCATTAAACGCTATTATATTTTAATGAGGGAACACTGCGGTCTAATCTCCACTGCTTCTACCAGGCTACACACTATTATACAGCAAAACACTAAATTCACTAAGTAACTTGAGCTCAAAACTAAAACTATATACCTAGACGACTTTAAACGATTCTGCTAATCCTCCAATTAAATTTTACCCTTCTTTGTTCCTCAACAGTCACTTTGCACTGGCACTTCTTTGTTAGCTATAATACCCAGTCAAAGAATAATTCCAAGCAATGTTCAGATTTGCTGAAATGGGTTTGTTTTTCTATTTCTTTTAGTGAATTTACTTTTAAAAAATCACTTATGAGAAGATCGCGACGTTGGTATTTTGAAAATAATTTTTTTTCTACGAAACGCTGAAACACGTCAATCTTAATATTGAGGGGGGTATGTTTTAACATAAAACCCAACTTTGTCACATCAACCCCTTAAGGGTGGTGATAACAACCCTTATATTTTAGTTAGGGAACATGTGTCGAGTGTTACATCATTTGAAAGCTCTTTCTTTTCTGAATTCAGCACACTAATTTTTTGGGAAGTTTTATCAACTCGTTTAAAAATGATTCATAGTTGAAAATGCAAAAACGCATTTAATTCATTCCGATAAGAACGTGCTGATAGTCAATGTTTTATTGGTTTGTAAGCACAAAATTGACTATCAGAACATTTCTTATCGGAATGACAGAAATGCGGTTTACTATTTCAGTTTATCGGTCGGTTGGATACTTGATAGTACTACCGAAAATTAATTTCACAATGGTGTATTCTGTAGAAGAAAGAGTTGAAATAATTACTCTTTTTTTCAAAAACGATGACTGTGCCAACCGTACCGCAAATTTGTTTAAAATCAACGACATCCGAACAGACATGTTAACAGAAAATACATTTTGGAGTTAGTTGCAAAGTTTCGACAAAGTGGTTCAGTAGCCAACAAAAAACGGGACCCTAAACGTGAATTTCCGGTTAGAAATGAGACTTACTGAGATTGAAGTTTTAGGACAAATTGCTGCAGACCCAACTTTGAGCACGAAAAAATTGGCCACTGTTTCAAGCATCAAAAGAAGAACTATTCAGCGAATATTTAAGCATCATAAATTTCACCCGTATAAAATTCATCTTGTACAACAACTGAATGAAGATGATTTTGATCGGCGGCTGGAGTTTTGTGAAGTTATGACTGTACGAATAGCTGATAACGGGAACTTTCTGTTCAATATCTGTTTTTCAGACGAGTGTACGTTTTTATTAAACTCTACAGTCAATCGTCATAATTGTCGTTATTGGGCAGATAATAATCGAAGAAATTTTCACGAAGTCCACACTCAAACTCCACAGAAGTTGAATGTCTGGACTGGCATTTTTGGAGATCGTTTAATCGGACCAATTTTTCTTGATGGCAATTTGAGTGGCGTAACGTATGTGGAGTTACTAGAAGATATCGTTTACCCTCTACTAACTGACATCGTTGAAAATGATGATCGCTATCAAGAAAATCAATCAGTGTTTCAACAAGATGGATATCCTCCGCATTTTTCACAACATATTAGGGAGTTTTTGAACGGAGAGTTTCCAGGACAATGGATTGGGCGTAGAGGTGCTATTGAGTGGCCCCCTAGATCACCGGATTTAACTCCTTTAGACTTCTTTCTATGAGGCCATTTAAAGACTAGAATTTACGCAACAGATCCGGAGTCTCTGGAAGAATTACGACGACGCATTGTTGAAGAATGCCGTCTAATAACTCCACAAATGCTCCAGAATGTCAAAGCTCGTTTTGAACAAAATTTGTACTTTTGTATGAAAGCTGGTGGTCAACAATTTGAACACTTAACTGAATAAACATTTTTGAACGTTTGGTTTTGTTTTTTAGTTTTTTAACAAAAAATTGACTAATTAGTGCATTTCTTACCACAATTAATGAAATACGTTCTTGCAACTCCAACTGTGAATAATTTTTAAACGGGTTGATAAAACTTCAAAAAAAAATTGTGTGCTGAATTCAGAAAAGAAAGAGTTTTCAAATGATGTAACACTGGACCCATGTTCCCTATTTAAAATATAAGAGTTTTTTGCACCACCCTTAAGGGGTTGATTTGACAAAGTTGAGTTTTATGTCAAAACATAAAAAAAACAACATATTAAAATTCACATGTTTTAGCAGTCTGTTTCGTTTTCAATGCGCCACCCTATATATATATATATATATATATATATATATATATATATATATATATATATATATATATATATATATATATATATATATATATATATATATATATATATATATATATATATATATATATATATATATATATATATATATGTTTATGTGTCACACCGATTACTTAAAATACTAGATGCAGCAAGTGCGTTATGTAAATGAATTTTCATAAAAATATTTTTAATAGCAAACATGTCTCTTTAATACAAGCAGGCATCAATTTGGTCATCGGTATACCATATATAGTAGAAACAATGTTCCATATTGTATCAAAATAACTTATTGTTTGAAAATGTACAAAAAAATTTCGAAAATAACTTAAACTGTTTCCGAGAAAACTGGTTTTCTAGCTGACGAACCTTAGGTTAATAGCAAATTGAGTTATTGAAATTTGAAGCATTTAATGAAAATTCACTACCAAAACGCACTTACTGCGCCTCAATTTCATTTCTTACAAACATGCGTCATAAACAAACAAAAATGCAATAACATAAGGGATGTTCGAAAAATAATTGTAGGTATCACCAACGACTTATGGGCCACCCTATGATTGTAAAAATAATTTTATAAGATGCAGCTCAAGACAACCTATAATTAACGTATACAATTTTTTGTCGCATTTTGTATGATAACAATTATATTGAGCTTTACCGTAAAAATGTGTCACCCTGTATATATGTAAACAGATAAAAACTGAAACCGAACCCGAAAATGTATTATAAGGAGCCTAATTTGCAATCATTTAAAGAAATCTTTTTAAAATTTAAAAGTCGCGGGCTCCTCAATAACGAATTTTTTCTACGAAATTTTGCTAAAAATTATAGACGCTACACCATATATTAACTAAAACTGCTGCCAAAGCATCAGAGAAAGGGTCTATTTGAAATGAATTTTCTGAAAATATTTTAGTAAAATGAATCGGAAACTTAAGGGTTTGTAGAACACTCTTCTTGCGACATTTTCTTTACATAACCCGCATTTGTTTCAGGTTCTTTCCCTAAATGTTGCAAATTTTAAGGTTTCAAATCGCGATGTTGACGTTTTGAAGAAAACCCAATTTTTTACAAGCATGCGTACGAAATTGGGTTTCCCTTACTTTGTTATCTCCGGAGATATAAATGTTTTCCGGAAGAAAACACAAAATTTTCCGGGAAAAGCTGGGCCGATTTTCCTGGCTAACAAACTTGCCCAGGTCGCTGGAAAGAGAAGGCACTTCCAAAATTTGATCAAAATCGGCCCATTATCTTTATTGAGTCACCAGTCCACTCGCCTTCTAACTTCTGGACGAAACACATATACATGCTGCTCTACTATATAGAAGACTAACATTTTTTGTAATTCTGGACCAAAGCTATATTTTTGCAATGTGTAAAAAGATACCTATGACTTATCCAACCAAATGCACCCCGCTGGTCAAAAGATATAATCGCTGAGGAAGCCCTTGTTTCATTGACATGACTTACGAACTCACGAAACAGATGAAGGCTGTCATAAATTGACTCTACAGGGACGGCGTAGCTTTGATAATTTTACCCAGGATGTTTATAAATCGATCAGCTAAATATTTTGGCAATATTTTGTAATCACTTGTCATAAGCCATAGAGGACGCGCGTCGTCTAAAACTTCGTGGTCATCTTTTCAAACAGTAAACTGATTACTGCTGTTCTGGGTGGCTCAGGCAGAGAACCTTTTCCAAATGATTCTTAAATCGTGTCTAAATAGTGAGTTTTAAGTCTTTCCCAAAATGCAAAATAAAACTCTGGAACCAATCCATCTATGGCTGTCGCCTTGTTTTTATTTAAAGATTTTAACGCCTTGGTTAGTTCTTTAAGATTTAGGGGTTCCTCAAGGATTTTTTTATTGGTATCGTCTAAACATTTTATGCCAGCAAATAATCCAGTGTGTTTATCTACGATGGCTCATCATCACTATATAAAACTTGGAAATGCGAGATTACTATTGAACATATCTTAACTGGCTCATTGATAACATGTCCCTCACATCGTACTGCTGTCAGATTCTTCCTTGTGTGTGTATGTGTAGTTAAAGGGAAGTAACTCCTTAGGGATGAAGCGATTCGGTATATATAAAGTTTTTTATATAATCAATTATTAAAAGTTACCAATACAAATGGATTTATCAATTTAAAAGAAAATGATAATGAATAGCACGTTTTAAGATTTGAATAATAACTTAAATTTTACTTAGCGTTGTTTGCTGCTGATGTTGTATTAAAGCTATGGCTTCCAACTGCGGTATATAGCAACAATATAGCTGAGGCTCCATTTGCGGTATAAGGTAGCCATTTAGAGCTAGTGAGACTGCTACAATATAGCTGGCGCTCCGTTTGCGGTATAACGTAACCACTTTGAGCGAGTAAGACTGCTACAATATAGCTACTTAAGGCTGCTAAGAGTGCTACTATAAAGCTCACGCCTCTACATGTATTATGCTGTAACTATTCGCGGCAGGCCGGATAAATACTACAAAGCTGGGGCTTTAATAATGACCTTTCCCCCGGTAGAAACGTTATCGGCATTTTTGTCCCCGGGTGGAAACGAGACAACTGAAAATCCCAAAAAAACTCCTTTAAAAGTATGCTGTTATAGTACGAGATCCGGCTGCTAAATTAGTACATTAATAATCTAGATTATCAAGATGTAATTTTTAAGTATTTTTACAACTAGGAGAAGTCAATTTTCATCAGGTGCCAATTAAAAATTACCCGCCAGTATTATTAATTAAAATATAATTAATTTACTTTTGGAGAAACATTTCGTTAACATCTTACGGAAATAAAACCTACACAACTTCACAACAGTGTATTTAAAATATCTGAAACGTCATAGTTGCTGCTGATTGCTTAACCGCTACCTCTACGCAGCCAGGTGTAAACAGGTATAATTTTATTAAAACTTTTCGTTCTTAACGTACACTCATTTCATTTATACCACATTAAAGCTCATTTTTTTCTGTAGTTAATGATATAAAGGTGCCTATATAAAAAAACCCGCAAATCAAAGTTTCCTACCCTAAAAGATGGTAGGTATGAAAAATAAAGTGACAGAGAGTGATCGCGCGACGCTACTTGTTAGACAAGGATGCTCAATGCCAGCTGAACGTATTTTTTGAGCTATTGCGCATGCTCCGATAAATATGGTTCTCAGTCAAGCAGATGGGCAGAGGTTTATGTTTATTGTAAATTCTAACCACACTGTTTTGGTGCTCGTAATACGTATTACTTTAATTGTTTTTATCTAATAAACAATCTTATATTAATATAATTAATATTGTGATAATATTACTATTGTTTATGCAAAGCTGAAATCGAAAAAATGTCTGAGTCTGAGTTGAGAACCTTATTTATCAGAGCATGCGCAATAGCTCAAAAAATACGTTCAGCTGGCATTGAGCATCCTTGTCTAACAAGTAGCGTCGCGCGATCACTCTCTGTCACTTTATTTTTCATACCTAGCATCTTTTAGGGTAGGAAACTTTGATTTGCGGTTTTTTTTATATAGGCACCTTTATATCATTAACTACAGAAAAAAATGAGCTTTAATGTGGTATAAATGAAATGAGTGTACGTTAATAACGAAAAGTTTTAATAAAATTATACCTGTTTACACCTGGCTGCGTAGAGGTAGCGGTTAAGCAATCAGCAGCAACTATGACGTTTCAGATATTTTAAATACACTGTTGTGAAGTTGTGTAGGTTTTATTTCCGTAAGATGTTAACGAAATGTTTCTCCAAAAGTAAATTAATTATATTTTAATTAATAATACTGGCGGGTAATTTTTAATTGGCACCTGATGAAAATTGACTTCTCCTAGTTGTAAAAATACTTAAAAATTACATCTTGATAATCTAGATTATTAATGTACTAATTTAGCAGCCGGATCTTAGACTATTATATGATCATAGCGTGATACTTCTGGCAAACGTGTTCATTCATTAAGTGCAGTACAATATTGCTTAATTTGCATTTTTATTTGAGTTATTGCAAGGTAATGATTATTTAAAATCATTCTGAAAGATGTAAGAAGATATGCCATGAAGTATCAGTTTGTCGCAAAAAAATAAGCAAGCAGTGATTATATAATAGCAATAAAATTAAGAAAATCAATAGCAATAAAGCGCAAATTAACAAATCAAAGCCTCAAGAAATAACACTACAATAAAAATAAATCAAAAATCATTTAGGGTTAAACAGAATCTACGTGGTGTATATTGAAATACTATTGTATCTGAATAGTACTAAAATATCTCTTACGCCATCATTCCCTTATTGTTTACTTATTAGTATGCATTTAGATCAGAAAGAGAAATTTATCAGACTCTTTCAGGCATTTGTCATATTTAGAGACACTTGACATTAAAGGTCTACTATAAGATGTCGAAATATTAGCTGCATCGAGCCATAGAGTAATATGTGACTCATGGTATGATTTTATAATAACATCTATGATTAATGAAAACGTGAAACATATTACAAACCCTGCAGAAAAGAGACTAAAGGCGTGCTTTTTTTTGCGAACGAAATTTGTAAAAAAGATAACCGTGTAAAACTGTCCAACGGCGTGCTCTTTTTGCAAGACAAAATCGCTGCACACAATTGATAAAATTGGTTTTTAATGATTGATAACACACCTTGTTCGCCGGATTTAGCGCCATTGGACTATTGACTATTCGTAATGCCCAAAACTATTCAAAAGTTAACGATTTCTGACTTGATTTGAAGACTAAGATAAAAAAAGTTTTATCGCTTATAATTGCTTTGTGAACGTTCTGCTAAAATGTAAGTCTTAGAGGACATTATGTTGAATAAACAAAACTTTGTTAAAAAAATTAATTCGTTGTCTATTGTTGGTCAATATCTCCTCGTATATTAAATATGGAGCTACATTTTTTCAAGTGATTTTAGGTTTCCTACGTAATGTAAATGAGCATCATTTACAGTATTTAACTTTAATGAAGGTAATCAGCTCAGAGAAAGCGAAAATTTTCCTTCTGAAAATTCGCTAATAAATGTTTAATATTAAAAATTAGTTTGCCAATATAAACAATAGTTTCAATGTGCAGCTGGAAATTAAAACGACAACGAAGCATATTAAGTTGAAAGAAACTGGGCCAGTGGTTCGGTAAGTGTTTACGTATGTGATGATTACGATGGAAAATGCGAGATAGACAAAAAAAAATACTTGGATTGGCGACAACGAGTATTAAGAAAAAAACGGGGGCATTAAGTTGGGGACAGTTACCAGAGTAGCAAGGGTCCTTTTTTTCGGGTAAAATTCTGTGTTTTGTGTTGAAATATGTGCCAAATATAGAAAAAGAGAGACTGCTGAACGATAGAAAAGTATAAGGAGACTGGGTGAGATTTAACCTTTTTATTAGCATTTTTTCGATTCTCTGGAAGTAAAAAAGAGCCCAAGGTTTTAAGTGGTCGATAAGAACAACTTTTAAAAATAAAAATTCAAATAGGCACACGCCACCCTAACCAATGAAAAGAAAATAATAATAATTGTATTTTTCTGATACTTGGAGAAACCGGTAATGTAAATTATTAATGTTTACTTAGAGTAAGAAAATAGGGTAGAGGAGAAATTACTATAGAGATTGTTTGTAGAAAATTTATCCTGGTAGTTCTTCTTTTTTGTAAGGAATAAATTAATTATTTATTAAAGGGTTTTTCTTAATTATATTCTGACTCTAACCTTTTGAAAGTAAAGATACTAACTATTTTGTTAAATAAAGAGTAACGAGCTTTTGACTCTATAAGGACTGACTAAAAGCCGCCGATTACAGTAATAACAACAAATTTTCAAATGCATGTTTCTACCGAGGATTCTTAGTGACACCTGTGTTACGAAAAGCATGTTACTTGCGTTAGTTTTTGTTAACTCAAGTAATAAAACTTATAGTTTCGTAGTATTTTCACACACTAACACTATTTTTCTTGCTAAAGTGATTCCCAGAAAAATAAAAACATTGAAAAGCCACCTGTATATATTGTATAATAAAAGTCTTTTAAATGTTGCTTTCTTACAGAACTAATTGTAAACTGCTTTTGCAGATGCTTCATTTCGTTGTGATGATGTTATGTTAATATTTCAATAAATAACAGGGCATTTTGGCGGGAAACTAATTCAACATTTTTCACTTTCCAGGTCAACTCTTGGCAGCAAGATGAATTTTTCCGAGAACATGACAGATCAGGATTACCGCGAGCAGGCAAACAACATTCTTCAGATAGCCATGATGGTCCAGATAATCCTGTTCGCTGTCGTTTGTTTCGTGGGACTAGTGGGTAACACCTTGGTGATATACGTCGTCATTCGATTCTCCAAGATGCAGACAGTCACCAACATGTACATCGTCAACCTGGCCATAGCAGACGAGTGCTTTCTGATAGGCATCCCCTTCCTCATTGTCACCATGATCAATGGGCAGTGGGTGTTGGGATTTGTGGCATGTAAGGCATACATGATATCCACCTCGATAAACCAGTTCACCAGCTCCATCTTCCTGTTCATCATGAGCGCTGATAGGTACATTGCAGTTTGTCACCCGATCTCCAGTCCAAAGTTCCGGACACCACTAATATCCAGGCTGATCTCGCTAACCGCCTGGGCCATCAGCATAATATTGATCATTCCTATAATAAGACACGCCACGGAGATAAAAGATAACAACAGAACTTCTTGTGTGATCGAATGGTCTAACAGCGTCAACGACTCCAACACGACAGCACAGGATGCCACAGAGTCCGCGGTGATTTTCACAACGTACACCTTCATCGCCAGTTTCGCCATCCCGCTGAGTCTTATCCTTGTGTTCTACTGTCTGGTGATACAGAAGCTGAGGACCGTAGGGCCGAAGAATAAATCTAAAGAGAAGAAGAGGTCGCACAGAAAGGTGACTAACCTGGTGCTGACTGTCGTCACTGTCTACATCATATGCTGGTTGCCTTATTGGATAACGCAACTGGCCAATTTGTTTTATCCTTCGCCGCAGAACTCGCCCACCTCAAAGTAAGTGCTAGGCTAAACTGCCTTCTTATTTAGGTTGTAATGTTCACGTTTCATTATCGCTGTAAAATAAAATTTAATTAAATCCATTACAATTTTTACAAAAGAAAATTCGGTACCATAGTTTTAAAAGGTGGCAGATAAAGTGTTTTTAAAATGAATATAATCCGCAGGCACACACTCGATTATTTCCAGAACAATGAACAAAGCGATTTAGTAACGGTTAAGTCGTAAACACCAAAAATCATATTAAAAAAAGTCTGGACGCAGCAAGTGCGGTATGGTAGTGAATTTTAATCGAAATGATGTGGGACCAAATATTTTTCTTGCAACATAGAAATATAAATGTTGGTATATAGTTTCCTTCTAATATCGTTAACTAACGTACCAAATTTGGTTACTATAGATTTTTTATTTTTTGAGATAAAACTTTTTTCCTGAAAGAAACCTAAAATTTTCCCGGAAAACCTTGTTCTATTTTCCTGGTTACCGAACTTATCCAAGCTATTTACAAAAGGAACGTACATATCAAATTTTATCAAAATCGGACCATTATTTTTTGATCAATAATCAATCTTTCAAACGCGGTACTGCATAACCAGAGGTGCTATCAGCGCTATACTGCTTCTATAATAAAAAAAGTCTGAACGCAGCAAGTGCGTTATGGTAGTGAATTTTCATTGAAATGTTTTTAATAGCAAATATGTGTGTGTGTTTGTTTAAGAAAGCAGGCATCAAATTTGGTTACCAGTATAACCTATATAGTAAAAACAATGTGCCATGTTTTATAAAAATAACTTTATTGTTTGAAAATGTACAAAAATTTCCAAAAGTAAACTTAAAATGTTTTCGAAAAACTCCTTTCTTGGTCAACCTTATAGGTTAATAGCAAATGGAGCTATTCAAATATGGAGCATTTGATCAAAATTCGCTACCATAACGCACTTGCTGCGTCCAGAATTTCTTTTCTTACAAACATGCATTATATTTCGATGGAAATGCAAAAATGCAATAACATAAGACGTGTTTGATTAAAAAAAAAGAAAATTTGTATCACCAACGACTTATGGGCTAGCCTGTGATTGTAGAAATATTTTTTAAGATGTAGCTCAAGACACCCTATAATTAATGTATAGAATTTTTTTTTCATATCTTGTATAATAACGGATATATTGAGCTTTATTGATTTTTTACGAAAATTCGACAAAAGTTATATACCATTAAACGATAAACTCTATAGCTAAGGCTACTGCCAATCATCAGAGAAAGGGTCTATTTGAAATGAATTTTCTGGAAATATTTTAGTAAAATGAAAGACAATGACGGTTTAAACTAAGCCTGCAGGGTTTGTAAAACATTCTTCTTGAGACATTTTATTTCCATAGCCCGTATTAGATTCAAGTTCTTTGCCTAAACGTTTTGAAGAAAAGCCCAATTAATTTTTATTTAAATGCCTGTAACTTTTTTGTCTTTTGACCTACAGAGCTAAATTTTGGTAGGTAACTTACATATAATACTTAATAACACCAGCTTTTAATTAACCTCTGCTGTTAAATTACTGGTCCGTGAGCTCACTAACCGTGTACATACACTATAACAAATTAATCAGTTTTAAAAATGGTTTGCCTGAGAGGCCTGAACAATGAAATGAATGTTTTAAGTTATTGTTACCTACGTAACAAGTAAACCAAACCTCATGAATTAAATTGCAAGAAACGTGAAGCGCCCCTCACAAGGTAAACAATAATAAAATTTACTGGCTGGTTGAGGTTTACTTACTTAAACACTTGGAAGTGAAGCCTCTTCGTGGGTTTTATATCCTTATGACCAAAGAATAACAGCCAGACGACCCTATAGGTCAATAATCGTGAACAATAAATAACTTATAATGGGGTTATCTTTCTAGCAACAAATAACACTCAATATATTCACTCAAATTGATATATATGGTACTATGGTTGTGGCAGTGACCCACAAAATGGCCGCGGCTACTATAGCACCTGCCGACTTCAGCTCCAGGAACAGAAGAGAGCTTTACGGAGGCGTGACAGCCGTCCCCTCCACGTACACATGCGCTACAGATTCAGTCATACCAACCCATAGACATCGCATCGTCTCTCCGATTATAACCATAGAATATAACTACCTGTTCGAACTGTCGTAACTGAATTTGTTCAAATTAGACAACTCCCTATACTTACAGACTCTAGTTTTGGAAATAGTTTTTTGCATTTTCCTATTCTTTAAACTTAGTTGCAGATTAGGTATGTAATTTGAATTTTATGTACTCCAGTAAATTTTTTGTAAAAAGAGTATTAAATTTTCGCAGAAACTTTTTTGTTGTTTGTAAGATTTTTGTGACATTTTGGTAATAAATAAGTTATTGTAAAAAATATTTGTGAAAAAAATTGTTAGCAAATTTTCATGTAATTTTTTTTGAGAGTTCCGTCGGAAAGTTTTTTGTGAATAATTATATCTTGCCAGGTGCGTAAATAGCTTGAACAGGTTCGTTGGCCAGAAAAATCGGACTAGTTGTTTGGGCAACATCATAAGTTTAGTTTCGGAAAATTGTTGTACCTTTTCAAACAATAAAGTAATTTGGATGAAATATGGTACACTGTTTTTACTATATATGCCTTCATTAAAAAAAGACATATTTGCTATTAAAAACATTTTTATCAAAATTCACTCCCATAACGCACTTGCTGCGTCTAGACTTTTCATATATATTTATATTTATATATATATATATATATATATATATATATATATATATATATATATATATATATATATATATATATATATATATATATATATGTATATATATCGTATCGATAACTCAAAAAATAATGGACCGATTTTAATGAAATTTGGTACGTACCTTCCTTTTGTAAGTGGCTTGGATAAGTTCGTTATCCAGGAAAATCAGACTAGTTTTTTCGGGAAAATTTTGGGTTTTCCTTCGGAAATTTTTTTTATCTCCAAAAATAACAGAGCTATGAACCAAATTTGGCATCTACCATATAACTTACCCTACGTGTCAAAATTCAGATCTCTAAGTTAGAAGAAAAAAGAGATATAGGCATTTAAAAAAAATTGGGTGCCACTGGTGATCGGAAGAAAGCACAAGAACAAAATATTTTGTGTGATTAACAAAGCTAATTGAATATTACATACAACAGTTAAGTTTTCTTGAAGCACAAACGTCAAAAAGTAGCAGAAAAAATATTTTGAAAATTTGATAATTTTTCTTATTGAAACGTCAATATGAAACGTGTTACGCGAAGTAGAACCCCAAAAACCTATATACGGGGTCAGTTTAAGTCTGTTTACACATATACAGGGTGACGCTGTTCTACGGCAAAGCTCAATATATCCGTTATTATACAAGATATGATAAAAAAGTATATACGTTAATTATAGGGTATCTGGATATGCATCTTACAAACTTATTTTAACAACCACGGGGTGACCCATAAGTCGTTGGTGATACACACTTTCTTTTTTTAATAGAACACTCCCTTATTTTATTGCATTTTTATGTTTTCCATTGAATTATAATGCATCTTTGTGAGGAAAAAAAATTATATCGTTCATCGTTTTTCAGTTATTCCAATTGTTTTGCAACTTTTCACGTTTTTTGGCACATATTTCAAACACACATCACAATTTGTGAAACGGCGTTTTTATCAGTAGATAGCAGAGCCCCATGGAAATGAGGCATTTAGAGAGCTTTTTGTTTGTATTACTCGTCGAAAAAATCGAGCTGCCGTATATGGGCACGTTCAAATAATGGCGGAATTTTAAAAGTTTTCGCAGAAATGTTTTTAGTGTTTCTGTGGAACTTATTTTCGTGATATGTTGGTAATTAATAATAAATGTTTAGTACGTTATTGTAAAAAAAAGTTGTCGAATTTTTGTGGAAAAAAATATTTAGTGTAACATTACTGAAAGCAGTTTCTGTAAAAGAAATTTCTGCAAATTTTCAGAATTTTTTTTTTTCAATTTTGGCCCTAAAGTTGTTTGTGAATAATTATATCCTGGCAGGTGTGTAAACAGCTTAAAGAGGTTCGTTGGCCAGGAAAATCGGACCAGTTTTTTTCTGGGACTTCTAAAGTTTATTTTCGGAAAATGTTTGTACTTTTTAAAACAACCAAGCTATTTTAATGAAATATGGTACATTATTAGTATTATATAGGTTATACTGCTAACCAAATGTCCATTAAAAAACAATACATATGTAACATTAAAAACATTTTTACGAAAATTCGCTACCATAACGCACTTGTTTATACATTTAACAGGTATATTGTTTTGTTTTTATCCTATCTATCGTTTTAATTAATTCATTCAGACAATAAAGTCATTATTTAAATTAATGGCTATGTATTTTTCATTTCAGTTTCGTGGTGGCCCTCCATCTACTAGCATCGTGTTTTAGTTATTCAAATTCAGCAATGAATCCCATATTGTACGCTTTCCTCAGCGACAATTTCAAGAAGAGTTTTCTGAAAGCGTGCACGTGTGCGGCCGGCAAAGACGTAAATGCCACCCTGCACCTGGAGAACAGCGTGTTCCCCAGGAAGACCAAGCAGGGTTCGGAGAGGTTCAGAGCGAACAGGGGAACTTCAGTGTGCCCGAACAACGACGATGAATGTGACATGGGGCCACTGGTCAGCAGGGGTGATCCCTCCACATCAGCGATAACCATGACCTCCAGGACAAACGTGCCAACGTTCAGTGATAACAAGGATGGTGCAGGCAAGAGCGGTGGTAATCTGAAGAACGGCATCGTGGTGACCATACCTACCAGTCTTTAAGTGTGACATTCTATTATTCATCGTTATATCGTTTGTATAGGTTGGAAATAAAATAACAAAGATATTAATTATTAAAGATGATATATTTTAAAAATACGTTTAACATTTAAACGACATGTCTAGGAGTCAATATCTATAATAGGTTATTTCGTTTTATTATCGCAAGACAACGCTTCACGAAATGTATTGGTGTCTTCTTTTAGGTTTCTATTTTAAATAGTCGGGCGCAGGAACGTGGACACGCAAAATATGGTTAAAGGGATAATTGACAGGCTTTTCTATTAGACCATATGTTTAATTTACAACCCTACGCGTTTCGGCCCTTATCGAGTCATCTTCAGGGATTAACACTAATTTCTGTCTTTAGTTACAGAAGTAGGTAATGGGACACTTTGAGCAGACAGTGACGTCACAGGAAGTGACGTCACGGCGCCGGCGCCACGCCCTGGCGCCACGCCCTGGCGCCTGCCCTGGCGCCGGCGCCACGCCCTGGCGCCGGCGCCACGCCCTGGCGCCGGCGCCTAGCCACGCCCTGGCGCCTGCCCCCGGCGCCTGCCCCGGCCCCGGCGCCAGCCCCGGCGCCGGCGCCCAGCCACGCCCTGGGCCAGACAGTCACATCCGTGTTATTCTGCATTCTAAGGTCATTGACCTGTCTAGGAAACTGTGACGTCACACGACTTGGGCCAGACAGTCACATGCAAACATTCCAAAGTGTCTAACCTATTACTTTAAATTATTATATTTTGAAAAAAACCATTTGGAGCAGGTGAGTTTCGAACCCCGGGCACTCAGATGGGAGGCAACGATGCTACCCGTTAAGCTAAGCAGACGCTTGTTAATTTATTGTTTTAGGTTGGTATATATATATACGACTTTTAATTACAAACAAACCATACATGTAACATAATTAAAGTTTATTATTAGACAAATGGATGATTTACAAAATAATAATTAATATTAGAGGCGGAACCAAAACGGAGGAACCAAAATGGCGGAAAATGGCGGGATGAAAGATGGCGGTCTAACCTGTGATACATTAAGCTGACATCCCTGACATTATAAAATGGCGGCTTTCGTTCTTAAAGATGGTGCGCTGATGAAGATGGTTGAAGACTCCATTATTTAAAGTTACGTCACCCCAACCTTTAGAGCCGACAAATGAGAGTGTAGACATAAGACATAATAATTAATATGTTTAATATTAGACAGACTAGAACGTCACAATTGTTATATGGGTAGGTTCTAAAAATAACACACAGAGGTCGCTGGCAAAACAAAAGAAGGAAGTTCAGAAACAAAATAGACAACAGGTTCAACCGTGAGATGTACGATGGAACCAATACATGCACGGTGTTAAGGAGGCCAAATCAAATTGGAATAGACAATAAAATGGCCACTTCCGGTCTAAACTTTTAAATCGTTATATCTTTTGAAGGACAAGTGATAGAAAGGAACTGACTTCAAAAATGTATGTTTCGTAACAAGGTCTACAAGAAAATGAGATAAAAAACTTTAAACCCTTATCGCGGAAGATCCGTGAGATGTACGAGAGAACCAACACATGCACGGTGTTAAGGAGGCCAAATCAAAGTGGAATATACAATAAAATGGCCACTTCCGGTCTAAACTTTAAATCGTTATATCTTTTCAACGACAAGTGATAGAAATGAACCGACTTCAAAAATATATCGTTTCATAACAAGCTCTACAAGAAACTGAGATAAAAAACTTTAAACCCTTATCGCGGAAGATCCGTGAGATGTACGAGAGAACCAACACATGCACGGTGTTAAGGAGGCCAAATCAAATTGGTATATACAATAAAATGGCCACTTCCGGTCTAAACTTTAAATCCTTGTATCTTTTCAACGACAAGTGATAGAAATGAACCGACTTCAAAAATATATCGTCACCCCATTTTTACCAAGTATGTAACAGCTGTAGGTACCAAGTCAACCCCTTCTACTTGTTGTTGTAATAGACAATTAACTCTTTGGTTTTCTTATTTTATATCTCATAAACATAAAAGCTACACTTCAAGATACTTAGTTTAACTGGTTACTCTGAAATGATAGAGATGTGTTGGTTTAGGGCAATTCAAGACTGTTCTTCAAGACATATTTACTTTGGTTTGTTAGGTACGCTTGACAGCTGCCTGTGCCGTCAACTTCAATAAGTCTAAGAGGGTGTACTAAAATTTGTCTGTAGCACGCATCACTTGATGTAGTCAACATTTAAATACGCCATTGAATACTGGTCCTCATGGTAAGCTTGAAAATTTCTCTGAAAGTAACTTCATTAAGTCTAAGAGAGAGTGTGTTGTTTTTAGATGTTAACACAACTTGTTTTGATTTCCTTAAAAACTATATTTCTTTCTTCTGTTCAACAAGACGATTATTTTGAGGTGTCACACATGTATGTAGCTCTAAGAATAGCTATACCGGAAGTGTCTACCGGAAGTAACATTTTTATTGGATATGTTAATAGAGTTTGACTTGCTGAACACCGTGCATGTGTTGGTTCTATCGTACATCTCGCCGATCTTCCGAGATAAGGGTTTGAAGTTTTTTATCTCAGTTTCTTGTAGACCTTGTTACGAAACATACATTTTTGAAGTCGGTTCCTTTCTATCACTTTCCGTTGAAAAGTTATAACGATTTAAAGTTTAGACCGGAAGTGGCCATTTTATTGTATATTCCAATTTGATTTGGCCTCCTTAACACCGTGCATGTGTTGGTTCTATCGTACATCTCACGGATCTTCCGCGATAAGGGTTTAAAGTTTTTTATCTCAGTTTCTTGTAGAGCTTGTTATGAAACGATATATTTTTGAAGTCGGTTCATTTCTATCACTTGTCGTTGAAAAGATACAAGGATTTAAAGTTTAGACCGGAAGTGGCCATTTTATTGTATATACCAATTTGATTTGGCCTCCTTAACACCGTGCATGTGTTGGTTCTCTCGTACATCTCACGGATCTTCCGCGATAAGGGTTTAAAGTTTTTTATCTCAGTTTCTTGTAGAGCTTGTTATGAAACGATATATTTTTGAAGTCGGTTCATTTCTATCACTTGTCGTTGAAAAGATATAACGATTTAAAGTTTAGACCGGAAGTGGCCATTTTATTGTATATTCCACTTTGATTTGGCCTCCTTAACACCGTGCATGTGTTGGTTCTCTCGTACATCTCACGGATCTTCCGCGATAAGGGTTTAAAGTTTTTTATCTCATTTTCTTGTAGACCTTGTTACGAAACATACATTTTTGAAGTCAGTTCCTTTCTATCACTTGTCCTTCAAAAGATATAGGATCCTGGACACTCCATTTAAATACATGTAAATTTTGTAGTCTACTATGGACAGTCAAGTCTACCTCTGGACATTTAAGTCAACCCTGGACATAATTATAACGGTGTTTAAATGCAAATAGATTGAATTATTTTGCGGGGAGTCAGGTATGGACAAGGTGTTATTAATAATAAAAACAGTGGTAAAATATAAAAATATAATATATTTACTCAAGTGTACACTACAGCAAGCTAACTAATTTCAAAATTGTCTCCCTTTGCAATTCTGCTTTTTTATTTAGACCCAGCTCCATTAACTGTTTGATCAGCTGTTTCTTTTGAACTTGTTTTTCTCTGTACGCCTTTCTGATTGCAATTCCCTTTTCTGTTTGGTAAAACACTCTTCTCTTTTCATTAGCTTCCTGTCTTCTACGAATACCCGAAGCTCCTCTGGTGCACTGGCAAGTCTCTTTATTGTGCAACTCGTTCACTGATGCGTAAACTAATACGTTTTTAACTCCTTTTGATGCTAAACATGATATTTCATCTCTTACAGAAGCACACATTTTTCCTCTACCATGCAGCCAAGAATCACAGTACACTCGCCTAGAATAGTGCGAATGCGGCGTTCCACGAAGACCATCGCCATCTCTTTGAAGGGGTTTCTGCCCATCTGCACAAGCAATATACCTTAATACTCCAACAGCATGATCTAGACAGATTATTTTCTTGAAAGTTGTTTTAGGATGCAAACGTCGCCCTACACGTTGAAGCTTCTTTTTAAATCCCTGAACCGTAGACCCATTTGTAAAATGTATCAAAGCGTGCATATGTTCATGCGCCACACTTCCATCATCTGCTTCTAGATGACATCGACAAATTGAATACCACTTAATATTTGGTACACAAACTAACAAATTAAAATCTTCTTCATTTAACAGAAGATGAAACCACTGCGTAACACACTCTTCGTAATCTTTGGCCATCTCTTGTGGTGAAATCGCCTTAATGTCATTAACATTTAGTAAACTCAGATAATCAGCTTTTGATATGGAAGCCATCTTGTAAGAACGATGTGAACAGAATGAATGTCCAGAGAATACTAGCCGTGTACACCTAAACTATTCCATTATATGGTGCATCTTTAATGATCGCATACTGTCGTCAAACATCGGTGCTGTTCGGATCAGACAAACGACCAGTCAACCAACCAAGACAGACAGCTGTCTAGCAGGACAGACAGCTGTCTAACAGCTGTCAATAGACAGCTGTGTTAGACAGCTGTGTTAGACAGCTGTGTTAGACAGCTGTGTTAGACGGCTGTGTTAGACAGCTGTCTTAGACAGCTGTGTTAGACAGCTGTGGTAGACAGCTGTGTTAGACAGCTGTGTTAGACAGCTGTCTGTCCTGCTAGACAGCTGTCTGTCTTGGTTGGTTGACTGGTCGTTTGTCTGATCCGAACAGCACCGATGTTTGACGACAGTATGCGATCATTAAAGATGCACCATATAATGGAATAGTCTAGGTGTACACGGCTAGTATTCTCTGGACATTCATTCTGTTCACATCGTTCTTACAAGATGGCTTCCATATCAAAAGCTGATTATCTGAGTTTACTAAATGTTAATGACATTAAGGCGATTTCACCACAAGAGATGGCCAAAGATTACGAAGAGTGTGTTACGCAGTGGTTTCATCTTCTGTTAAATGAAGAAGATTTTAATTTGTTAGTTTGTGTACCAAATATTAAGTGGTATTCAATTTGTCGATGTCATCTAGAAGCAGATGATGGAAGTGTGGCGCATGAACATATGCACGCTTTGATACATTTTACAAATGGGTCTACGGTTCAGGGATTTAAAAAGAAGCTTCAACGTGTAGGGCGACGTTTGCATCCTAAAACAACTTTCAAGAAAATAATCTGTCTAGATCATGCTGTTGGAGTATTAAGGTATATTGCTTGTGCAGATGGGCAGAAACCCCTTCAAAGAGATGGCGATGGTCTTCGTGGAACGCCGCATTCGCACTATTCTAGGCGAGTGTACTGTGATTCTTGGCTGCATGGTAGAGGAAAAATGTGTGCTTCTGTAAGAGATGAAATATCATGTTTAGCATCAAAAGGAGTTAAAAACGTATTAGTTTACGCATCAGTGAACGAGTTGCACAATAAAGAGACTTGCCAGTGCACCAGAGGAGCTTCGGGTATTCGTAGAAGACAGGAAGCTAATGAAAAGAGAAGAGTGTTTTACCAAACAGAAAAGGGAATTGCAATCAGAAAGGCGTACAGAGAAAAACAAGTTCAAAAGAAACAGCTGATCAAACAGTTAATGGAGCTGGGTCTAAATAAAAAAGCAGAATTGCAAAGGGAGACAATTTTGAAATTAGTTAGCTTGCTGTAGTGTACACTTGAGTAAATATATTATATTTTTATATTTTACCACTGTTTTTATTATTAATAACACCTTGTCCATACCTGACTCCCCGCAAAATAATTCAATCTATTTGCATTTAAACACCGTTATAATTATGTCCAGGGTTGACTTAAATGTCCAGAGGTAGACTTGACTGTCCATAGTAGACTACAAAATTTACATGTATTTAAATGGAGTGTCCAGGATCCTATGTAGCGGTTGTAGGTGTTAGTTGAGATGTTGCTTCCAGCACATCTAGGGGGCCGGAATTCCGGCCCCCTAGATGTGACTCTAAGTGGACATCTTCGGTTGAAATATTAAGGTAATCGGTATTCTGGCTACCTAAATGTTTCTTCGCCCGACCGTTGTAATAGGTAATCAACTCTTTAGTTTTCTTATTTTCCAACCAATGTCTGAATCTTTTCTCACCATCTTTACACAGCTTAGTCGCATTAAAATAACCAGTGTTTTTATCAATAATTAATTGAAAGTCTGCAAATAAACCATACCAGAAGTTGTCTTTAATTTGCTGGTAGCACACATCATTTAATGTAGCCATTTTAAACACACTACTGAGCACTTGGATACGTTAGAGTTAACTGAAGCACGTCTTACCTCTACGATAACTAAATTTTGAATGAGTTTAACAGTGTGTAGTGAACAATTTACATGGATGATGTCATCCTTTCGGTTTGTACTAGACAAGCTCAAACACGAGTAATGGGGGTGATTGAACAGATATAACACAAGATAACATTCACCAAAGTCATCAACTGACACGTTATTTACCCTAAGCGGGCCTCTCTCTTGCGTATATTAAACAGATACACAGACAAGTTCAAACACAAATAATGGGGTGATGTCATTCAACGGAAATTACACTAGATAACAACCGTACAGACAAAACTCAAACAGGTTTGTGGAACAGGTTTGTGGATGATGTCATACTTCTAACGGCTGTATTCTAGACAAGCTCAAACACGAATACCATTTACCCATCAAGGGGCCCCCTACAGTATGTTTCTGAACTTCCTTCTTTTGTTTGCTAACGACCTCTGTGTGTTATTTTTAGAACCTACCCATATAACAATTGTGACGTTCGGCTAATTTCTATGCGAAATCTAATAGTCTAATATTAAACATATTAATTATTATGTCTTATGTCTAATAACAAAAGCTTTATGAATGGTTTGTTTTAATGGGGGGCGTAACTTTAAATCATTTTATCTCATTTTCTTGTAGAGCTTGTTACGAAACGATATATTTTTAAAGTCAGTTCATTTCTATCACTTTCCATTGAAAAGATATAACGATTTAAAGTTTAGACCGGAAGTGGCCATTTTATTGTATATTCCAATTTGATTTGGCCTCCTTAACACCGTGCATGTGTTGGTTCCATCGTACATCTCACGGATCTTCCGCGATAAGGGTTTAAAGTTTTTTATCTCATTTTCTTGTAGACCTTGTTATGAAACGATACATTTTTGAAGTCGGTTCCTTTCTATCACTTTCCGTTGAAAAGATATAACGATTTAAAGTTTAGACCGGAAGTGGCCATTTTATTGTATATTCCAATTTGATTTGGCCTCCTTAATACCGTGCATGTGTTGGTTCCTGCGTACGTCTCACGGATCTTCCGCGATAAGGGTTTAAAGTTTTTTATCTCAGTTTCTTGTAGACCTTGTTATGAAACATACATTTTTTAAAGTCGGTTCATTTCTATCACTTTCCGTTGAAAAGATATAACGATTTAAAGTTTAGACCGGAAGTGGCCGTTTTATTGTATATTCCAATTTGATTTGGCCTCCTTAACACCGTACATGTATTGGTTCCTGCGTACATCTCACGGATCTTCCGCGATAAGGGTTTTAAGTTTTTTATCTCATTTTAGTCGCCATTTTTTAATTCTGCTTACTTAGACGAGTAACATGACACTAAACACGTGGTAGAAAGGAATTGAACCTGTAACCAACCATTGTTTCTAAGCTTAAGAGTTGAACCTGTTGTCCATTTTGTTTCTGAGCTTCTTTTGTTTTTGTCAGCGACCTCTATTGTCTCTACGATATTTGGTTATGTCTAATAACAAAAGCTTTATGAATGGTTTGTTTTAATAGGGGGCGTAACTTTCAATCATGGAGTCTTCGACCAATACCATTATTCTCGCTTATCAACCTCACTCTCATTTGTCGGCTCTAAAGGTTGGGGTGACGTAACTTTAAATAATGGAGTCTTCAACCATCTTTATCAGCAAAAGGCACCATCTTTAAGAACGAAAGCCGCCATTCTTTATCAGCGAAAAGCACCATCTTTAAGAAAGAAAGCCGCCATTTTTTATAATGTCAGCTTAAGGTATCACAGGCTTCCATCTTTCATTCCGCCATTTTGGTTCTTCCGTTTTGGTTCCGCCTCTAATATTAAACATTATTTTGTAAATCATCCATTTGTCTAATAATAACAAAAACTTTAATTATATTACATGTATGGTTTGTAATTAAAAGTCGTATATATATATATACCAACCTAAAACAATAAATTAACAAGCGTCTGCTTAGCTTAACGGGTAGCATCGTTGCCTCCCATCTGAATGCCCCGGGTTCGAAACTCACCTGCACCAAATGGTTTTTTTCAAAATATAATAATTTGAAGTAATAGGTTAGACACTTATGTGATTGTCTGGCACAAGTCATGTGACGTCACTGTCTGGCCAAAGACAGGTCAATGACCTTAGAATGTTTACATAACAAGACTAAATGTGACTGTCTGGCCCAGGGCGTGGCTGGGCGCCGGCGCCGGGGGCCGGGGCGTGGCTAGGCGCCGGGGCCGGGGCAGGCGCCAGGGCAGGCGCCAGTGCAGGCGCCTGCGTCAGGGTAGGCGCCAGGGCGTGGCTAGGCGCCAGGGCGTGGCGCCAGGGCGTGGCGCCGGCGCCAGGGCAGGCGCCAGGGGCGTGGCGCCGGCGCCGTGACGTCACTTCCTGTGACGTCACTGTCTGCTCAAAGTGTCCCATTACCTACTTACAGAATTAGTCTTAACCCCTGAAAATGGCTTGATACGGGTCGAAACGCATAGGATTTTAAACTAAACATACTGTCTTGTTGAAAAGCCTTTTAATTGTCCCTTTAACCAAGTCAAACCCAGGCGTGTGGATGTTCAGAAATAACACGCAAAATATCTTCGCAATGACTGATATTGAAAATAATCAAGCAGCAAATAAGATATGTCCACAATGATTTAGTTGTCAATTATTTTCATTTTTGAGAAATAATTTTAGCGGTGGTCCACCAAAAACGGTTTATTCAAATACTATATGGAAACGTTACATCATTTCGTAAAATGATTTTTCTAATAGCTTAACTATTAAATTAAATGTATTTCCAAATATTTGCCTTAATTAGCTCAGTTTCTTTTAGAAATATGTATTATTACCATGCAACAATCCAAGTATTTACCTGGTCGTAGCTCTGGCATGTTCCACTACACTGTAATCGCTTTTAAATATACACTTTATTTGTTTGCTGCACTTTTTTTATTTTTTATTGGTTTACGTGGATTGCAGTTTCTAACCGTCCTGGTTCTTCATCAGCACCCTACTGACTATGATCGTTCCTGTGTGGTATATGTCTGAGATTTTATGTGACGCCTGCGCGTTGAGGTTCTATTGGCCGGTTTACTGTTCTCTGATTGGGTGTGTTTTCGAACTATGTCGTGTGAATCGGTCTCCTGTCTTGATCACTGTGGTTTGATAATTTGTCTATTTGTATGGCTTTTGTTAAGTTTTGTTCAAATGTTTGTACTTGTATTTGTTCTGGCATTAATTGTTTCTTATTGTTTGTTTGTCTAATGTAAAATTGTTCCCAGATTTCCATATTTTTGTGGTCTTTAATATGTTTCATTAGTTTCATTAATTGGTTGATATCTGGTTTTTTGTGTTTTGTGTTGTGAATGTGTGTAGCTACGTTTGATTTGTAGCTAGGTATGTTAATTTAATCTAATGCTGTTATATGTTCCTCGAATCTTGTTACTATTGTTACTATTGATTTTTTTGTCATTCCTATATATTTGTTATAGCATGTGTTAGATTCTATTTGATATATTCCGTTTAATTCATGTTGGTTGTGTTATTGTTTTTTATTTATTTTGTTTATTATTTTGTTATTGGTTTTGTTGCTCATTTTTAAGTCATATTGGTTGAGTGTTTGTGTTAATTTTCTTATGTGGTAGTTATAAGTGAATGTTGTGTATTTTGTGTTTGTTTCTGGTGTTTTGTTTTCGGTTTTGTTGATTTGTTTCTTTTTGATTTGTTTTACTATCTTTTTTATTGTTTTCTTGTTGTATTCATTTCTTTGTGCTATTTGTATTATGATGTTGTATTCCTTCGTCGTTCGTCATAAGAAACAAAATAAATTAAAAACAAGAACACAACGCACATAAATTAAACGGAATATATCAAATAGAATCTAACACATGCAATAAAAAAATATATAGGAATGACAAAAATATCAATAGAAACAAGATTCAAAGAACATATAACAACACTAGATAAAATCCACATACGTAGCTACACAAAACAAAACACCAAAAGTCAGATATCAACTAATTACAACTAATGAAACATATTAAAGACCACAAAAAAATGGAAATCTGGAAACAATACTACATTCAACAAAGAAACAACAGGAAACAATTAATGCCAGAACAAATACAAGTACAAACATTTAAACAAAACTTACTAAAAGACATACTAATAGACAAATTATTAAACCACAGTGATCAAGACAGGAGACCGATACACAGGACACAGTCCGAAAACACAACCAATCAGAGAACAGTAAACTGACCAATAGAAGCTCAACGCGCAGGCGTCACGTACAATCTCAGACATAGACCACACAGGAACGATCATGGTCAGTAGCGTGCTGATGATGAACCAGGACAGTTCAAAACTGCAGTTCACGTGAGCCAATAAAAAATCACAAAAAGTACAGCAAACAAATAAAGTATATATATATATATATATATATATATATATATATATATATATATATATATATATATATATATATATATATATATATATATATATATATATATATACAGGGTCGCTGATAAGTCTGGAAACGGTCGATTATCCGGGAAAATATACAAGGTGTCGAAAAAAGTTTTATACAAAAGTTTTGGGTTCTTCAATGTCTACTAGGCGGTGATAATTTCATTTATACAGGGTTGGTCATACAGGCGTGACACACCAATATTATTTTTTTTTAATGGAACACCCTATATATTATTCGATATTTCAATCCTTCTCTTAATTTTGAGCAACATTTATCAGAAGCATGATGTACATAAACTCAATCGTTTCCGGGTAAAAAAATAAATTAAAATAAACGCTATTGTTTTTAAAATCTATTGGATGAAGAACAAAAATAAATGAAAAGTAGAATATCTCTTGAAAACAATCTGTGAGTGTGAAAAGAACCGGTTGCGATGTTTTTAACATTGTTTGAAATCCTATTTTATAAGATGTTCAAAGTGTTCTCCATTGACCTCCTGACAATAATGAATTCGCTTAACAAAACATTGCACTGCATTTACAAGAGCGGTTTGAGGAATGTTATTAATTTCATGCACAATCCTTGCTTGCAACTCTTCAATATTCTGCGGTCTATTTTGGTAAATTAAATTTTTTACATGACCCCACAAAAAAAAGTCAAGCGGCGTCATGTCGGGAGACCTAGCTGGCCATTCAATAGTTTCCCTGCGCCCTATCCATCTGCCAGGAAAGGTTTGATTCAGATATTCCCGTACCTCAATTCCAAAATGAGGGGGTGCCCCATCCTGCTGAAACCATATTTCTTCCGCTGGTAGATTTGGGTCGTTATTGTTCGGAAATAATCGACTAACGTCTGGAACAATTGATTCTTGCAAAAGTGTCAAATATCGAGCAGAGTTCAAATTACCGTGTATAAAATAAGGTCCTATGATATGTCCACCAATAATAGCACACCAAACATTTACTTTTTGCGGTCTTTGGGTGTGAATTTGTTCCATCCAATGTGGGTTTTCGTCTGACCAGTACCTACAGTTGTGTCGTTTGACTTGTCCATTCAAACAAAATGTAGATTCGTCGGAAAACAAAATGTGGTTGGCAAAGTTAAAATTTTGGCGTAACTTCTCCATAATAAGTTCACAGAACTCGATTCTGCGATCAAAATCGTCTTCACTCAGTTCTTGCAATAAATGAATTTTATATGGACGGAACTTTTCCCGCTTCGTAATCTTTTGAATTGAATATCGACTCATATTGTGATTTAAAGCCAATTGCTGTGCCGAAGTTTTCGGATTTTCCACCACATCCAATATTACATTCAAAGAATTTTCTTCATTTGTAACGGTTACTGGCCTTCCAGTTCTAGATTTATCCTTGATACCGCCAGTTTCGTGAAAACGATGCAAAGTTTTCGAAACTGTGGATTTGGAGATCGATTCCCGCTCAGGATGCAACTCATTGAACATAATCACCACTTGAGCAAAACTTCGTGTTCTATCACCGTACCCTATCATCATTAAAATTTCGATACGTTCGGTTTCACTTAAACTTGCCATTTTGCACAAAAACTGTTGACACTAAATTACTAATGTTTCAAAACTGTTGACACTGAATGAATGTTTGACATTCGTTGTCCTGGAAACATTTTAAAACAAAAGAATAATACTGCGTTTCTTATGGGCATCTTATCTTATCTTGGGATTCCAAACAATGTTAAAAACATCGCAACCGGTTCTTTTCACACTCACAGATTGTTTTCAAGAGATATTCTACTTTTCATTTATTTTTGTTCTTCATCCAATAGATTTTAAAAACAGTAGCGTTTATTTTTATTTATTTTTTTACCCGGAAACGATTGAGTTTAGGTACATTATGCTTTTCATAAATGTTGCTCAAAATTAAGAGAAGGATTGAAATATCGAATAATATATAGGGTGTTCCATTAAAAAAAAATTAATATTGGTGTGCCACGCCTGTATGACCAACCCTGTATAAATAAAATTATCACCGCCTAGTAGACATTGAAGAACCCAAAAAGTTTTGTATAAAACTTTTTTCGACACCTTGTATATTTTCCCGGATAATCGACCGTTTCCAGACTTATCAGCGACCCTGTATATATATATATATATATATATATATATATATATATATATATATATATATATATATATATATATATATATATATATATATATATATATGTGTGTGTGTGTGTGGGGGGGGGGGGGGGGGTGATCTCTTAAGCAGCTGATAGCAGAGACAGGGAGAAAGTTGTAAATTCAGAACTGCAGAATAAGGTCAGAGGTAAAACACAACATCAAAATTTTGGATATTGAAAAGTAAGAAAAGGGCCATAATTAGAAACTATGAAGCCTATGGACTAACACATGGATATATGTGTCTATCAACTACGAAAATGTGCAGTAACTGCAAGAAATACACAGTGGTTCTGCATTTACTTTGTATCACATCGTCTATTCTTCCGTCGTTTGAAAACAGTCTTTTTTTATATCCAAATTTGCATACTCTAGCAGAATCATTCTCATCATATTTCTTTAAAATACTCGCTACCTTTTGCATATATACAGTATAATACACTTTCTTCAAGCATAGAAACGTACAGTATACTTTTCTTCCTACCTAACGTTGTCAAATTAAACAGTTTTAACAAATCCAACCATATCAAGCTGTGGTGAAACGAAAGTAAAATATTTAGTTGATGGTATAAAAGGTATTCTTACATTCCAGGTTGTAGATCTTGAAACACCTTGTATATTAAGGCTAGCGACTGTTGAAAAGTGTAGTATTTTAAAGAAAGTGTCAACAATGTTAATGGATAATAGTATGATTGAACAAGTAATTCGTCAGTATGCTGATTTATTGACAGAAAAGGGTGAACTTGAATATGGTTACAAGGTTAAGGTTAACGAAAATGCGTGCTCGGTTGTATAATTATATGGAAAGATTCTCTTAGAAATTTAGAACAGTGCTAAAGGTGAACTAGATCTTATAGAAAAGTTGAATGTCATAAGGAAAGTAACAGATCATATCTGACCTGACTCAACTTGACGTGACGTGATCCGACGTGACCTGACCTGACCTGACCTGACCTGACCTGACCTGTCTTTATCTGTGCCATTAAACCGATGCCGATGGATCCAAGCGTACTTTCATGTATATTTTATAATAATAATGTAAAAAAACCTGTAGAAATTTTATTGTTTTAGTCAGCAAAACAATGAATATAACAATGAATTTTATAAAACTGTGTCTTTGAAAAATATCTTTTTAAATATTACTATAAAACTATAACTCATTTTGTGTAATAACTAAGTGAAAACAAATTATTTTAATTATTTCTTGCTCAGTGATATAAATTTTAGTTTTCTAATGAAAAAATAGTTAAGAGCGTTCAAATGATATGTCGTTAAAACTTTGGACAGGGTACTCTGGGTATCTTAAGTAGTTTAAGGTCGAAAATTTAAGATATTTTTAACTTATTACAAATAATTGGTCTCCCTTTGCAAGATTTTCTATTCATAAAACATTCTTGAATATATTATTGATAAATAAAAGAGATAAATAAAATTTTTTAAAATAAAGCAAATACAGACATATCTAAACAGTTCAAAAGTTTACAAAGAAGCAAACTCAGTTTGCTTTTATAGGCTCTAGTGCTCTATACAGGGCCATCCAAAAGTAATAGTACACAGAGAAGTAGTAGCTAAATGACATAAAAAACTTACCATTTGGCGAAACCTACCTTAATCTAATCACAAGAGATATAGGGTGTTAAACTGAAAAATTAAATTTCAATATTCCTTGATATCTAAAAAATTATTTGACGAATTTTCTTGAGAATTGGTACAGATGATTTATTTATAATAGTTAATATATAGGACACTCCCAATTTGGTTCTAGTGAATAGAGGGTACTAAGTGAGTGGTGGACGTGCCGCCACCTAGTTGCGGAACCAAGTAGTATGTTGTCACACCAGCTCCAAATAACACAAAGTGTTAAAAAAAATAGAGACTGTATACAACTAACTAACAATTTATAAAATTGTCAGCCCTGGCCCATTTCTACCCCAATATAGGGACAAAGTATGTAAGACTAGATGCATTCTCGCAACAATTAGAACCGTAGACCGGTTTCGCTCTCATTAGAGCTCTTCAGTACGGCATACTAATTGTAGCAAAAATGCACCTTTTTTAATTTAAACAGGAGTGGAGAATGCCAAATTATGCACACACTTAGACCCGCCACCTTAATGGTGAGAGGAATACGGGGAAGTGTCGGACTCGCACCCACTAAACTCCACTCCAGATGGAGTACCGGACCATGGGTCCATACCTCCGTCGGTTTGAGAAAAAACCTTGACGTCAGGGTTTCGAATGTTACCATTCAAGTGTAGCCGCGGGGGCTTTCCCGGGGCAGAATAAGCTAGGGACGCTTATGTCTGTAGGGGTGCTCTTCGTAGTATGTGGCCCTACGTAGAACAGCAATTTTTAGCAATTATTTGAAGATGGCTAGAAGTTCAGGGATTACCGGTAGTAGGGAGGTAATGAGGGATATTATATCACTGGATGCCTCGATGGCTGTTAGGAGTTTGATAGTGACTTGCCTCAGTTTGAGGAAGTCGATTCTATTAAACAGCAACAGGAGGCTGCTCAGGTCGAAAGAGGCGGGTGTGAAAGGCCTGGGTGCATGTTGTGGTTGTTAGGGAGGGGTGGTTTTGAGTGCTTTATGGGGCTGATTGGAAGTTGTGACTGGTATGGGGGGGAGTCGTCTGGGGGGTCCGTGCCGGCCGTCTCTGCACGACTGGTTTCAAGGCCTCTGCGTAGTTAGCATGTTTGGCCTTGCGGGTAATTTTGGCGGGTTTTGGGAAGGCCGGGCACCCACGGTAGCTGGCCGTGTGTCCGGCGGTTTTACAATTTGAGAAGGTTACAGGCTCATCTTGTGTTTTGGGGCAGGCTGTGCTCGTGTGGTTTTGACCACATCTTACGCAGCGTGGGGCCACGTGGCAATTTGATTGGGTGTGTCCAAACTTTTGACATCTATGATACTGAATAGGGGAAGTTCTTTTATAGGGTGATTCTACGGTTACTTGTAGATCACAGATTTCTTCGATGACGAATATATGTTTTTCGGTTTTTGGAAGTTCGACCAGAACCAAGGGCATAAGGACTTTTGTCCTAGGGTGCCTCATCCTGTGGACTGATGTGGGGTGGAAATTCTTTTCAGATAGTTTCTTTGCGATTATCTCAGGAGTGAGAGACTCGTAGAGACCGCGCAGGACTACGCGCATCGGTTCTACTTCACGTAGTTTGAATGTGTGGAATTCCACATTTATTGATTTCAGGTAGGCTGTAGCCCGTCTGAAATCGTCGGGAGTAGCCGGTTCTATTTTAATAGATTCCTTTTGGTTTTTCGCCTTAAGGATCTGAATTTTCTTGACTTGGAAATCTTTTGAGATGTCTAGCCATTTTGATTTAGTATGTATAAATATAGGTGGGATTGATGGCTTGCGAGGGGCAGGCGGTTGGGTTGGGACATCTGTCTCCATATCAGTGGCTACTGGGCTGTTCAGCGGGTCGAATCTATTTTTGGTTAGAGGTGTTTATGAAGGAGGTTCCTCGCATTTCCTCTTGGAAGTTTTAGCGGGTTTGGAGAACCCGTCTGAAATGAGGGAGATAGGGAGCCTAATTGCCTCTGCAAAGCGGCTGGTTGACGGACCTCTGTCGGCTGGGGTGGGATGCATGTGTCCGGATGCAGCGACTTGGGAAGTAGCCGCCGGGGTTTGGAGCGGTGGGAATTGGTTCTCGTAGGCGGAAAAATGCACCTATAAAGTAATACGGCTATAGAAGCCAGCCCTTCAACACTAAGTGAGTGGTGGACGTTCCGCCATCTAGTTGCAGAACCAAGTAGTATGTTGTCACACCAGCTCCAAATAACACAAAGTATTAAAAAATATAGACTGTATACAACTAACTAACAATTTAGTAAATTGTTGTTATTTAGACTGAAGGGGATCGCAAGCAGCGCCCTCTGTCCGCTAGACTGGGGGGGATTTACTTTTTATCACCTTGGAAGGCTCACCTCTGCCAATTTTCAATGCTTTTATGGACATCAAGGAAAATCAACATTTATTTTCTTAGTTTTAACACAAAGATGTGGCTAAATCTTTATATTTTATTGCCGAGAATACACTACTACTTTATGTACCACTACTTTTGGATCATCTGTATAATAATGTTAGGCCTTGAGAAATATTTTTTTGCAAATTAATATTAAATATATAGTTTGGATGGAAATAAGATCGACCAAATTACAAACACATTACATTTCATATATTTTATAGAATTTTAAAATTTTACTATTAAAAGTATGTCATCACTATTTATGATTTACATGACGAAGATATAATATGCAAAAAGAATTATTGAATCCTTATAACATTTTTATAGTATTAAAATTGTGATACATGTTAAGAAAATGATGTTAGTGATGATATTAGAAAACTAGTAGGTTAGCAAGAGGATCTTCTGTATTAAAAGTTGATATAATTACAGTTAAGAAGAGCAAATGTCATAGAGTGTAATCTAATTATTTTGTAAAAAATGTTTTTTAACTTTGAAGTACGAATGAATTCACTCCAACTAAAATAAGGCTATCGTAAAGATATTTAATAGATTTGAAATAATGTGTTTTTCTAAGCCCTGGTCAGTTATCTTTCACTTTAAAAGTGTCTTTCGCCCCTGGTTTGAAGAAAATTATAAAAAATTCAAACAGCAATATAAGTTGTAATATTTAAAATATTTATGATATAACTAACCACCTAACCACAAATTTAACATCAAATCCTTTGTGATATGATATTGTGGGGCCGATACTTGTTGTAAATCAATTGTCAACCTAGATAAATGAACAAATGGATATACACTATTTTATAGAATGTATATGTATAACTGCTGCGGTTTCGCTGAAGTGCTCAGCTTTATTACACACAGAATGAAAGTAAATTTTAAATCTAATACCTACTCCATGTTTAATGTACTTCTCTGTCTCTTCCGATAGATGGGTTCGACCCACAACCACCTGTTTTTATTACATAGTGACGTCAGTAAAGTTCCTCCACTGAATTACTACTTTGTGCAAACATGTTGAACAATGGACTGTTATTTATTTGGTCAATTTGAGCGTTTAGTAAATTTCCTGTATTTTTTTGTTTGTTAACTTTTACCGTTTCGCATAAATTTAATTTAAAACCTTTAGTACCGAATTTGAGGATATCGAAATCATCGGTAATTGATGATTCTCATTTAATAAATGACTTGCATAAGTTGAATCAAATTTATTATGTTCAGAGCTTTTTTTATATTGGCGAATGCGTGTTTTCAACCTTGTAAATGTTCTGCCTATATATATATATATATATATATATATATATATATATATATATATATATATATATATATATATATATATATATATTGTTACGTTCTACGGGGTTCTGTATTTGTCGATTAACAAAACACAGCTTTCCAAACTACTAATTTATTATTACCAACTATTTTCGAATACCAGTGTCAACTAAAATATTTCTCTTCGCTGTTATTAAATGTCCATAGAATTATATTCCACTATTGCCTTCTATGATCGCTCCTTATACACCCACACTTCACTCGCTTAATACTCTATGATCACTGATTTTATAACACACTACTCAATACTGAACTAACTTACCCTGCGCACCGCTCGTCTATTTCTACTGTCTATAGAGATTCTAGACGTTCTACACTATTCTATACTATTCTACACCTGTCACTTCTGGTCTATTCTAGAAATATCATTCCAGAGTGTTCGCTGTGACACTGCCCCCCTCTTATATTCGATCGTCCCGGACGAATTCTGACATTTCTTGGTATGGCGTAAGTCTGTGCATATGGACCATCTTCATATTGCTCTTCAGGCTCCTCTGAATGCGATATACAACGTCATTGATCCTTTTGGCCACCTTATAAGAACCTCTTCTTATCACAGATCTCTTTACTGGAATGGCAATTTCACGGCAGATGTTGCTATTTTCCTCTATGGTGATTTTCCGCACTACCAGGTTACTGCCAGTCGACATTATTATTTTTTCACCGCCTATGACAGGATGTTCGCGCCAAGATCAATTTTAGCGCACTGACCTTGAAGTATGTCCAAACCAATTATAATCGGGTCTGATATGGCGGCGACTATGGCTCTCTGCTTTGCCTTCCATGTCCCAATTTGCAGCTTGACGTCAGTTTCGCCAAATACCTGGATCCGATCACCACCGGCTGCATTTACTCTGTACACTCTGTCTGGCTCTCTTACTCGCCATCTTGGAACCATGTGGTGGCGAATAATCGTCCTAGGTATGCATGTGTCGACCACCATCTGGGTCTTATTACCGCTTACGTATCCATCTACGACGAGAGCACTGCCAGAATCGCTAACCTGAGAAATGGTTACCGGCCTTATCTATCTTCACTTTCTCCCTTGCGCGTGATCTTAGAGCCCAACATTCGCCCCTTATATGTCCCACCTTACCGCAGTTCCAGCAGCGCAAGGCATTTGCGCGGTGAGCTCTTATTGGGTGTCCATCACACGTCGGCCTTATTTGTTCTGCTATTTTCTCTAGTAGCTGCATGATCTTGTATGAATCCGTTTTATTTTCTTCTTGGACTTGGAGACTGCGAACTTTCACATGACATTCCGACGCTTGATTTACCGTTTCAAACTCCAAGGAATGTGTTAAAGAATCGTTCAAGTTTTTGTGTCTCGCAATCCTCAGCGCCTACTGCGTGTCGGTATCTCTGATGGCGTCAATGAAGGTTTGCACCGACAGCTGGTTTAAACGCTCCAGCGGGTATGGGCTAGGCTAATCGCGTCAGTTTGACAACGTCGGCGTGGAGATGTTGGAGACTTTCGCCCGGTTTTTGATAACGATTTTTCAACTGCAATCGATACAACTGTTGTAAATGCTGGTCGCCAAACCTCATTTCTAATTGTTGTCTAATGCTGTCAAAATTCAGCGGTTCTCCCCTAGGAATTCCTTGAAGCACGTCGAGGGCATCTCCTCTGAGAGCTACTATTAACGAGGTCGCTTTCTCTCTCTCTCTCTCTCTCTCTCTCTCTCTCTCTCTCGCCCCAACCATTTTCTGTAGCAGCAGCTTCGAACGGGTGTAGATAAATACCCCATGGGACTGAGCCATCAAATGTGGGGACCTTAATTCTTACGACCGGGCTATCTTCGAGTCTAATGTTTCCCTTGCCTAGGGTATCACACCTCTTTTCTAGTGTTTGCATTTTTTGCTGTACTTCTTCTTATATACTCATCAGCTTGTCATGTACATCGTCGGTGATACGTCTTACTCGACATTCTACTTGTTGGAAGATGTCGTCTTTTACCTGCTTCATACGTTCGTCCACACACGAAGTAATATTCTCAATTCTGCTGGCTTGTTCTTGCAGAATTTTCTTTGTTTCTTTATCTCTTCCTCTAGCCTCTTCGTCTCTTTTTCTGGCCTCTTCATCTCTTTTTCTCATTTCTTCTTTGACTTCTTCGTCTCTTCTTCTGACGTCTTCATATCTTTTTCTCATTTCTTCTTTGGCTTCTTTGTCTTTTTTTCTGGACTCTTCATCACTTTTTCTTATTTATTCTATAGCCTCTTCATCTCTTTTTCTCATTTCTTCTTTCGCTTCTTCGTCTCTTTTTCTTAGCTCTTCTTTAACCACTTCATCTCTTTTTCTGGCCTCTTCTATTTCTACTGTCTATAGAATTCTAGACGTTTTACACTATTCTACGCTATTCTACGCTATTCTACACCTGTCACTTCTGGTCTATTCTAGAAATGTCATTCCAGGGTGTTCGCTGTGACAATATATATATATATATATATATATATATATATATATATATATATATATATATATATATATATATATATATATATATATATATATTATATATATATATATATATATATATATATATATATATATATATATATATATATATATATATATATATATATATATTGGCACAGGAACCACTTATCTGATTTTTCGAATGTCGACTTATTGTTTTTTTTGTATTTGCTCAAGTTGTTGTCGGTTTTATATGCTGTGCTGCTACTAAATTTAGAAAATATATGTTTTAATTTTTCGGTAGTCTTATGGAAATCAAAGAGGTAAATTAGTGGACGGGAAGACAGAATTGTTGTACAGCTAAGTATGTGTGTGTCTGTGTTGTCGTGTTTCATGGCTGCGGTCGTCAGACCATTCGCACATTTTTTCCGGCTTCTTGGTTTGGATCCCATTTGCACAATGCTTTTCTTTTAATATATACATATATACACATATATACATACATATATAACAGAGATATTAGTTTACATTTTGTGATACCTTTTATATATTTACATACAATACTTCTGTGTTTTTGTTTATTTTAAATATGACGGATATTCTTTTTTTTTGTAATTTATATATTAGCGATTACAAACGGCGACACACTTGGGCCAAGGGGTCTGTCATGGCCACTTCTAGACACACAAGACGAACCACGGATTCACAGGTATAATCACAGTGTGGTAGACAGAATGAGTTAAATTTAATCTTTTAAAGTTATATACACATATACATTACACATTGTTATTTCTTATTTCTAATACGATGCAGACAATTTTATATTTTATTTCTAATTTATTTTATCACGTCTATTAACAATTAGCATATGTTTAAGTTTCTTCCCTGTAGTAAATTCATTAAATGGAATGGTAGTTGCACTATTTTCATTTTATAGATTTAGGTTACATAGGCATCTATCTTGGCAAGATTCAATGCAGCAGCATATGTTCTGAATCGTCCAGTTAACAACACTCACACAAAGGACTCGTTCTTAGGTTGATTTTGTTTAGATAGGCTGGAACTATCAAATGGTTAAATCTGAATCTACAGATAATGCGGATCCATTTTTTTTAATCGAAGTTGTAGAACCATAGCGTTCTCTGTAAGTCTGGCTGAAGCTGTTTGTAGATTTTACCAACTCGATCTGCTTTATAATGTTTCTGTCATTTTTCAAAGTATATTTTCTTCGCGTAGATGTCAATATCGGTTGACGGGCATAAATAAGGTCCTTCTTCCCCGTATTCTATAGCAAATTTTGTCAAGCTGTCCACACATTCGTTATCTTTAAGTCCGCAATGACCCTTGATCCAGCAAAAAGTTATGTGTTTTGATTGTTTTGAAATTTCCACAAGGAAATCGTTGATAGCTTTTAAAATGTAGTTAGTTGCTTTGATGGTATAAAGGTGTTCTAACTTTCTTATGCAACTTTGGCTATCTGACAAGGTAACAAACGTAGCGTGTTGCATTGATAGGATATATTTCAGAGCTTCTAAGATAGCAATCATCTCCGCCGTGTATATAGACATATGACTGTTTAATTTTAACATTTTGCAAGTTTTAATTTGTAGGAGTAGGTATTAAATTTCAAATTTACTTTCATTCTGTGTTTGATAAAGCTGTACACTTCAGCGAAACTGCAGCAGTTATACATATACATCCTATAAAATAGTGTAAATCAATTTGTTCATTCACCTAAATCCTTTCTGACTATAGAATCATTTTCATAAGTCTTAAGAAATGTTCTTTATTTCTATGACGTTACACGACTGTAAAAAATATTAGATATATATTAAAAATAAAAGTTTAATATTTAGAATTAGAAAAATAATGATAAAACGATGTCTCTAGTTCATACATTTAAGATTTCATGGTGTAATAATTGTTGTGTGTCTTAAAACTGAATGTAATAATGTAATTTTTTAAGATTTTACCTAATGAGCCCATAAATTCTTAAGATATATAACATTATTACGTTTATTTACACATAGAAAGTTGATATTTTCCATAATTGTTTAATGAATGTGAAATTTTAAAGACAGGTAAAGGTTGAATGCCATCCCTTATAATATACGACACGTTAATTATTTATTATTTCATTATTAATAATAGGCAACAATAGTAAATAACAAAAAATATGTAGGTAATGGACAAAATAATTCAACTACTGTTAACAAGTTAACAGAATGTGTCTTTTGAAATGAAACTACTTTATTATTTCAGTATCGCTGTACCATAAACCTCGAGTACTGCTCCCACATATGGGGTGCCGCTGCCGCTTCTACACTCGCTATCGTGGACTCTATCAGAGGACAGCTCATCGGTGACCTTACCCTCACCCAAAAGCTGCCATCCTTTGCCCACCGACGTGCCGTTGGTGACCTCTCTCTCTCTTCTATAGATATCTGCACGGGCGGAGCTTTCTGCCACACTTCCTCCACCTGCTGTCCCGTGCAGATCTACCAGGGGAAAAGAGCGAATGAATGCACCCTTTTACTGTCCAGGTCACCAGACATAGAAGATCTTGTTATACCCGCTCTTTTGTCCCGAGAACTTCCAAGTTGTGGAATTCCTTGCCGGCACATGTTTTTCCTTCTCCTCCGAACCCCCAAACCTTCAAATCCAGAATTAACAAGTTGCCTCTTTCCTCCTTGTCGACACCCACGGTACGATAGTATTTAGGCTGTAAGCCCTTTACATTTGAAACACTGCCTCTGACGATCCGACTCAACCTAAATAAACGATGGACGCTAAGCTTTGAAGCAGGCTCAGAAATCTGCATCAGTTTTGTGACTAATAAACACCAGCCTACCAGTGTGCATGCCGTTGCCATGGCAACCATCTCATGCAAGCGCGCGGAAACAGCCGCCGCATTTGTATACGAACGAATCTGGCTCAGTCCGTCTGCAGTTGCTTGACGCTCTAGAGTAGTCTATGGTCTGCAATACGTAGCCGCTACGCACTGGGGCAAGTATACGTACAAATTATATCGTACCATAAATTACTACAAAAATACATTATCAACTGCGGCGCGACGTGACAAGACATGTTTAGGTCATTGTACCAAATGAATTTGAGAGAATAAAAAAATAATTCTGGTGGATTTTGAATAAAAAAGTTTAGCTTAACCGAAAAATAAAGGTGAAGACGAGCCGTCACTGATATGAAGTGTCATTGTATTCATAATGTCATTTTCTATGAAATATAACAAGAAAAATACCGGAGGTCCAATTTAAAAGACAAAATTTGTGAAACCGGAAAGTCACTGAAAACACCTGAATAAGTCAATCAATCTGGGTTTATGTTTATCTCAAAAAAAATATTGGGTAAGCCACTTTTGAACAACACACGGTGTATATCTAAATACATAAAAAAAAATTATGTCACGAAATATAGGTTCTGGGGACTTTGCTTCGCGCTTATTTGAAGAAATTTGTGAATCTTTTAATGAAAATTCAATAATTGCGATACAGAAACAATCTGGTGCTTGAGGCCATATTTTGTGTTATCAGGAACTGTAAGTTAGCAATTAGCTAATCTTGTAATAGATTGGTACTTATATACAAACCATGAGCAGTACCCCATTCTTGAGTGGCTGTGTAAACATGTTAGTAAAATTTCGTATTAAAAATTTGCTAATCCTTAATCAGGGTTGTAAGATTTTTTTATGGTAAAATTTGTCGCCGCTGAAATTTAATAATTTTTAAAGCTTTGTTAGTTTACTCACTTATAAGTGAATTTTCGTAGAAAGATCCCGACTTTTAAAGATTGAAAACATTTTTGCAAATGAGCGCGATATCCAGGGTTAGCATATATATATATATATATATATATATATATATATATATATATATATATATATATATATATATATATATATATATATATATATATATATATATATATATATATATATATATATATATATATATATATATATATATATATATTTATTTATTTATTTATTTATATGCATTCAAATTATACAGTGCATCTTACATAGAAGTTATAAACTTGTGGCTGTAATTGATGCGATTTGGTTAAAATATTAAACTGAAACATATCAAAATCCTCTTGACACTGACATTTATTGAATTTCGGTATTTCAAATTTACAATTTATTCAACCAATCTTTATTTATTAGCACCTCCAATATTTCCTCTACATCCTTTGAACTTCCCAACCATTTTACACTCCAAAATAGTTTGTTTTTTTTCAACATTACTTTAATAATATATTCAAACATTTTAGGACCTAAAATTGCAAGTTGTCACTGTGGCATTATATACTTTATATTATATATGAGACATACTTGGTTCTCGGGTTGAACCGCGTCCAGAATGTATAAAACTCGACGTTTGGGGTCGTGTTTTGGAGCCATTTTCAAGAGGTAAAAGAAATATGTAAGGATACTCTAAGCCCTCAATCTGCCTACTCCTTTAGAGCGGTGGACAAAGGTGGGTTGGGTTGTTGTAGCTTGATTACGGGGCCTCAATCTGCCTACTCCCCAAATCTCGCTGGAGATCGTCTCTGAAGTCTCAGTGTCTTCAACCCCAGGCTTCACAGAGATCTATCCTTTTGGATTAGTTCGTTAGCCAGGAAAATCGAACTAGGTTTTGCCGGAAAATTTAGGGTTTTCTTTCGAAAAAAAATTATCTCAAAAATAACAAAGCTAGGGTAACCAAATTTGGTAGATAGATTTACGATATAAAGAGTAAACTATACACCAAAATTTAGATTTCTATGTTACAAGAAAAGAAAAGTTATAATAAATTATTTGGTGCCAGATCATTTCTATTGAAATTCACTACAATAACGCACTTGCTGCGTCCAGACTTTTTTTTATTTGTTTTTTTTTTCTTTTCGTAAAACCTGCAACAGAAATCAACATATTATATACTGTTTTTATAATTTCACAAGCTGTATCAACTTTCTATGACGTAACAACGAAAGATAATTACTATTTATTTATTGTTCATAGGTAACTAGAATTATACCGTAATGAGTTAATTAATAAGTAGATCTAATGAACAATTTAATGTTCACCTAGTGTTACATAGTAGTGTAGGATATTGTGGTGCAACATAACCACTGAAATGTTTAAATTATAATGTGATTGTTATTATTATTAGAGTCAGGATCTGTGATAATCTAAATAAATGAGGATATTATATTATATGTATGTATTTATGTGTATATGTATATAGGTAGGCATATAGCAATGTTATGTGTATTAACTTTGTAGTTAAGTGTTTTTAAAGAGCCTCCTCGAAAATCGACCAGCACTACAATTTGGTATTATTATTGACGTTTATAGTAAACTAAGTACACACTAGATAAACGTATAGGTGTATCTAATAATAAAGTAATAAATGTTTCATGCAGATCGAGTTCTAGGATTTACAGAACTCCGCCTGCATCTAAGTCTATTTGCCAAAGATAATTATTACTGTATCTACTTAGTCTATATGTATAAATATATATTTCGTGTATACCATTTCTCTATTATTTATTACACTCCTGACACGAATGCCTTCAAAATAATGCCCGAAGTTTGTTGTTGCTGTTCGTAAAAAGCACTAGCATTTTGTAAATAGAAGTTTTAGTGAATTTTCTTAGAAAAAATTCACTAATGAGGAGATCTCGACTTTTGAATTTTGAAAAAATTTCTTCAATATATATATATATATATATATATATATATATATATATATATATATATATATATATATATATATATATATATATATATATATATATATATTGCCCTGTAAAGACCTAACTGTATACAAAAATTCAACTTTATAGGTTTAAAGTAAATTGAGTTATTCAAATCTGAAGCATTTAATAAAAATTCGCTATCATAACGCTTTTGCTGCGTCCCGGTTTTTTAGTGAATTTTCTTAAAAAAAATTCACTAATGAGGAGATCCCGACTTTTGAATTTTGAAAAAATTTCTTCAAATGAGCGCTAATTAGGCCCCCCAGAAAATATATCCGGGGTCAGTTTCAATTTTTATATGTTTATATATATATATATATATATATATATATATATATATATATATATATATATATATATATATATATATATATATATATATATATAAATGTATCACACCGATAACTCAAAAAATCATGGACCGATTTTGATAAAATTTAGCATGTGCCTTCCTTTTGTAAGTGGTTTGGATAAGTTCGTTAGCCAGGAAAATCGAACCAGGTTTTCCAGGAAAATTTTGGGTTTTCTTTCGAAAAAAATTTTATCTCAAAAAATAGGAAAGCTATGGTAACCATATTTGATACGTAAGTTTACGACATTAAAAGGAAACTATATACAAAAATCTGTTTCTATGTTAAAAGAAAAAAAAGTTATAAAAAAATATTTCGTGCCAGATCATTTCTATGAAAATTCACTACCATAACGCACTTGCTGCGTCCAGACTTTTTTTAATTTTTCCTTTCCATTTGCAGTATACATTGATCTTTTTTAGCGATTTTTTTTCTAAATTCGCTTATGGAGAGATCTGCGTTTATATATATATATATATATATATATATATATATATATATATATATATATATATATATATATATATATATATATATATATATAGGTAGTATAAAGGAAATATGAGCAGAAAATGCGAATAAAACGGGCTTGAAAGTTGTCTTTTTCACATCTTGAAGCCATATCCCCCTTAAACCCTGCCTACCCCGCACAGCACCCATATTCCCCAAAACATTTCTTGTTCACACTCCACAAGGAAGTTACGGGACCAGGAGTGAGTAGGGGTGTATATTTTTTTTTAGCTAATTTTCGTAGAACAAATTCGTTAATGCATTATTGAATTTTTTATCGAAATATGATGCGTTTGTAAGAAAAAGATCTAGACGCAGTAAGTGCGTTTTGGTAGCGAATTTTCGGTAAATTTGCAGTTTAGCTCCCGAACGCTTTTCAAAACACTGTTTTCAGTAACCTGCCTGCCCCCCCCCCCTGGATCCACAAACCCCAAGAAACATTTCCTGTTCACACTCCCCAAGGAAGTTACGGGACCAGGAGTGAGTAGGGGTGCTGAGCGGGGTAGGTAGTAAAAAGGAAATATGAGCAGAAAAGTCGAATAAAGCGGGCTTGAAAGCTGTCTTTTTCACATCTTGAACCCTGCCTACCCCGCACACCACCCCTATTCACTCCCAGTCCCATAACTTTCTTGGGGGGTGTGAACAAGAAATTTTTCTTGTGGTTTGTGCATCCAGGTGGGGTCCTAGTAATGTTTCTAAAACAATTTGTTGAAAATCATTTGGGAGATAATCTGCAAATTTACCAAATTTTCATTAAATCCTTCAAATTTCAATAACTCAATTTGCTATTAACATAAGCTTTGTTGGATAGAAAACCAACATTTAAGTTTATTTTAGGAAAATTTTTGTATATTTTCAAACCATAAGTAATTTTGATAAAATATAGTACATTGTTTTTACTACATAGGCTATACCGGTAATCAGATTGATGCCTGCTCGCACTTTCTATTAAAAACATTTTTATGGAAATTTGCTGCATCTAGACTTTTGAAAAATGTTTATATATTTGCAAACAATAAATTTATTTCAATGAAATATGATACATTGTTTCTACTATATAGGCAACCAAGTTTGATGCCTGCTTTCATCAAAGAAAGACATTTGCTATTAAAAATATTTTAAAGAAAATTCGCTACCATAACGCACTTGCTGCGTCCAGAGATTTTATTTTTTAGTGAGCACTAACTTTTTTTTACTGCTCATCAACCCCAAGGATTATTAGAAAGAGGCAATAAACGTGCCCGTAAAAAAATTTAAAAACACCATCTTAAATATCTACAATACCGACTGCAATTAGGTCATTTTCTATCGTTTGGAAGAGGCGGCCACGGTTTCACTCATTGTTTTACTGTTCGTAGTTTAGATGGAGAGTTATGACATTGGGCTTACAACGCGCAACTTTTTCTCTTATAACAGTTTTTAAATCAGTAGTTAGAGTTTCTGTCACTTGTATGGAGTCTGTAGCAATAACTGCTTCAAGGGCTTTCTTGTCTGCTTCTTTCTCCAATTTCTCCAATTAAATTTTTAATTAATGCAATTTGGTTGTGAACTGTCGCTTTCTGTATCAGAAGTTAGTTCGCCTGTAAAATGCATTAGTGAATTTGATTTTTTAAATTCACCAATGAGGAGATCTCGACTTTTGAATTTTAACAAATTTCTTCAAATGAGCGCGAACTAGGCACCCTAGAACACATATCCAGAGTCAGTTTCAATTTTTATATGTATATATATATATATATATATATATATATATATATATATATATATATATATATATATATATATATATATATATATATATATATATATATATATATATTGCTATGGTATTTATTTTAGTATACCTGCAAATATTTATTTTAGAGCTGAGAACATATATCTTAATCATCAGGTTGGGTTCATTATAATTACAGCTAGCTTCTACTAATTAAAATTCATTAATATGTGCTATTTAAATTCATTTATTGATTTTTACTTGATCAAAAATGAATTTCGCTTTGCACAGATGGCTATACAACAATTTTACTGATTAATTATTAACAAAAAACAATACTTCTGGTTAATTACAATCTGTTATACATTCCATTTAATTCATTACACAAATTTTACGGTGTCTAGGTGACACACATTAAATACAAACAGAAACATTTAAAGCATTCATTACATAAACATAAATTGAATAATCCTATTAAAACATTCAGGTAACATTATAAATAATTACACAATTACCGGTTAAACATTGATATAACAAAAGCAATATACATCGACAATTCTACAGAGATCACAGTCTCTTTCTGTTCATTTCAAGCAAATTTTTGCTTATTGAAATTTATTGGCACTCAATTTTTAATTGGTGCTGTTAAAATGGTGAAATTCAAACCGCACTGATCAATTTAGGAAAAGAAAACATTTTCCATTGGATTATATATTGTTTTTCCATTATTACTGTCCATTATTAATTATTATTATTTTTCTAATTTGTCCATGCCATATTTTACTGCCCATGTATTGATTAATAATGGATTTAATTTATTAACATGTTGATATATTCCATATTCGTAGCACTCTGGAGGTTTTTTTTTATAATCTCCCTTCGATGCACTCTGGAATCTCTTATGTCAACTTACATAATGATGACGATGATCACATGATCTGGTGAAATGATGCCGATTAATTCACTTGATGAAAAGACCCCGAACACTCCCGGACTGTTGCTTTTATTAACTTTCTTACAGGTGAAAAAAACGCTATTGTTCATCAAACCACCTGTGTTTGAGCTTTCGGTCAAACCTTTAGTGTCTTTTCACGTTTTTTTTTTCTTGCGCGCACATATACTTTAATACTACATAAAGTTTTGTTTTTACAAAAATCCTCTGCTCTTTTAATACATCGAGCCTTTAGGTAGCTTGGTCATACCTATTTTTACACACAATAAATCAACAGAATTGCATTTACTAGCTACAATCTCATTCTCCCTACAAAAACTGAAGCATTGTTCTTGGTTTCTTTACGGATATTTCTAGAATATAATTATTTTTTTATTATTACTCGAATGAAACTTAACATCGAGGGTTGCTACATGGGTCACTGACATTCATGTCGGGCGTTGACATCTCATGCTACACTCTTTCGTTGCTACATTAGGGTGTATACATTTATTTTATATATATACTAGGATGTATAAATTTTCCGTTTTCCCATTAAAATTTCGTAATCTTTCCTATTATTTGCTATCTATAGCAATATATATATATATATATATATATATATATATATATATATATATATATATATATATATATATATATATATATATATATATATATATATATATATATATATATATATATATATATATTTTTTTTTTTCTTTCTTATTTTCGCAGATATGATTTTTTTTCAGAAGAAAACCTAAAATTTTCCCCGAACCACTGGTCCGATTTTCCTGGCTAACGAACTTATCCAGGCCACTTGCAAAAATAATTCACTCACCAAAACATTTTATCAAAGTCGGCCCTTTATTTTTTGAGTTATCGGTGTGATACATGCATATATATATATATATATATATATATATATATATATATATATATATATATATATATATATATATATATATATATATATATATATATATATATATATATATATATATATATATTTATATATATATATATATATATATATATTTATATATATATATATATATATGTATATATATATATATATATATATATATATATATATATATATATATATATATATATATATATATATATATATATATATATATATATATATATGCATGTATCACACCGATAACTCAAAAAATAAAGGGCCGACTTTGATAAAATGTTTTGGTGAGTGAATTATTTTTGCAAGTGGCCTGGATAAGTTCGTTAGCCAGGAAAATCGGACCAGTGGTTCGGGGAAAATTTTAGGTTTTCTTCTGAAAAAAAATCATATCTGCGAAAATAAGAAAGCTATGGCAACCATATTTGGCAAGCTGATTTACGTTGTAAAAACAAAACTCTGCACCAAAATTTAAGTCTCTACCTTGAAAGCAAAAAAAGGTAATAGGCACTTAATTAATCAAAATTTTAGTGACACTAAAAGTCATAGAAGACGCAATACCAAAACATTGTATGTGTTAAGAAAATCTATTAAATATTACAGACAACGCTTATCGTTTCATTTCGCAAAAAGTTCAGGAAGTACCAGAAAGATTACTTTGATAATGTTATAATTTTTCTCCCGTAAATGTCAAACTGGAGATTTGAAACGTGACGATCAGTATAAGCATTGTGATTTATAAGTGGTTCAGTTTTTATGATTTTTTTTAAACTCCTTTCACTTTACCGTTATCTGATCAGATTGTTATTATTCCGCTGAATTTTTAAACGAGTTTTTGTAAAAACACAATTTTAAAGTTCGGGACGCAGCAAGTGCGTTATGGAAGTGAATTTTCATTTAAATGTTTTTAATAGCAAATGCGAGCAGGCATCAATCTGATTACCAGTATAGCCTATGTAGTAGAAACAATGTACAATATTTTATCAAACTTACTTATTGTTTGAAAATGTACACAAATTTTCCGAAAAGAAACTTAAATGTTGGTTTCCTAGCCAACAAACCTTGCGTTAATAGCAAATTAAGTTTATGAAATTTGAAGTATTTAATGAAAATTCGCTACCAAAACGCACTTATTGCGTCCAGATTTTTTTCTTACAAACATGGCATTAACGATTTTTTCTACGAAAATTAGCTAAAAATTATGGACTGTTGAATCATAAACTTAACTAAACCTACGGCGAAAGCATCAACTTAACTAAACCGACAGGCAAAGGATCAAAGAAAGGGTCTAATTGAAATGGATTTTCTGTAAACATTTTAGTAAAATGAAGGGCAATGACGGTTGGAGTTTAAACTTAAAAGTGAGCAAACACTCTTCTTGCAACATTTTCTTTCCACAATCCGTATTTGTTTGACGTTCTTTGCCCAAACATTGCCAATTTTAACGTCTCAAATCTCCACTTTGACGTTTTGAGGAAAACTCCAAAGTTTTTTTCTTTAACTGTCCGTAACTTTTTGTCTTTAAACCTAGAGACCATTTTGGTACATGGTTTACCCTTTAGAATACAAACACGCGTACCAAATTTGATTGCCCTTACTTTGTTATTTTCGGAGGTATAATTTTTTTTAGAAAGAAAACACAAAATTTTCCGGGAAAACCTGGTTGGATTTTCCTGGATAACGAACTTTTTCAAGCCACTTACAAAAGGAATGTACTCACCAAATTTGGTCAAGAACGGTCCATTCTTTTTTGAGTTATCGGTACGATATATATATATATATATATATATATATATATATATATATATATATATATATATATATATATATATATATATATATATATATATATTTATATATATATATAAACACGGATCTCCCCAATAGTAATTTTTTAAACAAAATTCACTAATAAAGAAGAGATGAAAACTTTTAAAGCTTAATTCAATTTGAATAACAAACCTGGTTGTTTGTTCTTGCCCTAAGTTATTGAAACCGTTCCATATTTAATACAGTCGTAGACTTTCCCGTGGCTTCACAAGTGCTTGTTTTAGTGAATTTTCTTTAAAAAATTCGCTAATGAGGAGACCCCGACTTTTAAATTTAGAAACATTTTATTCAAATAAGCGCGAACTAGGTTCCCAGGTTTTCCCGGAAAATGTTGTGCTTTCTTTCGGGAAAACTTTATATCTCTGGAAATGACAAATTAAAGCCAACCAGATTTGGTACCCGTGTTTGTACTATAAAGGGTGAACCACTTATCAAAATTTAGGTCTAAGTTTAAAGACGAAAAAGTTATAGAATCCAAAAAAAACTTGGAGTTTTCCTCAAAACGTCAAAGTCGCGATTTGAAACCTCAAACTTGGCAACATTTAAGCAAGGAACCTGAAAGAAATACGGATTATGTGAAGAGTATTCTGCAAACTCTTAAGGTTCGGCTTCAACTATCATTGCCCTTCAGTTTATTAAAATATTTCCAGAAAATTCATTTCAAATAGACCATTTCTCTGATGCTTTGGCAGTAGTTTTAGTGAAGTTTATGGTTTAACGGTCTATAATTTTCAGCTAATTTCCGTAGAAAAAATGCGTTAATGAGGAGACCGCGATTTTTGAATTCTAAAAAGATTTCTTCAAATGAGCGTAAACGATGCCCCCTAGAATCGATATCCGAGTTTACTTTCTGCTTGCATATATACAGAGTGACGCATTTCTACGGTAAAGCTCAATATAATTGGTATAATGCAAGATACGAGAAATAATTGTATACCTTGCTTATAGGGTGTCTTGAACTGCATTCTATAAAATTATTTTGACAATCACAGGCTGGCCCATAAGTCGTTGGTGTTACCTACATTTTTTTTAACATTCCTTATTGCATTTTTGCATTTTTCATCGAAATATGATGCATGTTTGTAAAAAAAAATCGAGACGCAGTCAGTGCGTTTTGGTAGCGAATTTTAATTAAATGCTTCAAAATTCAATAACGCAATTTGCTATTAACCTAAGGTTCATTGGCTAGGAGACCAGTTTTCTCGGAAGCATTTAAAGTTTATTTTCGGAAAATTTGTGTACATTTTCAAACAAAAAGTTATTTGGATAAAATATGGTACATTTTTTTTCTACTATATAGGTTATACCGGTAAAAAAATTGATGCCAGCTTGCTTTAAAGTGGCATATTTGCTATTAAAAATAATTTTTTGCAAATTAACTTCCATAACGCACTGGCTACGTCCAGACTTTTTTATTACTAGTTTGAATCTTATTGACTCCTTGAAATCAATCGTACTTACTGCCTCTTTATTTTTCAGAATGAAATAAGCATTTGATATATGGCAACATGGAGAAAGAAGACATGAGCCTCCCATTGGTAACAATCATCCAGATTGTCATTTTCGCCATCATCTTTATCGTCGGCATCGTAGGAAACACTCTAGTCATTTATGTGGTCGTGCGGTACTCCAAAATGCAGACCGTCACCAACATGTACATTGTCAACCTGGCCATAGCAGACGAGTGTTTCCTTCTCGGCGTGCCAGTTCTAATTACCACCATGGTCTACGGCCAGTTCATATTCGGTGCGATAGCCTGCAAAATCTATTACATCTCCTCATCGGTCAACCAATTCACCAGCTCCATCCTGGTGCTGATAATCAGCATAGACCGCTACATCGCGGTATGCCACTCTAACTCTAGCTCCAAGTGGAGGACTCCTTTGATATCCAAGACGCTCTCACTGCTGGCTTGGACATCCAGCGTCCTCCTTATGATACCCATCATAAAATACGCCAACATCCTGGTCACGCCAGATAAAAAGAATCACTGCGTGATCGAGTGGGCCAACTACGAGCCACTCTCCAACATCTCCGTCTCCAGTAACAACATTACTAACGGCACATTAGCTTACCCAAAGAATATATCAGATCCAGAATTCAGCATGCAGAATGTTACGGCAAACATGATGTCTAATGTGACCAGTACGATGGACGGGGAGTCTGAGTTTTTATATACGATCTATCTATGTTTTACAGCTTTCGTCATTCCATTCAGCTTGATCCTGGTGTTTTATTGTCTGATTATACGAAAACTGTTCAAAGTTGGTCCCGCCAAGAAGTCTAAAGGGAAGGAGAAAAGCAATAGAAAGGTGACTAAGCTGGTGATGACTGTCATCGCAGTGTATGTTGTGTGCGGCCTGCCCTATTGGCTCAATCAGATATTCGTGGAATTGGTCAACAGCAATAAGAAGCCAAACAAGTAAATACAAAATAATTTATTAAAGTTAGTTATTCTTAATGGCACTGCAACCAGTGTATCTTGATTAAAATATCTAATGGTAAACTTGGCAACATTGCCGATGTCATCTTTGAATCTGGCATGCTCAATAACCGAGCTGTAGCAAATTTTAATTTTTCATTGGACACATTCTGAAATGTGAGACAGTTCCCGGACTTTGAAAATCATGGTATATACAGCGTCCGTTTATCGAGCTCAAGCATGTGGTCACGTAAACCGTTAGAGATGGGGGGGGGGGGGGGTGTCGGATAAAAGTTGCATAATTTGATGCTAAAAACATAGAGGTCAAAAAATTTCACCTTGCTCCTCTGGTTCATACAATATCCTGAAAAAACTCAATTCTCGGGACATTTAATTTTTCTTACAGAAAATTCACTAATGGAAAGATCCCGACTTTTGAATTTTGAAAAAATTTGTTCAAATGAGCGCTAATTAGGCCCCATAGAACACATATCCCGGATCAGTTTCGATTTTTAAATGTTAAATTTATATCTCCGGAAGTAACAAAGTAATGGCAACCAAATTTGGCACATCGTTTTATATCACTATGTGTAAACTACGTACCAAAATTTAGCGCTATAGGTTAAAAGACAAAAAAGTTATGGGCATTTAAAGAAAACTAATATGGGGTTTTCCTCAAAACGTAAAAGTGACAATTTAAAACGTCAAAATTGGAAATATTTATGCAAAGAAGTTGAATCTAATACGGGATATGGAAACAAAATGTCTCAAAAAGAATGTTTTACAAACCCTGAAGTATTAGTTTCAACCGTGATTGTTCTTCATTTTACTAAAATTCATTTCAAATAGACCCTTTCTCTGATGCTTGGCAGTAGTCTTAGCTATGGAGTTTATGGTTTAATGATATATAACTTTTGTCGAATTTTCGTAAAAATCAATAAAACTTAATATATCCGTTATTAAACAAGATATGAAAAAAATTATACATTAACTATAAGGTGTCTTGAGCTACATCTTAAAAAAATATTTCTACAATCACAGGATGGACCCATAAGTCGTTGGTGATACAATTTTTTTTTCTAGTCGAGCAGCCTTATGTTACTGCATTTTTGCATTTTCCATCGAAATATAATGCGTGTTTGTAAGTAAAAAAATTCTGGACGCAGCAAGTGCGTTATGGTAACGAATTTTGATTAAATGCTTCATATTTAAAAAGCTCAATTTGCTATCAACCTATAAGGTTAGCCTTTTTTGGTTACACTTTAAGTTTACTTTCGGAAATTTTTGTATGTTTTCAAACAATAAAGTTATTTTGATGAAACATGGCACATTGTTTTTACTATATATGTTATACTGGTAATCAAATTTAATGCCTGCTTTCTGAAAAAAAAAAAACACACACATATTTGCTATTAAAAACATTTTTATGAAAATTCACTACCATAACGCACTTGCTGCGTCGCGAAATTTTATTTTAACTTTCTTGCTAATAATCCTACTGAGATGGGATTTTCATGTTTTTGGGACACTATTCAATTTATAACATGTCTGTTGAATCAAAATCCTTGAAAAACGTTTGAGTTTTTTTGGGAATATCTTCAACTTCATCTTTTATAAAACGGCGCCATATTGAATTTCTGTATTAGTGCATTTTATTTTAAAAATTCACTAACGAGGAAATCACGAATTTTAATTTGAAAACATTTTTTTTAATGAGCGCGAACAAATGAACTAGGCCCCATAGAACACATATTCGGGGTCAGTTTCAATTTATATATATATATATATATATATATATATATATATATATATATATATATATATATATATATATATACAGGGTCGCTGATAAGTCTGGAAACGGTCGATTATCCGGGAAAATATACAAGGTGTCGAAAAAAGTTTTATACAAAAGTTTTTGGGTTCTTCAATGTCTACTAGGCGGTGATAATTTCATTTATACAGGGTTGGTCATACAGGCGTGGCACACCAATATTAATTTTTTTTTAATGGAACACCCTATATATTATTCGATATTTCAATCCTTCTCTTAATTTTGAGCAACATTTATCAGAAGCATGATGTACATAAACTCAATCGTTTCCGGGTAAAAAATTAAATAAAAATAAACGCTATCGTTTTTAAAATCTATTGGATGAAGAACAAAAATAAATGAAAAGTAGAATATCTCTTGAAAACAATCTGTGAGTGTGAAAAGAACCGGTTGCGATGTTTTTAACATTGTTTGAAATCCTATTTTATAAGATGTTCAAAGTGTTCTCCATTGACCTCCTGACAATAATGAATTCGCTTAACAAAACATTGCACTGCATTTACAAGAGCGTTTTGAGGAATGTTATTAATTTCATGCACAATCCTTGCTTGCAACTCTTCAATATTCTGCGGTCTATTTTGGTAAATTAAATTTTTTACATGACCCCACAAAAAAAAGTCAAGCGGCGTCATGTCGGGAGACCTAGCTCGCCATTCAATAGTTCCCCTGCGCCCTATCCATCTGCCAGGAAAGGTTTGATTTAGATATTCCCGTACCTCAATTCCAAAATGAGGGGGTGCCCCATCCTGCTGAAACCATATTTCTTCCGCTGGTAGATTTGGGTCGTTATTGTTCGGAAATAATCGACTTACGTCTGGAACAATTGATTCTTGCAAAAGTGTCAAATATCGAGCAGAGTTCAAATTACCGTGTAAAAAATAAGGTCCTATGATATGTCCACCAATAATAGCACACCAAACATTTACTTTTTGCGGTCTTTGGGTGTGAATTTGTTCCATCCAATGTGGGTTTTCGTCTGACCAGTACCTACAGTTGTGTCGGTTGACTTGTCCATTCAAACAAAATGTAGATTCGTCGGAAAACAAAATGTGGTTGGCAAAGTTAAAATTTTGGCGTAACTTCTCCATAATAAGTTCACAGAACTCGAATCTGCGATCAAAATCGTCTTCACTCAGTTCTTGCAATAAATGAATTTTATATGGACGGAACTTTTCCCGCTTCGTAATCTTTTGAATTGAATATCGACTCATATTGTGATTTAAAGCCAATTGCTGTGCCGAAGTTTTCGGATTTTCCACCACATCCAATATTACATTCAAAGAATTTTCTTCATTTGTAACGGTTACTGGCCTTCCAGTTCTAGGTTTATCCTTGATACCGCCAGTTTCGTGAAAACGATGCAAAGTTTTCGAAACTGTGGATTTGGAGATCGATTCCCGCTCAGGATGCAACTCATTGAACATAATAACCACTTGAGCAAAACTTCGTGTTCTATCACCGTACCCTATCATCATTAAAATTTCGATACGTTCGGTTTCACTTAAACTTGCCATTTTGCACAAAAACTGTTGACACTAAATTACTAATGTTTCAAAACTGTTGACACTGAATGAATGTTTGACATTCGTTGTCCTGGAAACATTTTAAAACAAAAGAATAATACTGCGTTTCTTATAGGCATCTTATCTTATCTTGGGATTCCAAACAATGTTAAAAACATCGCAACCGGTTCTTTTCACACTCACAGATTGTTTTCAAGAGATATTCTACTTTTCATTTATTTTTGTTCTTCATCCAATAGATTTTAAAAACAGTAGCGTTTATTTTTATTTATTTTTTTACCCGGAAACGATTGAGTTTAGGTACATTATGCTTCTCATAAATGTTGCTCAAAATTAAGAGAAGGATTGAAATATCGAATAATATATAGGGTGTTCCATTAAAAAAAAATTAATATTGGTGTGCCACGCCTGTATGACCAACCCTGTATAAATAAAATTATCACCGCCTAGTAGACATTGAAGAACCCAAAAACTTTTGTATAAAACTTTTTTCGACACCTTGTATATTTTCCCGGATAATCGACCGTTTCCAGACTTATCAGCGACCCTGTATATATATATATATATATATATATATATATATATATATATATATATATATATATATATATATATATGTAACAGACATGTTATAAATTGAAAAGTGTCTAGAGAGGGTAAAAATTCCATCCTGATACGATCAATAATGAAAAAGTTATAGCGAAAACAATATATCCTGAAAATTCCGGTTTTCAGGATATTTCTGGAACCATCTTATGGTTTATGAGATACTCTTGCTTGAGCGCGAAAAACTGACACCTGCATATAAACATAAAAATTTTAAGTGAACTTAACTTAAGCTGTAGCTCTGGCCCCTACTTTGCTTCTTCTCCACATCAATGACCTCCTCTCTAGCACATCCAACCCAGTTCACAGTTACGCGGACGACAGCACCCTCCACTCAAATATACAATATTCTAAGCTTGTCTCTTTAGCCCAATTAGATGAGGATCGCAGACTCATGGAGGATTCTGTCTCTGTAGATCTCCAAAAAATTTAGACTGGGGAAGTAGAAATCATGTACAATTCAACTCCACCAAATCTCAGTCTTGCTTTCTATCTCATAAGAGATACACCAGCTCTAGACCCATCACAATGAACAACCAAGTTGTTCAGAGTAATGAGTCATTTTCACTTGTTGGCATTTCTGTGGATCGAAATCTCAATTGGCACCAACATGTCACATCAATTGCAGAAGCGGCTGCTACGAAATTAGGTTTCTCTTCCGGACTCGCAAATACTTTTCACCAGCTAATCTCTATACCTTATGTACTTCACAAATAAGGCCAAACCTCGAACACTGCTCCTACATCTGGAGTGCCGCTGCTGCTTCAACACACGCTATCCTGGACTTCATTCAGAAGTGACCAAACCCTCACACAAAGGCTGCCATCCCATGCCCACCGACGTGCCGTTGGTGACCTCTCTCTCTCTTTATCTGCACCGGCACTGCTCAGAGGAGCTTTCTTCCATAGTTCCTCTACCTGCTGCCCCCAACAGATCTACCAGGGGAACAGAGCGAATGCACCCTTTTATTGTCCAGGTCACCAGACATAGAACATCTTGTTATGCCCGCTCTTTTGTCCCGATGACTTCCAAGTTATGGAGTTCCTTGCCTGTACATGTTTTTCCCTCTCCTCCGAACCTCCAAACCTTCAAGTCCAGAATTAACAAGTTGCCTCGTTCCTCCTTGTCGACACCCACGGTACGATAGTATTTAGGCTCTGAGCCCTCGTGGTGTCTTGTTGAAATAAAAACAAAATAAAACAATAAAAAAATAGGTATGTGTTTTGGACTCTAATCCGCGCTCATTTTAGAAACTTTTCACAAGACTCACTATCGTGACCCGTCTATTAGTGAATTTTCCTAGTGAATTTTGTTAGTGAAAATTCAGTGGAATCGTATTCGCAGCAGCCAAATTTGCAACTGGAAGCCTAAATTTTGTACTATTTTTGGACTTTTTAAATAAAACTTTTTTGCAGATATGACAAAAATTAACTTATCACGTTTCAAACGTGTCTAGCTCCCATAGAATCTGTAATTTGTTTGACAGTTGAGTTTCTGGACAGCTGTATAGAAGTAATTGTATTTTTTTTCAGAGCATTCAGGGTCTACTTCTTGTTCGCATATTGCTTGAACTATGCAAACCCTGCAATCAACCCCGTAATATACGCATTTCTGAGCGACAACTTCAGAAAGAGTTTCGTAAAGGCGTTCGCTTGTGTGGCACCTTTTGAAGTGAATGCTTTTCTGCAGGAGGACAAGAGTGTCTTCCCTATTAAGAAATTGTTCATGGGCAAGTCCATTGTCGCAGCCCCTTTAGATAGAGACACGGCCCTAGAAGTGTCAGATGCTGACTCGTCTGTCTGCAGGAGGAGCTCGGTGGCTGCAGAACTTTTAAATAAGAAGCCGGGTGTGGAAAACTGTGATCCATCGAATATAGAATCTACCAGCTTATAAACTTTAAAAGTGTTAGTGAAATAAATCAATATGTAAATTAGATGTTGTTATTTTTAATCTGAATAATTGAATATTGATAAGTTATCTGAATATCTGTATGTAGTACTTGTTAGTTTAATTATAGAATATAATGAAATTATTTTTCACTGCACATTTTTGATTAACTCTGTCGGGTTTTTTGCTAAATAACTAAAGAGGGTAGATCATAAATGCCATACCACACAAGACACGATGTATTAAATTTGATTTCCTTCTCTCATACATGTAACACTTAACTATCTGGTGGCCTAAGGTGACACAATCCAGTGCCAAACAAAAACTAGGCAAGATCCAAAGGATGGCTTGCCTAGGCATCACAGGGGCCATGTCTTCAACCCCAAAAGCCGCCACGGAGGTGTTGCTGGATCTGCCCTCCCTATACTTAGTTATTATGGGGGAGGCCAGGTTAGGACTATACAGACTAGCCTGCAATGGTAGACTGAAGATTAACCCAGGCTACAGGGGCCACTGGAAAATTCAGCAGATCGTGAAGCGCGCGGGCCATAAAGTGTACGTTATGCCCGCGCGGGCCATAAAGTACACTTTATGTCCCGTGGGCATAAAGTACACAATTATGTAGTTGGTAACTAAGCAATAAAAACACAATAATGAACTAAATGACATAAAAGAAATTTTGTATTCCTTGAACAATAATAATAACTTTAATTTTAATTGGTACGCAAGTTAGACTTTATAGTTTATATATATAGTCTAACAGAAACAGTGCTTATGGGCATAAAAATGTCTGGATTACCCGGAAAACTAATCCAGAAAATTTATTTTGTCTCAGTTAATAGAAAAATCTTTGGTTGTACTAAATATTCAATGTAATTGTTAGCCAATGACAGAAATTACTTTTTTCATTGACTAATGTTACAAGAATTGACTAATGGACAATTTTCGTATTAGTATTAGAACTTTTATTGACAAAATGGTTCCCAACCATTGACTTCTCCTGGCTTAGTTTGCTATGAAGCTCACAGGTGACGCTAGATGATTAAAACTTGTGGTCTTGCTAATAAGGTAAACGCACCATAAAATTTATACATGCTCATTAATACTGATGATTACAAAATATTAATATACCCCTGAATAATACTACATGTCATTCAAGACCAAATGAAAGCGAAAAGCTGCCATTTAACTCAGCGTGCCACCGCTGTGACCAATCAAACTTGCTTGCGTCTAAACGGTACTCTGTACTCCGGTGATCAATCGGCACAGAAAACGAGTATAAGTTATAATCTGAGTTTATATTGTGGATTAATACCGACCTGACTACGTAATTGCAAGATCAGCTAAAACGAGATAACTATAGGGTTCTACATGGAATTTTTTCAAAAGTCAAATTGCAACTAGCATTTTAGACAAAAAATACTTTTTAAAACCTGCTAAGTGACCCAAAAGACAAGTATAGTACCGCTAAAATGTCGAAAATTTATGAAATAAGTTGTAAAGATTGTGATCTTAAACATAAGTTGTGCAAACAAGGATATAACTATTGCAATTAAATTTAATAAATATTTAGCACAATTAAGATACGGTACTATAAATAGATCTTCTTTCTCCGGCATATTTGGGATAATAATCACCAAACTAAGGATAATCTAAACTTGGTTAAACATGTTAGACAATCGGGACAGCTAAGCGCTTTCGAAAGTACATATATATTGCTAAATATAGTTATAATAAAAAGTGTACTTATGCCGACTAACCTGCCTGTTCTCGCAAACGCTACGATCGAGCTGATGGGCAGATGGCAATTTAGTAATGCCATAGTGATTAAAGTCAATCAATAAACATTTTGTTTCTTGTTTATTGATCACATAACAGATCCCTATATAGTCCGCATCCACATACTAGACCCAAAGCTAAATATATACCCTTGTTAGGTATCAGACTCTACATAACTGATGGGATTAAATGAATGCCTCACGTTTTAATTTTCAATTAGAAAAAACTTAGCAAATAATTAGCTAACCAATTTACTTCAAATTCGCAACATAGGTAATATATTCGTACCTGTTCTATACGTATCCACTTATTTCAAATATATAACGTATATAGGCGTATAATCGTACCTACCTGTTGTACGTGCGTGTAAAAGTTGCTTCTAAGACATTATAGTGTTGATGGTACCTCTCGCATTAGTGAACTTTTATAACAAAAATTCACTAAAACAAAATAAAGTGCTTATTATACTATAGTAGGTCTCCCCAGTGGGTCCGGGTACCAGTGGCGTCTCCTGACCAAAAAGTTCGGGTGTGCGGTAACGAGTTGCTGTTAGTGGTGGTTTTAAACATTATTAGCACTAAATGCAACACTAACAAATTAAAAAGTCACTTAAAACTTTAAAACACGAAAAGAACATGGAATTATTATACAACCTCTTCTCTTCACACAAATTTGTATTAGCGCTAGCACTGTCCGGAACGGCGTAAAAACTGAAAACATTAAAAGTAGTTCAATGTTAATATGGTACTAAATAATAACATGTGTAAAAAGCCTCTATGCAGCAAGTGCGTTATTGTAGTGAATTTTCATAGAAATGATCTGGCACAAAATATTTTATTATAACTTTTTTTTCTTGTAACATAGAAATCTAAATTTTGGTGTATAGTTTACTTTTTATATCGTAAACCTACTTACCAAATTTGGTTATCATACCTTTTTTATTTTTTGAGATACAAATTTTTTTTGAATGAAAACTCAAAATTATCCGGGAAAACCTCGTCCGATTTTCCTGACTAACGAACTTATCCAAGCCATTTACAAAAGGAAGGTACATGCCAAATTTTATCAAAATCGGTCGATCAAATTTTGAGTTATCGGTGTGATACCTATATATATATATATATATATATATATATATATATATATATATATATATATATATATATATATATATATATATATATATATATATATATAAATTGAAACTGACCACGGATATGGATTCTAGGGGTCCTAGTTCGCGCTCAAGTCGAGATCTCCCCATTAGTTAATTTTTTCTACGAAAATTCACTTAAATGTATTATAGTCTTTGATTCTAGAATACTGTGGTATCTGCAAGCGCAGTCGTAATGTTTGTAAATAATGCTATCACAACGTTGGTTAGATCGGGGTTCCTTTCATTTGTCTTGAGCTATATTTTTACAGCTAACTCTAGTATTAAAATCAATGGTATTTTCCTCACTATTTTAAACACGTGGGTGGGGGGACTACATTGTATATGAATACCACTCCATCGATGAAGTTGTTCGGAAATATTAACGCACACCTAACCCGAATTCATTCCCCGTTGCTATTGACCTACTTATATTCTTTGAATATGAGACGTGGTACCTACTTCATTCCAAGTCACTATTAACTGATTATTTATGAAATCAAATAAGTAAATTAAATCGATTGTCATAAAATATGTAGTGTATTAAGACTAAGGAAAAAAGAAATAAAACATATTTAACTGTGCACATTTTGATTATATTTTAGGGTGTGCGGCTCACACCTAGCTCACTAGGAGAAATTGCCACTGCCGGGGACTAACTAAAAGAATAACCCCAAGGTACTTCCTGCCTGTCGAAGGAGGCGACTAATCGTAACTATTATTCTCATGCCGATAAAATTAGCCAATCGTAAACCCGCAAAATCCATGTATATGCACTACTGAGTGGGATCCGCCACTATGCAAATTGCAAATTCCTATCCTGTGACTGTATGTTATTTGCATTCTCTGTTTACTTGTTTACTAAAGATCAGTAAACGTCAAGATGTCAAAACATAACCAAAATAATAATCAACAGTTAATTGTTGATCAACAAGTCTATTAATATTTATCTTATTTTGGTAGTTTTATGGATTGTCATCGATTTTAACATACTTAACTTTAATAAATACAAGATACTTATTTCATGACATGAAACTCGTTTAGATATATTTATATTCTGCCAATATTTTTGTGTCTGTGTGTTAGTCCTAGTGTTATTATTGTTGTGTATATTACTGCCGGGTTTCAAGTTAAAAGCCATTAGTACTTCCAAGTCGATTAACTGGTTGCTATAGTCAGTATGGATCAACACACCTAACCCATATTTCTTAACAACAACCTTAGTGGAGTAACCTACGAAAGGAATAATGAATTATACAGAAGAGAACCTTCTGGAGGAGGATAACCAGCCTCTGGTGTACATCATCCATGTCACAATGTACGCAGCCATATTCCTGATAGGGATATTAGGTAATGCCCTTGTCATTTACACAGTTCTGAGCATCCCAAAGATGCAGACAGTAACCAATATCTATATTCTCAACTTGGCCATAGCAGATGTGTGTTTCCTGCTCGGTGTACCATTCCTCATCGTCACCATGATAAAGAAATACTGGGTGTTCGGGCCTATAATGTGCAAAGCCTACATGGCCACCACTTCCATCAACCAATTCACCACATCTCTCTTTATGCTGGTGATCAGTGGAGACAGATTCATAGCCGTCTGCTATCCGAACTACAACACTAAGCTGCGCACCTCAAGAGTGGCTAAGGTTATATCGCTACTAGCTTGGGTTGTCAGTATACTATTGATGATACCTATATTCATGCACACGACTGAAATAGTGAACCACAGTGGGAGAAAGTCTTGTGTTATTAATTGGTGGGGAAACATTGATCTGTCGACTTTTACATTAACCAATAATGACTATAATAACAGTCTATTAGTAAATGATAACATAACAGTGGATAACGCTACTTCAGGAGGCATCTACAGTAAGCAACTGGAGTATTGGGTGAAGCAAGGTGAAAATTTGGAGTTTGCTTTCATAATGTACACATTTGCTCTCAGCTTTGCGTTTCCTGTCAGCCTGGTGGCCATATTTTACGGTATGATATTAAAGACGATGCTGAGCATAACGTGTAAGGATAAGTCAAAGGAGATGGGGCAGTCCAGGAAGAGGGTGACGAGGATGGTTCTGGTAGTCATCGCTGTTTATGTTGTCTGTTGGTTGCCCTACTGGGTTATGCAGTGGTTGATTGTCTTCAGGGAAACTGCCATATCCAGGTAAGTTTGTCTTCAGCTTAAGTTTACTAATTATATAAGTAAAAATGAATGTAAGATGTCACAGAATGGTGAATTTACAGACCACCATTTCCTCCAGGCTAATAGGCCCCAACTCCTCTTCCTAACCGAAACTCAAATCAATGCCAAAACAGCCACTAATGACCTTAATTTCCCGGGGTATGAGCTCCTTACTTCTTTTAGATTGCATGGAGGCGTGTGCGCATATGTCCGTAGCAATCTACCCTGCACCAGACTCCCCAATTTAGAAGCTGAAAGAAAAGACATACTCTGGATAAAACTCTCTCAGGGCTGCAAATAAATTCATCTGTTGCATTTACCGGTCACCTTCTGACAACAACTTTGTCCAGCTCTTTGACTACCTCCAAGGTCACTATTCTTGGTGACTTCAATGTCCATAATAAGGAATGGCTAGGATCTTCAAAAACCGATCCACAAGGAAGAGCAGCGGAGGCCTTTGCAGTCAGCAATTCTTTAGCCAATATGGTTCAGCAACCTACTTACTTTCCTCGCATCCCAACACACAACTCAAATCCCTTGGATCTCCTTCTTACTACAAATCCTGACTGCTATAAGATATCAGTCACCGCCCCCTTGGGTCGCTCAGACCACGGCACGGTCACTGCTTCCTGCGCAATGCAACCCGAGGTCACAGAGTCATCACACCCATGTATCGTTTGGCACTAGAACTCTGCGAACTAGGACGAAATGCGAGATTACTTTTCCTCATGTCCATGGGCGTCTGTCTGCTTCTCTCATCCTGACCCCTCTGATATCTCACAAAACGTCACCGAAATTATCCAAGCTGGCATGGAATTATTTATTCCACGTACACAGAAAACCTCTGCAGCCACTCAAAAGCCCTGGTTCTCTAAATCCTGTGACAAGGACAGACTTGAAAAGGTCAAAGCTCACAAAAAGCTTCTACACAATCCCAGTCAAGAAAACTGTCAAGCATTTAACGACGCAAGAAACCGCTATGTCCGCATTCTTTCTGAGGCAAAAAACTTGTTTAATAACCACATCAAAAACAAAGTCCTCTTAAGCTCCAGCAGAAGCAAAACCTTCTGGACTGTTGCTAAATCTATTGGGAATAATTTCTGCAAGAGCATGTTCCCACCTCTTGTCTCAGGGGATGAAATTGTTTCTACTGCCCTGGGCAAGGCTGAACTTTTTGCCTCGTTGTTCGCCGGCAATTCTACTCTCAACCCACCTCCAATTGTTCAACCACCAACAGTCCCCAATGTCGCACATAAAATGACGGATATCATTTTCAAAACTAAAAAGGTAAGGAAAGCCTCTGGCCTTGACGACATCCCAGCAATTGTTCTCAAAAAATGCGCATCAGAACTTCCTCCTGTCCTGACTCGTCTGTTTCAGACATTTTACAATAGATGCATATTTCCTAGTAACTGGAAAACTACTCGAGTACAACCTGTCCCAAGACCTCTCTCTTTTAGGAAATTTTCTTAAAAAAAATTCACTAATGAGGAGATCCCGACTTTTGAATTTTGAAAAAATTTCTTCAAATGAGCGCTAATTAGGCCCCCCAGAACACATATCCGGGGTCGGTTTAAATTTTTATATGTTTATATATATATATTTATATATATATATATATATATATATATATATATATATATATATATATATATATATATATATATATATATATATATATATATATATATATATATATATATATATATATATATATATATATATATATATATATATATATATATATATATATATATATATATATATATATATATATATATATATATATATGTATCACACCGATAACTCGAAAAATAATGGGCCGATTTTGATTAAATTTGGTGAATAAATTCCTTTTGCAAATGGCTTGGATAAGTTCGTTAGCCAGAAAAATCGGTCCAGGTTTTCCCAGAAAATTTTGTGTTTTCTTTCGAAAAAATTTTATATCTCTGGAATTAACAAAGTAAGGGCAACCAAATTTTATATGCCGATTTATTTCATTATAGGCAAGTTACCTACCAAAATTTAGCTCCGTAGGTTAAAGGATAAAAAAGTTACAGGCATTCAAAGAAAAATAAATTTGGATTTTCCTCAAAACCTCAAAATTGCGATTTTAAACGTCAAAATTGGTGAGTACATTCCTTTCGCAAGTCGCTTGGATAATTTTGTTAGCCAGGAAAATCCGCCGAGGTTTTCCCGGAAAAATTTGTGTTTTCTTTCGCAAAATATTTATATGTCCAAAATTAACAAAGTAAGGGCAACCAAATTTGGTAAGCTGGTTTATATCGTTATATGTGTGCCACCTACCAAAATTTAGCTCTGTAGGTCAAAAGACAAAAAAGTTATGGGCATTTAAAAAAAAATTTGGGGGTTTCCTCAAAATGTCAAAGTGACAATTGAAAACGTCAAAATTCGCAACATTTAGGCAAATAACTTGAATCTAATACGATCTATGGAAAGAAAATGTCTCAAGAAGAATGTTTTACATACACCGAACTTTTAGTTTCAACCGTCATTGTCCTTCATTTTACTAAAATATTTCCAGAAAATTCATTTCTAATAGACCCTTTCTCTGATGCTTAGCTATAGAGTTTATTGTTTAATGGTACCTATATAATTTTTGTCGAATTTTCGTAAAAAATCAATAAAGCTCAATATATTCGTTATTATACAAGATATAAAAAAATATTGTATATATTAATTATACGGTGTTTTGAGCTACATCTTAAAAAATTATTGCGACAATCACAGGGTGGCCCATAAGTCGTTGGTGATACAAATAAATTTTTTTTGTCGAAAACGCCTTATTTTTTTGCATTTTCCATCGAAATATAATGCATGTTTGTAAGTTCAGAAATTCTGGAGGCAGCAAGTGCGTTGGGGTTGCGAATTTTGATTAAATGCTTCATATTTGAAAAGCTCAATTTGCTATTAACCTATAAGGTTGACCAGGAAACGGATTTTTTCAGTTACACTTTTGGTTTACTTTTGGAAATTTCTGTACGTTTTCAAACAATCAAGTTATTTTGATGAAACATGGCACATTGTTTTTACTATATATGTTATACTGGTAATCAAATTTGATGCCTGCTTTTTCTATATAGGTTATACTGGTAACCAAAATTGATGTCTGCTTTCTTAAAAAGAAAACACACATATTTGCAATAAAAACATTTTTATGAAAATTCACTACCATAACGCACTTGCTGCGTCCCGAGATTTTATAGATATCTGCACGGGCACTGCTCAGAGGAGCTTTCTTCCATGGTTCCTCCACCCGCTGCCCCCTTCAGATCTACCAGGGGAACAGAGCGAATGCACCCTTTTACTGTCCAGGTAACCAGACATAGAACATCCTGTTATGCCCCCTCTTTTGTCCTGAGGATTTCCAAGTTGTGGAATTCCTTGCCGGCACATGTTTTTCCTTCTCCTCCGAACCTCCAAACCTTCAGGTCCAGAATTAACGAGTTGCCTCTTTCCTCCTTGTCGACACCCACGGCACGATAGTATTTAGGCTGTAAGCCCTCGTGGGGTGTTGTTGAAATATTAAAAAAATAGGTGTCACTGATTTTCCGGAGTCATGGAGTTTTGGGAAACAATACTTTTTAGGAACTTTGGGATTTGCAGCTTGTAACATTTTCCTAAATCTTTTGTAATAAGGTTATGACATCTCTTTAAATTGTTTTCAACTTCGGAAGTATATTTTGGGAGAGGGTTTCTATTTATTTCTTTATACGGTCCTGATTCTATCGCGTTATATACTCTGTTTATATAATAGTTTTTGTCTAAAATCACAACCTTATTACCTTTGTCTACTTTAATATAAAAACATTTTTTCACTCACAGTCGTTTAACTACATTTATTTGATTAACGTTTTTGGTATTAATTGTGTTATTTTCATTTGAATTTTTTGTCAATTTATCTTCTAGAAAAGATAAACCAGACAAAACCGTTGTCTGTATACAATTTGAACCGAAAATTACGAGAGGTTTTAATAGCATTTTTAAGAAATACAATTTGCAGCTAACATTTTTTACAAAAGATACATTCAAAAATTTGCGAGGTAACCCAAAGGGTAAAGATAAAACCACCATTGAAACTAGATTTAAACAACATTTAGTGCAACTGATATATGGTACTATTGACAAAGCATGTATTGCTCAGCATATTTGGGATAATTATCATCATGTAGATAAAGAAAATTTCAAGTGCAGTTTTAATTTAAGCTATTTATGACCCAACAGTTGGGGTCTGTCTGTATACCTTCCTAGAAGACATTGTTCGCAACTGCTTGGCAACTAACATATAATACTAGTTGTAGTCTTTATTCACCTAGTTTCTTCATCCCTCTGATGACACTAACTTTGTTAGCGAAACGATCAACAGGTCTAAAAACTGTATTATAATGAATTGGGTTCTCCAAATGGTCCTTATCAGTGCTCATCACAGGTTCCAATCTTCACTCACATTCATGTGTTCCGAGGCCTTATTTCTGAAATTGTGCATTGTTCACTTGCACACCTTGTTTTCTTAATGATCATTATACCTAGTGTTGCAGTGGTTGGAGCATGTATGTGTCCTGATTCGGGACATAATATTTGTTTCCTACATTGTTTTCGTAATGGGTAAAATGCGAGGCCATAGGTTGCGTGAAGCCAAGGGTTGGACCTAGCTCATTTGCTTGAGAAGAAAAAGGTGTTATGTTTTTAAATTTCTATCGTTTATTGTATTTGATATGATATGTTCTCGTTTCGCTGTACAAACTGGAGTATGTAAGGCTAGATGCATTCTCGCAACAATTAAAACCGTAGACCGGTTTCGCTTTCATTAGAGCTCTTCAGTACGGCATAATAATTGTAGCAAAAATACACCTATAAAGTAATACGGCTATAGTAGCCAGCCTTTCAACACTAAGTGAGTGGTGGATGTGCCGCAACCTAGTTGCGGAACCAAGTACTATGTTGTCAGCTCCAAATAACACAAAGTGTTAAAAAATAGAGACTGTATACAACTAACTAACAATTTAGTAAATTGTTAGCCCTGGCCCATTTCTACCCTAAAATAGGTACAAAGTATCTAAGGCTAGATGCATTCTCGCAACAATTAGAACCTATTTTTAACACTAACGTGTTATTTGGAGCTGACAACATACTACTTGGTTCCGCAACTAGGTGGCGGCACGTCCACCACTCACTTACTGTTGAAAAGCTGGCTACTATAGCCGTATTACTTTATAGGTGTATTTTTGCTGCAATTAGTATGCCGTACTGAAGAGCTCTAATGAAAGCGAAACTGGTCTACGGTTCTAATTGTTGCGAGAATGCATCTAGCCTTACATACTTTGTCCCTATATTAGGGTAGAAATGGGCCAGGGCTAACAATTTACTAAATTGTTAGTTGTAAGTAGGTATAGATGAAGAGTTCTGAGACCACCACCCGGCCACTGCGCCGGCGCGAAACGCCGTAGTGACGTCACTAGACGGAAAGCCAATAAGGGGCAAACCTGGCGTGACGTGATCCAAAACGGCGGCCAAGATGGCCGACCGGAAGGGAAAAACCCGGGAAATTTAAATTTTTAAATGACAGGTGGCACCACCTGTCAATGTAAGAGAACCCGCCATTTTGATTTTTGGTGGTGTGACGTACGCAAAGATGGTGGTTTGCGCATGCGCAAACCTAACTTTTTTATTAAGCGGTGCAGAGATATATAGTGTTTGGTGTCGTGTTATTCCCTTGGCGAGTAGAATTCGAAAATTGTATCTACCGCCGCCGGAGGCGGTGGTGAAGGCGGCGCAAAGCAACTTTGTTATTAAGTGACGTATAGGTATAGGTACAGTCTCTATTTCTTAACACTTTGTGTTATTTGGAGCTGACGTGACAACATACTACTTGGTTCCGCAACTAGGTGGCGGCACGTCCACCAATCACTTAGTGTTAAACTGGAGTACTTATATTTTACCATGGGTTCTCCTTCCTCTAACGTTTTACTTGGGAAACACTAGAGTGCGGGGGGCTGCTTCATCGTGGGGGCTTTTCTTCCCATGCTTCTTCCCAACAACACCCCTAAGGAGCAAATATGAGCTGAAATTGCGACTCCGTCTTGTTTTTTTGTATTTGGGGTGTTAGGGGGTTCTGCTTTGGCCTGGGAATTTTTCTTCCCCTTCTGCATGCATAAACCATCTGTAAAGTTTCTTGGGAGTAATCCCAGAGTAGGTTCCAGGACCTGTGGCAAATAGGGGTTCTGTGCGGAGTAAATAGGATTTTAGGGAGGTGTGGCTGCAAAATGTGAGAAAGACAGCTTTTAGAGCTTCGACTAAGCTACTTTTTTTTCGCATTTTCCGGTCATATTTCCTTTTTCTCTTCTCCGCTCAGGTCCCCTATTCACTCCTGGTCCCGTAACATTATTAGGGGGTGGTTAACAAGAGCTTTTTCTTGTGGTTTATGCATCCAGTGAGGATTCCAAGTATGTTTCTAGAAAAATGGCAAAAAGCCCCCGGAAGGTCATCTTTATATTTACCTTATTTTTTTATCAGTATGTACCAATTTTCAAGACAACGCATCAAATAATTTTCTAGAGATCAAGAAAAAACAAAATCCAATTTCTCCATTTGACACCTTATATCTCTTTCAATTTTGACTTTTGGACTGAGGTAAATTTGGCATAATATTTTGATACCAAAAATCTACTGCTTCTGTGTGTACTAGTACTTTTGGACGACCTGTGGAAAATCGAAGAATGTCTGGTATATTCGACAGTTTATTATTATACTTATTATATTTATTTGTATTTATGCTTAAACACTGAACTCTCTTGCTGCAAGAAAAAAAATGTATTTGTTGTTTTTCCAGGTTTATTGTGATATATTTGTTTGTGACATGGTTGAGCTATTCGAACTCAGCAATAAACCCGATACTCTACGGCGTCTTGAGTCACAACTTCCGGAAGAGCTTCCTAAAAGCATACATAAAAGCAGAGCGCCCTCTTTTGGAGAGGAGGAAAACTAACACTGATCTAGACAACAACGGAGATAAGTTTGAGATACACTCTTCATCGAATAAGAAGGAAGATCAGCACCACCTTGCTTTTGCAACCTCCAAAACCATCAACACATCCATATCCAATAGTGATGATTCTCTTAACTGTGGTGATTATCTAAATTGTGACGGATATGTTAATCAACAAAAGAACAATATTTCAATGGAAACAACCAGTCTGTGATTCTTTATATATGTACCTGTGTCATTGTAGTTTATTTATTGTTAAGTATATAAATAATTATTAATTATGTCATCGTAATCTCCTTAGTTTAATGTTTATTAAATGTTGTAGATTTTTACAAAATAGTATGCAGTGTGTAAACTATCTGTTTTTTTTTTTAGAGAATTTTAAGAATACATATAAAATTTTATATACCTAAGGTTTCCACGGTGCTTTATTTAACTAAAATATTTTAGTGAACGTTTATTAAGAATATTCACTAATAGACTGGTAACGATAAAAAAATTTGTTCAAATGAGCATGAATCAGGGCCGCTAGAACCCATATCCAGGGTCCATTTTAATTTTAATGAATTTTCTTAGAAAAAACTCACTAACGGGGAGATCCCGACTTTTGAATTTCGGAGCATTGTGACATCTAGAACCCATATCCGGGGTCAGTTTTAGTTTATATATATATATATATATATATATATATATATATATATATATATATATATATATATATATATATATATATATATATATATATATATATATATATATATATATATATATATATACAGGGTGATTCATAAGTGGTGACCAAAAATGAAACCCCATGTTCTTTGAACAATTTTAGAGAGGGTATGTCCTATAAAATGTTTTCCTATAATGCTTCATTAAAAAGATACAGGGTGTTGAATTTGAATATAAAAAAATAAAATTTCCCAATTTTTTAAAAACTAGCACATATATTTTGCTGAAACTTCGCATGTGTAGGCTGTTATGTAAGGCGCGTATTCTATTATAATAATTGAATCGGCTAATCCAGCAGTGGCGCGCGTACCCACATGTCATTGGTTATCCCTCAAGAAAAAACGGGTAAGCCAATGATATATTTTTTTAATTTTTCATTTTTTGAATCTTACTTTCATTCGTGCACAAAATGACTCGCTTGATAATTTTCTGTACGACGCTTCTTTTACGAGTAAGCAATGAATCAGGTAAGTGTTTTAGAGCACAGTTCATGATTTTTAACCAGTCGTTGTTTGGTATAAAATCGCAATGATACACTTTTATTAGGCTTATAGTAATTTATTTATTACAATAAATGTTCAAAAATGCCTCTATTGGCCTGAATACATGCACGACATCTTTTTAATATGGAAAATTTAATGTCTTGAGGATTCATTGTTGCTTGAATATGACAAAATGCATTATTCATCAGTTGTTGTAGCTGCTCTGGTGTATTTATTTGTTCACTGTAGACCAGCCGCTTAAAATCACCCCAAAGATAGAACTCAAGTGGGCTTAAGTCCGGTGATTTTGCAGGCCAGTGTATTGGTCCAGTTCTGCCAATCCATCTTTCATTATAATGTTCATGTAGCCATGTAACAACGTTTCAACTATGATGCGCTGGTGCACCGTCATGCTGGTACCACATTATACATCTTGTTGCTAGTGGAATGTCATCTAGAATGTTTTCTACACGGTTTTCTAGGAGCGCTAAGTACGAAGATCCATTTAAACGTTGTGGCAGGACTTCCATGAACAGTGAGCCGTTAAAAATACCACACCATAAATTAATGGAAAATCTATGTTGAAATGTGAGAGTCCTTGTTGCATGTAGATTTTCCAATAACCAGACATGCTCATTATGAGAATTATAAATACCATTTCTTGTAAATGTTGATTCGTCAGACCAGAAGTTTAGATTAGGGAATAAGATATTTTGATTGCTCATTTCCAACATCCATTCTCAAAAGACTCTTCGATGCACATTATCTCCAGGTAGAAGGCAATGAACATTCTGTCGATGATATGGATGTAAGGCTTCTCGATGTAAAGTTCTCCAAACAAAGCTTTGAGAATGTTGTAACTGTGTGGCAATCCTCCGAGTACTTGTAGAAGGTTGATCCATCACTGCATCCACCACTCTCTCTTCATCTTCAAGTTGATGTTGTCTTCTACCATTAGCTCTAGCGTCAGGACGGTGTCCAATACCGCACTGCCGAAGTCTTGAAAACGATCGAGAAAAAACCCTTGGTGTAGGTTGACGGCGAGTGGGAAACCTACGTTGATATTCCCGACAAGCAGCTAGAGCATTTCCATCAGCATATCCGTAGATAAAAATTATATCTGCATACTCTTCTGAGGTGTACTCCATTATAAGAAGTAAAAGAGTAGAAAATTTTGCAATTTTATAAAGTTTACCACTTACACCTATTCAAAATAATAACTTGTTAACCTAAACGTCAAGTGACACTTAATGACAACTTTGGCAAACCAGACTACTACTTACTAAAATACAACAAAGATAATCGTCATACAAAAAATTATCAAGACATTAAATTGTCCATATTAAAAAGATGTCGTACGTGTATTCAGGCCAATGGAGGCATAAAACTGTATCATTGCGATTTTCTACCAAACAACGACTGGTTAAAAATCATGAACTGTGCTCTAAAACACTTACCTGATTCATTGCTTACTCGACAAATAAGCGTCGTACAGAAAATTATCAAGAGAGTCATTTTGTTCACGAATGAAAGTAAGATTCAAAAAATAAAAAATAAGAAAAAACATCATTGACGTACGCGTTTTTTTCTTGAGAGATAACCAATGACATGTGGGTACGCGCGCCACTGCTGGATTAGCCGATTCAATTGTTATGGTAGAATACGCGCCTTATATAGCAGCCTACACATGCGAAGTTTCAGCAAAATATATGTGCTACTTTTTAAAAAATTGGGTAATTTTAATTTTTGAAATTCAGCTTCAACACCCTGTATCTTTTTAATGAAGCATTATAGGAAAAATTTTTATAGGACATACCATCTCTAAAATTGTTCAAAGAACATGGGGTTTCATTTTTGGTCACCACTTATGAATCACCCTGTATACTATAATGTATTAATATGATGAATACATTATTATTATTATATACAGTGTGTCCCAAACTACATAGGAATGTATTGCTATCTCCATTATTATTAAAGATAGGGAGACCGTTAAATTAGCAATGTTTTGTAGAATTTCATGCTCATTCCAAATATGACTTGTGTTTTGCCCTGCCTCTTTTCGTTAATTCAAATTATACTTTTGTAGATTTGTATAACATGTTCAACACTAATGGGTATATTGAAGAAAGGAATTAAATCATTATTACTATTATTATTATTTATTATATCATCATTTTCACAGTAAGCATTTAAAAGGATAGAAACAAATCAGGATAGGTGATGTTTTGTTCAGAGGCCCGAGCTGATTGATTGCTTTTAACTGAATTACATACTTTAAGACAAACAAGGGCTTAGAATTGCATCGATGAAACCATTCCATGTATCCCTGGTTATCTTCAGTTGGCATTGCTGCAATTTGTTCGTTAAGCATGGTTTATTATCAATCAGTAATCTGAAATATAAATAAGTTTCAATTTAAATTTAAATATTATTTGAGCAAATTGTAATCAGTTTTGTTTGAAAGCATTTATTCATGTACGAGACATGAATTTGCGATTGCGATGTTTTAGTTTTACCATCAATTTAGACAGCGAAAAATCAAGAATGGTGGCAAAATTTAGTAGGTATAGGTAGATTTTTAATACACTCAGTTCTATATTCTATTTAAAGTGACGCACCTAACTTTGGTTGCAACTTTGAAGTTTTATTATTTATGAATGAACAGACCGATTGGAATTGTTTATTCCACGTACACAGAAAACCTCTTCAGCCACTCAAAAGCCCTGGTTCTCTAAATCCTGTGACAAGGCCAGGCTTGAAAAGGTCAAAGCTCACAAAACGCTTCTACACAATCCCAGTCAAGAAAACCGTCAAGCATTTAACGACGCAAGAAACCGTTATGTCCGCATTCTTTCTGAAGTAAAAAACTCGTTTAATAACCACATCAAAAACAAAGTCCTCTTTAGCTCCAACGGTGGCAAACCCTTCTGGACTCTTGCTAAATCTATTGGGAATAATTTCTGCAAAAGCACGTTCCCACCTTTTGTCTCAGGGGATGAAATTGTTTCTACCGCCCTGGGCAAGGCTGAACTTTTTGCCTCGTTGTTCGCCGGCAATTCTACTCGCAACCCACCTCCAAATGTTCAACCACCAACAGTCCCCAATGTCGCGCATAAAATGACGGATATCAATTTCAAAACTAAAAAGGTACGAAAGATGCCCTCTTCTCTTAATACCAGGAAAGTCTCTGGCCTTGATGAGATCTCAGCAATTGTTCTCAAAAAATGCTCACCATAACTTGCTCCTGTCCTGGCTCGTCTGTTTCAGATATCTTATAATAAAGGCATATTCCCTAGTAACTGGAAAACTGCTCGAGTACAACCCATCCCCAAGAAAGGATCCAAAGCGCTTCCTAGCAACTACAGGCCTATTTCTCTCCTTTCAGTCGTCTCTAAAGTGATGGAAAAGTATATAAACACCGAATTACAAAAATTTCTTGAAAAACACAGTCTAATCCACGACAGGCAGTATGGATTCCGTCAGCGCAGATCGACTGCCGACCTCCTTTCCTTTGTCACCCATTCTTGGAACAAGTCTATGGAATTACACGGCGAATCCCAGATTGTTGCTCTCGACATATCCAAAGCATTAGACCAGGTCTGGCACGCAGTGATGCTTAATAAACTTACGGCCTATGGCCTACCACCAACCTACCTGGACAGCAAATTTCCTCTCCAACAGGAGCATTTCTGTTGTTGTAGCTGGTAATTCCTCTAAACTGTATCCAATTAATGCAAGAGTTCCTCAAGGTTCAGCTTTAGCCCTTACTTTGTTTCTTCTCCACATCAATGACCTCCTCTCTAGCACATCACAGTTACGCGGACGGCAGCACCCTCCACTCAAATATACAATATTCTAAGCCTGTCTCTTTGGTCCAACTAGATGAGGATCGCAGACACATGGAGAGTTCAGTCTCCGTGGATCTCCAAAAAATATTAGACTGGGGAGGTAGAAATCTTGTACAATTCAACCCCACCAAATCTTAGTCTTGCTTTCTTTCTCATAAAAGATACACCAGCCCTAGAACCATCACAATGAACAACCAAGTTATTCAAAGTAATTTTAATTTTTTAATTTTCACTTGTTGGCATTTCTGTGGATCGAAATCTCAATTGGCACCAACATGTCACATCAATTGCAGAAGCGGCTGCTAAGAAATTAGGTTTCCTCTTCCGGGCTCGCAAATACTTTTCACCAGCTAATCTCTATACCTTTTATACTTCACAAATAAGGCCAAACCTCGAATACTGCTCCTACATCTGGGGTGCCGCTGCCGCTTCTACACTCGCTATCCTGGACTCAATTCAGAAGAGGGCTAAACGTATCATTGGTGACCCTGCCCTCACCCAAAGGCTATGATCCCTTGCCCACCGACGTGCCGTTGGTTACCTCTCTCTCTCTTCTATAGATATCTGCACGGGCAGTTCTGAGGTGCTTTCTTCCATAGTTCCTCCACTTGCTGCCCCCAACAGATCTACCAGGGGAATAGAGCGAATGCACCCTTTTACTGTCCAGGTCACCAGACATAGAACATCTTGTTATGCCCGCTCTTTTGTCCCAAGGACTTCCAAGTTGTGGAATTCCTTGCCGGCACATGTTTTTCCTTTTCCTCCGAACCTTTAAGTCCAGAATTAACAAGTTGCCTCTTTCCTCCTTGTCGACACCCATCGTCCGTTAGTATTTAGGCTGAAAGCCCTCGTGGTGTGTTGTTGAAATAAAAAAATAAAAAAAAGGATTACCCTGGTTTTTGTTAAGTTTTTAACATATTTCTTTCTTTATCAAAACCAATATCGCCTGTATTTTTTCAGATTCTCCCACTTTTTTAACAAATATCATTCACACCCCAGCAAACACATACGTAATGTTTACATACCAAACAGGGATTACTAAAGGAATAGTGTTACATGCAGGTGTTATATATAAGTTATCTCAAACATACATAAAAAATGTTACAATAAAAGATCACTGATGTAGCAAGTTTACAAAACAGTGCAATATAAATGATATGGGAAATGTATATTACAAGGCAATGTAAAATGCTTGATAAAATGTTACGTACCATTTACATATCTTTTTATTTATTTTTGTTATAAAAATAGCCTCGTGTACTTTTTTGATGTCCCACTTTTATTTTATAGTAACTCTACATTCTCTGACTTATTCTAATTTCGGTCATCATCGCGGGAGTTATTATAATGTCCACCAAAACATAATTTTCTATTGAATATAGAAATAAAACAATTTATTTATTATTTTGCTTATATTTTCCACAGAAAATTAGGATTTACATAATGAGGACATTATCTCATCTCCTATTAATGATGACTGAACTTAGAGTACCTATATCATATCCAAACATTCTTGATTGAACATCGATATTATGTATGCCGCGGTTCCATAGAGTAAATAAATTGTTGCTGCTCTGTGTACAGGCAAATGACAGCAATGGCCGACGGGCGGCAAATGTCTACTGTCTACAGTTCAGTGGTACAGTAGGTCTCGGTGTCACAACGTTTAGAAAACTCAGTATATCTACGGGTAGCACTAGGTTTTCTTGCCACAAATTGACGATAATCTCCCATAATTAGAAATATACCTAGTATAATAAGAAATATTTCAGCAACATAGTTTAATAACACAATTTTTCTCAGTGCAAAACATCATAATAATACCAGACTTGTACAGCCAGGTTTGCTGAAATACTTACCCGCAGTACTGTTCCAGAAATGTACCATTTTGATCAGGCGACATTTCTTGAAATTCCTTCTGAAATTCTTTGACACACGCGTTATTTTCTAGATCAAAATCCATTACTCCGCATGGATGCACTAGTTCTAAATGAAAAAAAAATGTTGCATTAGTCATTACTGATAAGTGACGTGGGCTTATAAATAAAACATGTAGCAATAAATATAACGATGATTTGATTAAAAAACGAGTCCAATATTGCTATTTTCTAAAAGGAAACGTTTTTTGTAAAATATTTATCAACGAAAATCACAATTCAAAAACATACAATTTTGCAGTGTATTACCCAATTTGGACTTTGATCAGACCGCCATCTGAAATTTTGGGAAGACACCATTCCATTATTTCTGAAGGTAGCTAAGTGAAGATTGGAACCTGCGATGAGCATTGATAAGTAAGAATGAAAAATATAATTTTTCATTCTCTGATGAAGCTAACTTTCTTAGTGAAACGATCGTCAGCTCTTCAAAAAGATGTGTTGTGGTGATTTGGGCTCTTCGAAGTGTACTTATCAGTGCTTATCGCAGGTTCCAATCTTCACTTAGCTGCTTTCAGAAATAATAGAGTGGTGTCTTCCCAAAATTTAAGATGCTGGTTCGTTCAAAGTTCAAATTGGGTAATACACTGCAAAAGGCTATGTTTCCGTATTTATTATGAACACCCTGTATAAGTTATGCGGATGATATTTTGATACACTAGGTTATTTGGCAATCTAATTTTTCCAAACACTCAGTAGCGTTTAGACACGCACTCTCAAAAAGTCGATTTTTGCATTTTTTTGCACTCAAGTAAACACTCTGTATAAGTTACGATATTGAAACTTGAGATTTGTGGGTTACAGATGTGCCTAAATCGATATGGATATTTGCTTTTTTCGTAAAAAAATGCCTAATATGTTTCAGTAATTTTTGGGGTCTTATTCGTTAGCGTAGTAGGCTATGAAAAAAGCGAATTTTAAAATATTTGATACCAGGATGTGGAGCTTTTGAAGTACTTTATTTCAACTTTTCTTTTTAAATTGGCCGACCCGTTATGAAATAATGAATTGTCGTCACTTAAAATAAAACACACTATATACAGTGTGTCCCAAACTGGATGGGAATGTATTGCTATCTCCGTTATTATTAGAGATAGGGAGGTGGTTAAATTAGCAATGTTTTGTAGAATTCCATGCTCGTTCCAAATATGACTTGTATTTTGCTTGCCTCTTTTCGTTTTCAAGTTATTTTGAAAAAAACAAAATTTGTCGATTTAATTTTTTCAATATCTAAGTAGGTGTTGATCTGACATGTCTAAGACTTGCACATTATCAGGACACAATGCGCAGCGCTTACGTATTGCGGACCACAGACTACTGTAGAGCGTCAAGCAACTGCGGACTTACTGAGCCAGATTCCTTCGTATACAGATGCTGCTTCTGCTTCGGGACGCTTGCATGAGACGATTACCATGGCAACGGCACGCGCACTGGTAGGTTGGTGTTTATTAGGGCCACAAAAGTGATGCAGCCTTCTGAGCCTGCTTCAAAGCTTAGTTTCCATCGTTTGTTTAGATCGAGTCAGATCGTCAGAGGTGTATTTTTAGTTTTACTATGTTGCCGTTAAATAATCTGGTATGTGTCACATTTACAGACTTTGAAAAGCTGGATTTTTCATGTTTCTTTTTGGTAAGTGGAATTGATTTGTTTATTATCAGCTCTAAAAGAATAACTTTAAAATAATAAAATATTAGATATAAAATTTGAAGTTATAAAGAAAGAGGAGAGCCTTGAATTTGAAAAAAATGCTTGTAGCTCTTCCCTCTATAAACAGATTTTCATATTTGTCTGTAAACGCCTAGTTCGGCAAATTTTTTACTCCCTAGTTATCCTCCGCTCCTTAAACATGGTCCTTCGGCGAAAAAGTAACCAGTGCCATAGGAAATATAGTGCTTACTAAAAATAAATTATCCTTATCAAACATCCTTTAACCCAAGTCTCCAAATACCTTTTTATTTTAGGTAAAAGTAATAAAGGACACAAGCTTCCAAATTAAAAGAAATCATGACAGAAGCGTCCAGGGCAGTAACAAAATAAGGTCAGTTCCAATAAAGCACCTACACAGGGTCAAATCATGACAGAAGCGTCCAGGGCAGTACCGAAATAAGGTCAGTTCCAATAAAGCACCTACACAGGGTCAAATCATGACAGAAGCGTCCAGGGCAGTACCAAAATAAGGTCAGTTCCAATAAAGCACCTACACAGGGTCAAATCATGACAGAAGCGTCCAGGGCAGTACCAAAATAAGGTCAGTTCCAATAAAGCACCTACACAGGGTCAAATCATGACAGAAGCGTCCAGGGCAGTACCAAAATAAGGTCAGTTCCAATAAAGCACCTACACAGGGTCAAATCAGGACAGAAGCGTCCAGGGCAGTACCAAAATAAGGTCAGTTCCAATAAAGCACCTATAGAGGGTCAAATTCAAAAGAATCAAGGACACAAGCGTCCACGAAAGGCAACAATGCAGGGTTAAAGGCAAAATATAGGTCATAGGCGACCAATAAACCAAATCAAAAAAGAACTAGGCATCAGACAAGGTAACAAAGACTACGAATATTTATTAAATCAATTAAAATTAAGGAAGCAATGGAGAAACTAAAAATAGAAATTACAAGACGTTCGAGAGAACTAAAATTACGGGTAAACCAATTTATCCAAAATTTATAAGCAGCAGAAAAAATGGACGATGACGATATACTTATCAGGTATAAAATCATAATAGGAAACTTAGATAGGCAATGTGATAAAATTGGAGACAACAAAATGGATATAAATATAATAACAGAATCAGAAAGTCTAGATGAAGCTCATTTGACGCTAAGCCAATGGTACAATAACGCCATGGTCAAGCTGAAAAGAGCCATTAACAAACAAACAGACTGCTATTCATCACAGTTTTCAGCATTCAAGTTACCAAAAATAAAAATACCAATCTTCACATGCAAGTACAAGGAACGGACAGCATTTCAAGAACGAGTCCAGAAGGCAACAGATTCAACAGTTGAGGAATTCTACGATAAATAGCGTCAAGAAGCAAAGATGAAAAAAATTAATTTAAAAGTTGAGGTTCCATTGGAAAACAAAGTACCAGAGGTAGAAGAAGCCGCAGACAAGCAAGAAAGATTTAATTTAAATTTAAATAAAGAGGTACCAGAGATAGAAGAAGCCAAAGACGAGCAGGAAAGGGTTAATTTAAAAAATTATCCAGATAATCTTATATCTGGGACCGAATCAGCGGCGGAGAAAACAAATGTAAGTAGACAGAGCAATTTATTAATTTTTGAGACATCAATGATAAAAGTGAAGAAAGAGGTACAAGAAGTAGAACAAGCAGTAGTACAAATAGAAAAAATTCCAATAGAAACGAAGATAGGAAAGTAAGATTTTTATATGGAGAATGGTCAATCTGGAACGGAACCAAAGCAACAAAGAAAAGTAGTACAAACAGAACTCAACAAAATGTTCAAATTGGGTGGGTTCAATTTAAGAAAATGGTCCAGCAACAAATTTCAGATTATTGCCAAACTGAAAATTCCCAAATTATGGATAAATTAACCAAGGGGGGAAGAAACAGCGACCACATCAAAAGTAAGAGTTAATGGTTTGCCAATGCTTCCAAGGAAGAAAGCACGAAACAGATGATGGGTACAACCACCCAGGTATTTACACACACTGGGGTGGAGTATGCAGGTCAGATGCAGGGACGAGCTAAAATGGGCAGAGGCCACAAATTATACAAGGGCCATCCAGTTAAAATGGAAGGCCCACGAACAGAACAAACCCAGCAATATTATTGGGACGCTGGGTATAAGGTACATGATCGCCAATGGAAGCACAGGTTTAGATGGAAGTTTAAGAAGAAGAGAGTACACGCAGAGCACATGGTAACAACCAAACAATGGCCGCTGCGTAGTCAAATCAAGTCAAGGTTCAATGAAAACACACTCCAAAACGACTCAGGGTCGGCTAGGCTGGATTTTGTGGAGTTGGAAGAGCTCTGCAAGCAAAGCGGAGACAATTCTTCAAATCATATGTACAGTTACTTGACAATGACAGAGGTAACAGACAATGAACTCACAGGCAGCCATGGTAAGAAGCAGGGAGAGCAACCACAAGACAAAATGGATGAGATATACCAGAGGGAAGACAAAATGACGTGTCCAATCCATCACCAGAAAATTGGCATATATTATTAGATCATGTAAATCATTATTATTTATATTATCATTCTAGGGTTGTATTCAAAAATATTATTTTAATTATTATTATTCCGATTATCATCCTAAAGTTGTATACATAGTTATATTATTTTTATTATTATTATTTAGATTATCATACGTAGGGTTGTATCCACAATTATTATTTTTATTATTATTAATTCCATTAGCATACCTAGGGTTGTCTACATATTAATATTAGTTCAATTATTATTATTTCAATTCTCATCCTAGGGTAGTATACAAATTAATATTCTCTCAATTATTATAGTTAGTGCCAAACTTAGGTCAAGGTAAATTAAACATTAAGGTCAGAGCCTTCCAGAGAGTCATTCTTGTTGACTCGGCAAAATGTTCAGAGAACAATAAGGTTTGCAGAAGGGCAGTCGTAGGCGTGGAAATATCATTGTTAAGAACATTTAATTTATAATTAAAAGTTAGTTATAGGAAATTTTTCTACAACAAGTAATGTAAATATTGCATATAGTTGTAGCTCACAAATGTATCAATAACTTTGGCATTGAAATTATTACACATTTATCTGAATCGTAAACAAGGTGAAATTGCAGCGTACAAGGAATGCTGAGGTCTGCAATTATGTAGGATGTAAACCAATTAAAAACTATAAGTAGTAACTATAAGTTTTAAATAAAAGTTCAGTATGTAAAGAGTTCGGTTTTAAAATTCATTCAGTTAATTTAGTTTGTAAGCATTGTTAAGTTTAGTGATTTTATTAAAGTTTTATTATATCGTTACTATGTCTGCAAATGCCTAGTTTGGTGCCGCGTGGACTCTGCTTCACCCACCCGAAAGTCACGAGCCGCTACTGTTCTAGACGTTGTCGACTTGTGGTTTAATTGTGTATTCGTCATACTTACCAAATATTTGTTCTCCGCTGATGGTGCACAGGTAATGAGAGGCTGATTTGAGGGATTTAATAAACGCACTAGCGATGGGGCCGACTTTCCCCATGTCAGCACACGTATCTATAGCATGGGTCAAGGGCCTGTAGACGTCTTCTATGTGCTTGGTGATGAGGTTGCACACTGTGTCTGTCTGATGATCCACAGCTCTCATATTCCTGTAAACCAACTCGGCTTTCTCCTGGAAACGTAGTCAAAATAAGATTTACAAGTTATTGTAATCAAGAAACATTAAATATTTGATAGTACGAGTACATAGGGGCGGATTTTCTTTTCGATTTGAAACCTTTGATGTAACGAAACTCCCACACAGCACAGGACATTCAGTGGATATCCTTTGGATATACATAATATCCATTTTACGTCCATGACCATGATGGATATGATTGGACATCCAATGGATATTTTTAGAGCAGAAAAATGTTAATAAAACTTAAATAATGTGCACATATGAGCATTTCTTATTCATTAAAATCTAATCAAGAATGCAGTCAAATTTCTGGATGTATATACTTTATTCAAGTATGTATATATCTCACCTCACCCCTTATGACCACCTGAAAATTCTTTCGTTAGACAAGTGAGTTTCTTTTCAACCTGTGGACTGCATCACAAACATTTGAGCCAGGACAAAATTTCTTTTTACCTGATAACTTTCGAAGAAAGTCAAATCAAGTTAAATCATTCAGTGTTTGCAAATTTTAAGCAGTAAGATTGAATTTCCGTAAACAATTTTCAATAGTATTAGTGACAGTAATTTCTTTGCAATTAATGTAATACTTTCTTAAATACTTTGGATAATTTCCTAAACAATAAGCAACGCTCCTCCAGGCGCAACTCCTCTTCCTCACCGAAACCCAAATCAGTGCCAAAACAGCCACTAATCACCTTAATTTCCCGGGGCATGAGCTCCTTACTTCCTTTAGATTGAATGGAGGCGTGTGCGCAAACGTCCGTTTCCGGTTTTGGTGTATGAGTCGGTTTCCCTTATAAACAAAAATGATGATAGCTCCTCTTTGTACAAAAGATTCCGGAGATAAAATACCCCTCTATTCGGATCTCCGAGAGAGGGGTGTGCAGGGGGGGGGGGGGGGGGGCATCAAGATTTAACATATCCTTCTCGAATATATGTGGCCTAAATTATAAACTGAACTCCGTTCACCATTTTCTTCAGGCTAATAGGCCCCAACTCCCCTTCCTCACCGAAACCCAAATCTGCCAAAACAGTCACTAATCATCTTAATTTCCCGGATTATGGGCTCCCTACTTCCTTTAGATTGCATGGAGGTGTGTGCGCATACGTCCGTATCAATCTACCCTGCACCAGACTCACCGAATTTGGAAGCTGGAGGAAAAGACATACTTTGGATGAAACTCTCTCTCAGGGCTGCAACTAAATTTATCTGTTGTATTTACCGGTCACCTTCTGACAACAACTTTGTCCAGCTCTTCGACTACCTTTATGAAAAAAACCGATTCTGATTTCTTTCCTCCGAGATCACTATTCTTGGTAACTTCAATGTCCATAATAAGCAACGGCTAGTATCTTCAAAAACCGAGCCACAAGAGAGAGCAGCGGAGGCGTTTGCAGTCAGCAATTCTTTGGACAATATGGTGCAGCAACCTACTTACTTTCCACGCATCTCAACACACAGCTCAAATCCCTTGAATCTTCTTCTTACTAAAAAACCTGAATGCTATAAGACATCAGTCAGAGCCCCCCTTGGTCGTTCAGACCACGGCAGGGTCCGACGTCACACAGTCATAACAGCCACGTATCGTTTGGCACTACAACTCCGCGAACTGGCATGAAATTCGGGATTACTTTTCCTCATTTCCATGGGCGTCTGTCTGCTTCTCTCATCCTGACCCCTCTGATATCTTACAAAACGTCACCGAAATTGTCCAAGCTGGCATGGAATTATTTATTCCACGTACATAGAAAACCTCTTCAGCTACTCAAAAGCCCCGGTTCTCTAAATCCTGTGACAACGCCAGACTTGAAAATGTCAAAGCTCACAAAACGCCTCTACACAATGTCCGCATTCTTTCTAAGGCAAAAAATCATTTAATAACCATATAAAAAACAAAGTCCTCTCAAGCTCCAACGGCAAGAGCACGTTCCCACTTTTAGGGGATGAAATTGTTTCCCAATGTCGCGCATAAAATGACGGATATCATTTTCAAAACTAAAAAGGTACGGAAGATACTCTCTTCTCTTAATACCAGGAAAGCCTTTGGTCTTGACGAGATCCCAGCAATTGTTCTCAAAAAATGCGTACCAGAACTTGCTCCTGTCCTGGCCCGTCTGTTTCAGACATCTTACAATAGAGGCATATTCCCTAGTAACTGGAAAACTGCTCTAGTACAACCCGTCCCCGAATTACTAAAATTTCTTGAAAAACAGTCTAATCCACGACAGGCAGTATAGATTCCGTCAGCACAGATCAACTGCCGACCTCCTTTCCTTCACCCATTCTTGGAACAAGTCTATGGAACTACACGGTGAATCCCATATTGTCGCTCTACACATATCGAAAGCATTCGACCAGGTCTGGCACGCAGCGCTGCTTAATAAACTTTCGGCCTATGGCCTACCACCAAAACTCTGTACCTGGACAGCAAATTTCCTCTCCAACAGAAGCATTTCTGTTGTCGTGGATGGCCATTCCTCTAAACTGTGTTCAATTAATGAAGGAGTTCCTCAAGGTTCAGCTTTAGCCCCTACTTTGTTTCTTCTCCACCTCAATGACCTCCTCTCCAGCACATCCAACCCAGTTCACAGTTTCGCGGACCACAGCAGCCTCCACTCAAATATACAATATTCTAAGCCTGTCTCCTTAGCCCAATTAGATGAGAATCGCAGACTCATGGAGGGTTCTGTCTCCGTGGATCTCCAAAAAATATTCGACTGGGGAAGTAGAAATCTGGTACAATTCAACCCCAGCAAATCTCAGTCTTGCTTTCTATCTCATAAGAGATACACCAGCCCTAGACCCATCACAATGAACAACCAAGTTATTCAAAGTAATGAGTCCTTTTCACTTGTTGGCATTTCTGTGGTTCGAAATCTCAATTGGCACCAACATGTCACATCAATTGCAGAAGCGGCTGCTAAGAAATTAGGTTTGCTCTTCTGGGATCGCAAATACTTTTCACCAGTTAATCTCTATACCTTTGTACTTCACAAAACCTCGAATACTTTCTTCAGATGAGCGCGAATTTGGGTCCCTAGAACCCAAAATCAAGGGTTGTTAAAATTTTCATATGTTTGTATATATATATATATATATATATATATATATATATATATATATATATATATATATATATATATATATATATATATATATCCGAGCGATAACTCAAAAGATACTCAACTAATTTGAACAAAATTTGCCACATATTTTCATTGTTTTAAAACCGCGGACGAGTTCGTATATAAAATATATCGGACATTTTTCCCCCAAAAATATTTTTGAAAACGCCATATTTTTTTAAGTATCAGAGTAACTGGAATTAGACTTTACATGTGGCTAGAAATGGTGCAAATAAACCTATGTTGTGAATTTTAAGAAATTTGGTACACAATATTTAGTTTTTTCCAAATTAAACAAAATCTGAAAGACATGCGTTGAAACAACTTAGTGATTAAAGTCCAATGCCTGGCAGACTGCCGTGCGTAGATTGATTCATACAACAGGTATAAACCATACATCAACAGTAACCAAACTTAATAAATAATAGGCATAAAACATAGTACCCGAACCAACAATCGTGAAATCTCGGCCAGAAATATCGCAAATGACAGACGGCATTAAATTCAAAAATTTGCCAAGTGATTGCTATTACCTGTCACACTATATCTGTAGCGTGATAAACGGCCCCAAATACGGTTTTAGCACAGCATAGATATATTATGCTTTGGTTTTAGTTTCAAAGTGTAGCATAATATAGAAGAAATGTAAACAAAATCAAATCAAGTCTCTATAAAAATGATTCCAAAACAATTTATTTTGTCTTTAAACTTAAACATAATACGTCATATAAGACCGAAACAGTCGTTGAATGTGTTTCAATGACAATTCTACTCATTCTGTAACTAATTGTTACGTATACTTTTAATATAATATCCCGGGCATGAAGCCGGTGTCAAGTATCATATGAACAAAACGTTAGTTAACGTATTCTTAGATAGCTAGTGGTAGCGTGCTTGTCTTCTACGCAGAAAGTGGGGTGATCGATTCCAGCTCGATGAATATATGGTTTTTTTGTTTTATATTGACATTTTGAGAAACACAGATGAGTGCGCAAATTTCATGGGTTTTGTAAAAGATCTCATTTTTGTTTAAAACGCCTGAATAACTTTGTCACCTTTGAGTCTGAAGTTATAATTTTCAGCACACATTTTATTATTGTTGATATTGAAAAAACCGATTTGATTAGGTCGACTACAACGAAATCATTCTGGCGATAAGGAAAAATAACTGTTACGTTTATAATTTGGCAGATACTTTACTTTTCTAAATATTAATTAAGTTTCCTTCTGGAAACCGTTTGTAACTTTAATGAAATTTGTAATACAAGTTTCTTTTAAAGAGACCGGCAGTTTTCTTAAATGGAGTTGGAACACAAGAATATTTTTTTTAACAATAGAGAGATATCGATGGTAAAACTTCGTCAAATTTGCGCGTACTAGGACCTCTAAAATCGTTCTTCAAGGTCTGTGTAAGTTTAGAGTATAATTTGTTATGTCAGTCAGAGATACTGTCATTTAGTTCCTGTTTAAAATTTAAAAATGTTGTATTTAATAAGGAATGGTTAGAACAGATTTTTATCCGAAGAGAATATTGATATGGTTGGGAGCTGTTATGAATGTAGGCAATGATTGAAACATTAGATGGGAGAAAAAAGTAATTAAATTTTCGTACGTCAAAATCTGAAGTTAATAACTTTTGGAAAGCATACGTCAAACACATTTGGGCCAAAACGATTTAAATTATGTCAAATAATATATGTACAAGTCTCTGACTTCTTTATATGGACATGATGTATTATTATATACCAATAAAGCATTAATAATTAATAATTAATTTTAGTAATATGGCGTATAATAATAGTGTACAATTCTTATGAAAATGCACTACCATAACGCAGTTGCTGCGTCCCGAAATTTTTTGACATAACAATGGAGCTGCTGGAAGCTACTGGTGCCTGATGTACTCGCCCATTATAGCGGTGGAAACTGATGAACTGACAGTTGACTTCGAGCACTATTTGTAACGTTTGTCTGTCATTCCGCGTTTACAAATCTGCAACAGTTGAGTTCCAGCAGAAAATCAGCGGGACTGGTGTTGACATAACTATTCAAGTTTTGGCGCCTGGTGAAATGGGCCATTTTAAAATGTTTATAGATGACTTACCCTAAGAATAAAGGTGTCGTCGCAGAGAGCGCCGATTTGCCAGAGTGCGTACTCTATCTGCTTGCTGATAAACAGGTAGACGTCTTCGTGCATGTTCATTAAGTCCTCTCTGTTTCTGTACGGGAAGGTGTCGTCATAAGTGATGGGTGATGCGCCAGTATCCTCTATTACAGGAACCCCCACCACCACATTGGTAACTGCCATTAAACAGAATTACATTAATTGTTGTTGCCTTTACATGGTGAAATGGTTCCTTACTAAATACAGATGCAGATACTAAATACAGATACAGATGCAGACACTTTTCACACTTAACCTGTGAAGCCAGATAATCTTTATATTTGGATTTACATAGATACACTTTGGAGAACCAAATTTACCGCAAATATGCACACTTGGAGAACCCAAATCACCACATCATATTTTAAAAGACCTGACGATCGTTTCACGAACCAAGTTAGCGTCATCAGAGGATGAATAATTCTAAATATCTTATATTCGCCACTCTATTTATATTTTCTGCAATTCTGCAGGTACTCGTTCACTAGCGATCTAGGGAGGCTCAACGACACCTAAATTAGATATTTCGTTTCGCGGAAATATCTGTATTCTTTTATTATCTCTCGGACGTGCCTCTGTCGGTCTTTACTTTTAAAGCAATCTATCAGATGACTCGTCATAGGCGGCGAAGCGGGGTTCACACATTTTTTATTATTACTATCTTTAGCAATGTATATATACTTTCGAAGGCATTTAGCTGTCCTGGTTTTCTAACACTTCTAATTAATAATATATCTACTTTTACTTAAAGGAAAATTTAACCTGTTTACTAAAAAATTCGGCTGGCCATTTTTTGTGCGTACGTATGATGTGAGTCATTCGGAATGTAGATTAGAGTGGTGGTTTCCTTTCTATGGACACTGAATTCTAAAGTGTCTTTATTTTTACTAGTACATCTAGAAATTATTAACTTCTAATTCATGGGTAAATTTTATGGAATCAAGTTTATTGTTTAATTTGGCAATAGAATCTTCTATTCTGTAAATGTTTCTGTTAAGCACTGCGAAAATATGATCCACGTAACGAAAGCACACTCTAGGAAAATACTCGCTCTCACTATCATTGTCTGTTTCAAATTTACCCATGAAAAGGTTTGCAATAAATCGGGATAAAATAAACTGAAAAATATTTTGTTTAATACAAAGGTTTGTTAAAGTTAAATATTTTTTGCAGACCTTTTCATTTATGTTATTTATTTTTAACAACTCTTCTAAATACGTTAACGTTTGCTTAGTAGGAACGCTAGGAAACAATGAGGTTACATCAAATAAAATTAAAGCCTCGCCTTCGGTCAATTTAATCTCTTTAACTCCATTAGTCAATGCATGTGAATTTGTTACTGAAAAACTTTTTAATTTGACGGGGGAGCTTTTAAACTCATTGGTCAATCACTCTATAGCCGAAACAATAGGTCTCATTGATTTTCCCGGTTTATGAATTTTTGGGAGACCGTATCTTTTGGGGACTACAACACATTTTGAGACTCCTGTGGTTATTTCACCAACCTTGGTCTTTTAACGTCATCAGATGATGTCTAAACTTAACGCTTAACGATTAAGATTGCATTTATATTAGATGCCAGGTAATCAACACCACCCTTCGAGAGAGGATTCCAAATAAACTTTCTCCGCTTGTGTTTACCAGAAGGGGACGTCCATTAATTACGTGAGGTGTTTTTTAAAATGTGGACCCCTCTCTCCCTCTTGGTGAGATTTTCTGAGATGTGGTGGCAGTAGCAGTCGTAATAATTTTTTAAAACTTTAGTATCTATTACCTCCACATCGTCAATACGTATGGAAATATGGTATCGGTAACAGAAATTTCAAAAAAATAATGTCTGCTCAAACGTCGTAAAAAGTTCAAAATATATAGAAAACATGATTTGGGAGCGATCTTTTTTTGTGTGTCTGTATATCTGTCTCTTCGTCTTTCAGGCCGAAATGCATGCCATCTTACACTGCGTGCGAAAGAACAAGAGGAGGGGCCACACCAACAAGCGGATCCTCATAGCCACAGACAGCCAGGCAGCCCTTAAAGCCCTAAGTAGCCCACGGGTAAATTCCTGGCTGGTGAATGAGTGCCGAGACGAGACGAGCGACTTGGCTGTGCAGAATGAGGTCACCCTCATCTGGGTGCCGAGTCACTCGGGGATCAAAGGGAATGAAAAAGCTGACAGTCTCGCGAAGAGAGGGTCAGCAGAACCATTTATGGGAGCAGAACCAGCTCTGGGCGTGTCAAAGAGCACTGCCAGGGGATCAATTAAGTCCTGGGTCAGAAGCGAACATAAGGTGTACTAGGAAAACTCTCCAGGGCTCAGCATGGAAAGTCAGTAATTGAGGAATCCAGTTTAAAGAGAGCTGTGGAGCTGCTAAAGCTTAGCAGGAGACAGCTCAGGAACATAACAGGACTCTTGACGGGGTACATAGTCGTCAAGAAACACCTGCATAAAATGGGTCGGTTCGAGGGGGACCTGGCATGCAGAATCTGCGGGAGGCGGAGGAATCAGCCCAGCACATCTTGTGCAAGTGTAAAGCTCTGGACCGTAAAAGACAACTGATCTACGGTCAGCGTAGACCGGAGGCAGATCAATATAAAACTTCACCCTACCAATTGCTGTGCAGACTAGTTCAAGGCACAGTGATTTTGGAATGGGTGGAGTAGAAAAGACAAAGGACATGCACAATAAGCCAAAGGCTGCGGTGATATCGGGGCGTCAAAGACGCGGACGAGCCCTAAGGGAAAAAATATATGTCTGTTAGTAATCACGATAACTTTAAAACGATCAAAGATATCGTCTTCAAATTTGGTATAGAGTTAGCACCCGACACACTAAGGGTTCAGCTTGTTTTTTTGGGTATAATCGCTCCAGGGGGGCTGAATGGGGGATGCTTTCATGAAAACTAACATTTTTTCGTTGAAACTCGAGGAATGTAACGTTTTAGGGTTTGTTAATTAGAGAACTTTCAATTTCATCAAATATCTGATATACTGTGCTGAAATTAAATTAGGGGCCGAAAATGTGTGGAATATCGGTGACAGAAAATTTAAAACTCTAGTAATATAACGTTTCAGAAGTTTATGGGTACAGGAATACGAATTTTTTTCTGGTCAAGTCATGGACCCTAAATTTACTTCTTGAGAATGTCTTTCTGAAGACAATAAATTATCACAGTTTTTTTTCAACAACACACCACGAGGGATTACAGCCTAAATACTATCGTACCGTGGGTGTCGACAGGGAGGAAAGAGGCAACTTGTTAATTCTGGACTTGAAGGTTTGGAAGTTCGGATGAGAATGAAAAACATGTGTCGGCAAGGAATTCCACAAACTGGAAGTCCTCGGGACTGTCTGGTGACCTGAACAGTAAAAGGGTGCATTGGCTCTGTTCCCCTGGTAGATCTGTTGGGGGCAGCAGGTGAAGGAACTATGGAAGAAATCTCCTCTGAGCAGTGCCCGTGCAGATATCTATAAAAGAGAGAGAGAGGTCACCAACGTCATGTCGGTGGGCAAGGGATGGCAGCCTTTGGGTGAGGGTATAGCTCTCTTCTGAATGGAGTCCAGGATAGCGAATGTAGAAGCGGCAGCGGCACCCCAGATGTGGGAGCAGTATTCGAGGTTTGGTCTTATTTGTGAAGTATATAAGGTATAGAGATTAGCTGGTGAAAAGTATTTGCGAGCCCGGAAGAGGAAACCTAATTTCTTAGCAGCCGCTTCTGCAATTGATGTGACATGTTGGTGCCCATTGAGATTTCGATCCACAGAAATGCCAACAAGTGAAAAGGACTAATTACTTTGAATAACTTGGTTGTTCATTGTGATGGGTCTAGGACTGGTGTATCTCTTATGAGAAAGAAAGCAAGACTGAGATTTGGTGGGGTTGAACTGTACAAGATTTTTACTTCCCCAGTCTAATATTTTTTGGAGATACACGGAGACAGAACGCTCCATGAGTCTGCAATTCTCATCTAATTGGGCTAAAATATTGTATATTTGAGTGGAGGGTGCTGTCGTCCGCGTAACTGTGAACTGGGTTTGATGTGCTAGAGAGGCGGTCATTGTTGTGGAGAAGAAACAAAGTAGGGGCTAAAGCTGAACCTTGAGAAACTCCTGCATTAATTGGATACAGTTTAGAGGAATGGCCATCCACGACAACAGAACTGCTCCGGTTGGAGAGGAAATTTGCTGCCCAGGTATAGATAGACTTGTTCTAAGAATGGGTGACAAAGAAAAGGAGGTCGTCAGTTGATCTGCGTTGACGGAACCCATACTGCCTGTCGTGGATTAGACTGTGTTTTTCAAGAAATTTTAGTAATTCGGTGTTTATATACTTTTCCATCACTTTAGAGACGACCGAGAGGAGAGAAATAGGCGTGTAGTTGCTAGGAAGCGCTTTGGATCGTTTCTTGGGGACGGGTTGTACTCGAGCAGTTTTCCAGTTACTAGGGAATATGCCTTTATTGTAAGATGTCTAAAATAGACGAGTCAGGACAGGAGCAAGTTCTGGTGCGCATTTTTTGAGAACAATTGCTGGGATCTCGTCAAGGCCAGAGGCTTTCCTGGCATTAAGAGAAGAGAGCATCTTTCGTACCTTTTTAGTTTTGAAAATGATATCCATAATTTTATGCGCGACATTGGGGACTGTTGGTGGTTGAGCATTTGGAGGTGGGTTGAGAGTAGAATTGCCGGCGAGTAACGAGGCAAAAAGTTCAGCCTTACCCAGGGCGGTAGAAACAATTTCATCCCCTGAAACAAGAGGTAGGAACGTGCTCTTGCAGAAATTATTCCCAATAGATTTAGCATGTGTCAGAAAGAATGCGGACATAGCGGTTTCTTCCGTAGTTAAATGCTTAACGGTTTTCTTGACTGGGATTGTGTACAAGCGTTTTGTGAGCTTTGACCTTTTCAAGTCTGGCCTTGTCACAGGATTTAGAGAGCCAGGCTTTGAGTGGCTGAAGAGGTTTTCTGTGTACGTGGAATAAATAATTTCATGACAGCTTGGATGATTTCGGTGACGTTTTGTGAGATATCAGAGGGGTCAGGATGAGAGAAGCAGACAGACGCCCATGAAAATGAGAAAGAGTAATCTCGCATTTCATCCCAGTTCGCGGAGTTGTAGTGCCAAACGATACGTGGGTGTGATAACTGTGTGACTTCGGGTTGCGTTGCGCAGGAAGCAGTGACCATGCCGTGGTCAGCTATGTGGAAGTGATGATTCATTTGCAGCACTAGTACACTGTTGGTTTTCGTTTATGTAAATAAAGGACGTAACCAGCAATGAAGCCAGAGAAGTAGTCTCCAAGTCTGTATGTAGTATGGACCAGTTTCACCAAGTATGGGCAACAACAATCAATGAATATGTTTATATATAAATGTATAGCTCCAAAGATAAAATTAATATTTTTCTGTACTCACATAATACACCGATTAATATGGTTGTAACCGTCTTCATATTGATAGCTGCGTAATTTAATGCAATACTAAATAATTTATGTGGCATGAGATGTTCATATAGATGTTTTGTTTATTAGTCAGAACCTGTTGATAACCTTACTACTTGATAATAACTAAATTCTTAAAATTTAGATGTCGTTTTATGTAGCTGTTTAAATTGTCCGCTGAAACCTTAAAAGGTCTTATTTTATCAATGAATTTTTTTAGCGAATTTTCATTAAGAAAAGTTCAAGATGAAAAGATTTTGAAAAATTTGTTCAGATGAGCGCGAATTTGGATCCCTAGAACCTGTTGATAACCTTACTACTTGATAATAGCAAAATTCTTCAAATTTAGATGTGTTTTTATGTAGCTGTTTAAATTGTCCGCACAAACCTTAAAAGGTCTTATTTTATCAATGAATTTTTTTAGCGAATTTTCATTAAGAAAAGTTCAAAATGAAAAGATTTTGAAAAATTTGTTCAGATGAGCGCGAATTTGGATCCCTAGAACCCAAAACCAAGGTCCGTTAAAAATTGTATATGTATGTATATACATATATATATATATATATATATATATATATATATATATATATATATATATATATATATATATATATATATATATATATATATATATATATATATATATATATACACGTATGTGTGTGTATCCGAGCGATAAGTCAAAAAATACTAAACTGATTTCTATCAAACTTGGGAAAAATCTTGTTTGGGCGAAAACCGATGTCGAGTTCGTTAATCAGCCTTTACGCTCAAGTTTTTCCGGTGGAAAATCGGGGAAAACTGTTTGAAAACGCTATACTTTTGTAAATATCAGAGTCACTGGAATGAGACTTTACATGTGGCTAGACATTGTGCAAATAAACCTATGTTGTGAATTTTAAGGAATTTGGTACACAAATCGGGACTTTGACGTTTTTGAGGAAAACTTCAAATTTTTCCCCTTAAATCCTATAACTTTTTTGTCCTTAAACCTACAGACGTGGTTCACTCTTTATAATAAAAAAAATACGTACCAAATTTGGTTGCCTTTACCTTGTTATTTCAGAAATTAAAAGTGTTTTTTTCGAAAGAAAACACCACATTTTCCGGAAAAACCTGCCGCGATTTTCCTGGCTAACGAACTTGTCTAAGCCACAAAGAAGGTACGTATTAAATTGATAAAAATCGGCCCATTATTTTTTGAGTTATCGGTTTTATATATATATATATATATATATATATATATATATATATATATATATATATATATATATATATATATATATATATATATATGACTGTTGTCAAGCAGTTTTGGATGCAAGTATGTATAAAATTATGTTAATATTCACCACAAGTCTTAGACTTATTGAATAAACATGTTGTACAATTTTAAGCAATAAAGGTAATAATATATATATATATATATATATATATATATATATATATATATATATATATATATATATATATATATATATATATATACATATACATAAACATAAACATATAAAAATTGAAACTGACTCCGGATATGGTTTCTAAGGGTCCAAGCTCGCGCTCATTTGCAAAAATTTTTTCAAAATTAAGTCGGGATCTCCCCATTAGTGAATTTTTTCTACGAAAATTTACTAATAAATTATGAACAATGGAATTCCAGAAATTCACCGACTCTCCAAAACAACATCTAATATATTTATATAATAGTTCACAGAAACGGCCAAAACAAAGAAGATAAGTTTTAAATGAGAATAAACAAACAAAATCGATATTTCGTAAGAGTTACTATTTATTAGGTTCTTTTTATTAAAGGTCATCAAAAGCTAATGAAAATAAAAATAACTATTACTAACGCTCACTAATTTAAAGAAAGACCAGACGCAGCAAGTGCGTTATGGTAGTGAATTTTCATAGGAAATATTTACGCATTTTTTTTACAAAAAATATACAGGGTGGTGATGAAGTTTGGAATAATCTGAATATATATATATATATATATATATATATATATATATATATATATATATATATATATATATATATATATATATATATATACAGGAACTTAAAAGAAACACGCTCGCACACATTATGTTTAATTCTATATTTTTTGCTAATATTTGTATATACAAATATCACGTCACCTTTTAGTGAATTTTTATTTAAAAAATTCACTAATAGAGAGGTATCGATGGTGAGACTTTGCAAAAATTCTTTCAAATGAGCGCGAATTAGGACCCCTAGAACCCATATCCGGGGTCAGTTTGAATTTTTATATGCTTATATATATATATATATATATATATATATATATATATATATATATATATTTATATTATATATATATATATATATATATATATATATATATATATATATATATATATATATATATATATATGTATCCGTCTGATAACTCAAAAAATAATTAACCGATTTAGATGAAACTCGGCAAGTGCCTTTCTTTTATTAATGGCTTGGATGAGTTCGTTGGCCAGGAAAATCTGACGGGGTTTTCCGGGAAAATTTTGAGTTTTCTTTCAAAAAAAATTTTTTTTTCCGAAAATGTCGATAAAATTTGGTCTACATATTGCTTTGGGAAATAGCTAACTATGTGCCAAAATTCAGCTTTCTAGCGTTACAGAAAATTGAGCTATTCAAATTTGAAACATGTTTAAATCATAAGTATGTGGTTGCTGTTGGTTAGTCAATGCTTTTCTTATTGACTCATGAGATTCATTCATAAACCTTCCATTGACTTCTGCTTCTGCCGCTGTTACAGTCCTTTTATTTAGATCTAGAGTTGTAACCATCATACAAACAGTGTTTTTTAACCACGTGGCTGGGCGACTGACCGAATTCATTCCCAGTTGCTGTTGATTTACTCATATTCTCTTAATATGTTTGAAGATGTGGTGTCTACTTCATTCCAAGTCACTATTAACCGACTATTTATGAAATCAAATAAGTAAATTAAATCGATTGTCATAAAATATGTAGTGTATTAAGACAAGGGAAAAAGAAATAAAACATATATAACTGTGCACATTTTGATTATATTTTAGGGTGCTTGAGAGAGGTATTGTCACAGCATAATATCTTATTAAAGTTCATTTGTAAATAGGTTTAATTTTCATATGTTTATATATATATATATATATATATATATATATATATATATATATATATATATATATATATATATATATATATATATATGATAACTCAAAAAATAATTAACCGATTTTGATGAAACTTGGCAAGTGCCTGTCTTTTATTAATGGCTTGGATGAGTTCGTTATCCAGAAAAATCAGACGGGGTTTTCCGGAAAAATTTTGAGTTTTCTTTCGAAAAAATTTTTTTTCTCCGAAAGTAACAAAGCTGTTTCAATGAAATTTACTATATATGTTGCCTCAACCTTACTACGTACCAAAATTCAACTTTCTAAGTTTAGAGAAAATTGAGTTACTCAAATTTTAAATTTTCTTTCGAAACAAATTTTTTTCTCCGAAAATTACAAAGTTATTTTAATGAAATTTTGTGGATATCTTGCCTTAGGAAAAACCTTACTACGTATTGAAATTAAACTCTCTAAGTTTACTAAGTTTATAGAAAATTGAGTTATTTAAATTTGAAGCATTTAATAAAAATTCACTACCATAACGCACTTGCTGCGTCCCGAGTTTTTTTTAAATGGAACACTGTATATTATCGCATTTTTTGTATTCTTGAAAAATTACAGATATGTTTCATGTATGATGTCCTATACATATCTTCAAATGTTTACGAATTATTGACAATTAAAAATTAGACATTTTTAAAGAAAATAAAAATCGAATTGTCCGAGCGTTTTTAGTGAATTTTCTTTAATAAAATTCACTAATGAGGAGATCCGGACTTTTGAATTAAAAAAAAATCTTCAACTGAGCGCTATAACACATATCCGGGGTCAGTTGAATTTTCATATGTATATATATATATATATATATTATATATATATATATATATATATATATATATATTATATATATATATATATATTATATATATATAATATATATATATATATATATATATATATATATATATATATATATACTATATATATATATATATATATATATATTATATATATATATATATATATATATATATATATATATATATATATATATATATAAATATATATATGTATGTATAATCACACCGATAACTCAAAAAATAGTGGGCGGATCTTGATCAAATTTGGTGAATGCCCCCCTTTTGCAAGTGGCTTGCCTAAGTTCGTTAGTCAGGAAAATCGGCCCAGGTTTTCCCGGAAAATTTTGTGTTTTTTTAAAGAAAAAAATATTATATATCCGGAAATAACAAAATGAGGGCAACCAAATTTGGTACGGATGTCTGCATTATAAAGGGTGAACCATGTACCAAAACCTAAGCTCTAAGTTTAAAGGCAAAAAAGTTATGGGCACTTGAAAAAAAAAATCTCGCATTTGCTATTAAAAACGTTTTTATTAAAATTCTCTTCCATAACGCACTTGCTACGTCCCGAACTTTTTTTCGTATGCTTTACTAGCGCTGTGCTAATGCCACCATAATATTCTATTTATGTTAAATGTTTAAAAATAATTCTGCGTAAATTATTTTTTAGTCGAATATTATTGTGTTCTAAAATATTAACGTATCTGTGTATATTTCATTGTTGTGTGTGTGATTTGTTTCTTTAACGTCGGCCTATTTCCGCGACTATGGCCGATCACCGTCGACAGTTTCACCCCACTATCCTGGAAATTTTGCCGAACCCCTGCCTTTCTGTAAGGTGGGTAAGGGCCTTGAACGTGCCCAACATCGCATGGACACGGGACCGACGGCTTTCCGCCCCCCTCCGAAGAGCGGAACGTGCATACATTCAACTTGCTCAAATACAATGCTAGAACCTCATTTGATCTTAATGTTACAGTTTGTACTGAAAAAGTGAAAGAAGAACGCTGGGATCGAACCCAGTACCCTTCGGTTCAGAGGCACACGTTCTTGCCCCTGAGGCTCTTAAATTTCATTGTTAAAGAATGGCTTATCAGAGATAACTTATCTCACGTGAGAAAAAGCTTACATTTAGTCGCATGTTTGTAGCGTATGTTTAGTTTTTCGTATTTCATTGACTTTTATAAATTTAACCTTTTGCTTGTACATATATTTATTGTTATTAGAAGTTTTCATTAAACTAGTTGCATTTCACTGCACCATTATTAGATAGATACACTGATTCATGTGGGTTAGGCTAGAATCCTGTAACGGATTGTAACTAGCGGAGGTATATATCCTAATTGATATTTTCCTGTTTATAATATTTCTGCTTCCATCTATGTATGATAGGAAAACGGCCATTATTTTGGAGTAAGTACTACTTATCTTCCGGGGAGTCTGCTGGAAATAATAAGTTTTGACCCCTGGATATAGTTTTTCTCCACTAAGCTACCCTAGGACAAGACTGTTATGAAACAGTAACTTGTGGTGTTCTACGAGGGCATTACCAGAAGTCCTCACGGGGATCTAACCTCGTCCTATTTGTAGGGAATAAAGATGGCGCCCGAGGGAATATAATTTAGAGTATTTAAGGTCATGCCCGAAGGACAGATTGTCAATATCCGTTGGGTGTCTGCTTAGCCAAAGTTCATCACAACATAAAATACCAGAAGAAGTCACTGGCAAAAATCCTAGTTTAAAGCTCTACAATTTTGACGTTAAATTCTAAATTCACAATCTAATAATACTTAGCTGGCTTTCTTTGGTTTGATTAAGAATGGAAATTACTTTAAAAAGGGGACTCGTGTGTTACACTGGCATCCACTGGCGGGCGAAAATTTACTGGTATTTCCTGGTGCGGACGTACATGTTGGACACGTTAAAGGTCCCTATCCTCCTTAGAGAAAGGCAGGGATTCGACAAAGTGTCCAGGATAGTAAGGTTAAACTGCTTCCTGGCATCGATGATTGGCCATAGTCGCGGAAATAATCCGACGTTAAAGAAGCAAAATACACACGCACACACACACACACACACACACATCTTGGTACCTTGTTACGCTCCATATGAATAACTTGTGTACTAAATTTGGTTAAAATATCTTTGATACTTTGGAGATCTAGCAGGTGGTGGTGGACTTTTTCTTTACGTGGACTTTTCCTTTACGTGATAATAAAGGATTTTTTCACGCCCGAGGAGGTACCATCCCTTACATCAAGGGGCCGGTGAAGTCCCAACGGACGTTTCCGGTTCTGCTGTATGAGTCGGTTTCCCTTATAAACAAAAATGATGATGGCTCCTTCTTCTACAAATGATTCCGGAGGTAAAAATACCCCTCCATTCGGATCTTCGGGAGAGGGGTGTGCAGGGGGCGCCGGCATTAAGATTTAACATATACTTCTCGAATATATGTGGCCTAAATTCTAACCTGAACTCCGTCCACCATTTCCTCCAGGCTAACAGGACCCAACTTCTCTTCCCCACCGAAACCCAAATAAGTGCCAAACCCGCCACTAATCACCTTAATTTCCCGGGGTATGAGCTGCTTACTCCCTTTAGATCGCATGGAGATGTGTGCGCATACAATCTACCCTGCACCAGACTCCCCAATTTAGAAGCTGGAAGAAAAGACATACTTTGGATGAAACTCTCTCTCAGGGCTGCAACTAAATTGATCTGTTGCATTTACCGGTCACCTACTGACAACTTTGTCCACCTCTTCGACTACCTTTCTGAAAAAACCGACCATCTGATTTCTGAATATCCTTCCTCCGAGGTCACTATTCTCGGTGACTTCAACGTCCCTAATAAGGAATGGCTAGGATCTTTAAAAACCGATCCACAAGGGAGACCAGCGGAGGCCTTTGCAGTCAGCAGTTCTTTAACCAATATGGTGTGGAAACCTACTTATTTCCTCGCATCCCAACACACAGTTCAAATCCCTTGGATCTCCTTCTTACTACAAAACGTGAATGCTATAAGACATCAGTCACCGCCCCCCTGGGTCGCTCAGAACACGGCATGGTCACTGCTTCCGGCGCAATGCAACCCTAGGTCATACAGTCATCACACCCACGTGAGGTTTGGCACTACAACTCCGCGAACTGGGACAAAATGCGGGATTAATTTTCCTCATTTCCATGGGCATCTGCCTGCTTCTCTCATCCTGACCCCCCTGATATCTCACAAAAAGTCACCGAAATTATCCGGGGATGAAATTGTTTTTACCGCCCTGGGCAATGCTAAACTTTTTGCCTCGTTGTTCACCGGCAATTCTACTCTCAACCCACCTCCAAATGTTCAACCACTAACAGACGCCAATGTCGCGCATAAAATTTTTTTCAAAATTAAAAAGGTATGATAGATGCTCTCTTCTCTTAACACCATAAAAGCCTCTGGCCTTGATGAGATCCCAGCAATTGTTCTCAAAAAATGCGCACCAGAACTTGCCCCTGTCATCAATCGTCTGTTTCAGACATCTTAGAATAGAGGCATATCTCTCTCTCTCTTTTACAGATATCTGCACGGGCACTGATCGGAGGAGCTTTCTTCCATAGTTCCTCCACCTGCTGCCCCCAACAGATCTACCAGGGGAACAGAGAGAATGCACCCTTTTACTGTCCAGGTCACCACACATAGAACATCTTGTTATGCCCGCTCTTTTGTCCCGAGGACTTCCAAGTTGTGGAATTCCTTGCCCGCACATGTTTTTCGTTCTCCTCCGAATCTCCAAACCTTCAAGTCCAAAATTAACAAGTTGCCTCTTTCCTCCTTGTCGACACCCACGGTACGATAGTATTTAGACTGTGAGCCCTCGTGTTGTGTTGTTGAACTAAAAAAGAAATAAAGAAAGATTTTTCCGATAGAAAACCAGTAGATAGTGCGACACCTGGGCTCATCCCCTCCACTTTTTACTGCGCATGCGCGAGTCATCATGCGCATGCGCTGACCTGCGCAGACCTGTGACAGTTGACAGCTGACCTGTCGCGAGTCATCATGCGCATGCGCTGACCTGCGCAGACCTGTGACAGTTGACAGCTGACCTGTCAGATTTGACAGGTGTCAAATGTCACTGACCTGACAGCTGTCAGCTGTCAGCTGTCAGCTAACCTGACAGCTGTCAACGTCAGCTGTCACCTGACCTGACATGTGTCAACGTCAAATGTCACCTGACCTGTCAGATGACGTCACAAGCATTCCAAGATGGCTGACCTGTCATAGACAGTTGCAACCCGGGTTCTCTCTATGGAACTAACCTGAGATGACGTCACAAGCGTTCCAAGATGTCTGACCTGTGTGTCCATAGATATCTACAAGTCAGGTTAGCTCTCCATGTGTGTTTGTCTGATTGTTTATTAAGGTTATGTATTTGTTTATTAAGGTTATGTTCGCTCACGTGTCATCTGTTTGTTTATTAAGGTTATGTTTGTATTTGTTTATTAAGGTTATGTCATGTGTGTTGATTACCAAGTCATTTTGATTGTTTATTAAGGTTATGTTTGTATTTGTTGATTAAGGTTATGTTCGCACACACACACACACACACACACACACACTACTGTCTGTATTTGTTTATTAAGGTTATGTTCACACACGTGTTGATTACCAGTCATATGATTGTTTGTTAAGGTTATGTATTTGTTATTTGAATGCAAACAGAGATAATACAAGATTGTACTTACATACAACAAGAGACGTCAGCCTTCTTTCACAGCTTAATACACACACTACTGAACAGTTGTCTTCTGTGTTGAGGATACAGACAGACAACTGATTGCCATTGTTAAAGCTTGTACATGCTGTTTAACAAACACGTCATGACAGTTCAAAGTCTTTGCTTAGACTGACAGATGCATGTGTATTTGAAAGAAAAGCATTCGCCTGAACTTAGATTTGAACCCACGAACCTCGAATCGGCCATAGACAGCTTTCTCAGATATACACTGTCCCTAAACCAATAGCTCCACAGACACACACGTTAAAAGTATGTTCGCTGTTGTATATATAAAACAAAGCCAGTTGTTGTTTACATATGAGGTTAGGTGTTCGTATACATGTTGATTACCAATCATCTGATAGTTTAGTAAGGTTATGTTGTTATTTGAATGCAAACAGACATAATAAGAAGAGTGTACTTACATACAGCAAGAGACGTCATCCTTGTTTCACGACTTAACACATACTGAACAAGTGTCTCTCTCTCTTGTATTGAGGAAACAAACTGATGTAAGAGAGAGAGAGAGGCCTTACAAAAGGATAAACAACGTTTTACAGTTGTTAACCTTGATCCTGTTTGAGCTTGTACACTCTGTTTAATATACACAAGAGAGAGGTCCTCTTAAAGGTAAACAACGTGTCAGTTGATGACCTTGTGTTATATCTGTTCAATAACCCCACATTATTCGTGTTTGAGCTTGTCTAGAATACAGACATGAAAAGGATGACATCATCACAGTATTTGTGTTTGCAGAAAAGGCCCCCGCTAACACCTTAAATCGTTCCTATTTCCCATAAGATTACATGTATTTTTGCCTAATATAGAGCTTTTGATACGTTTCCCATAAGAAACAACGTATTTGTAGACACACACACATTTAGTAAGGTTTCTGTGAAAACAAATATGGTTTTAAAAACGGCTATTGTGGCAGCATATATAAAGTGGGTACACACACTCTAAAGCTCATTCACAATTCAGTTGTCGTTGAGAAAAGACGTGCTTCAGTTTACTCTACCCAAATCTGTTTCAAAATGGCTACACTAAGTGATGTGTGTTACCAGCAAATTAAAGACAACTTCTGGTATGGTCTATTTGGAGACTTTCAACTTATTATCGATAAAAACACTGGCTATTTTAATGCAACTAAACTGTGTAAAACTAGTAATAAAAAAATGTATCATTGGTTGGAAAATAAGAAAACTAAAGAGCTGATTGCCTATTACAACAGTCTGCTAAAGGAAGAGTCAGGGTATCTGAATACCGATACCCTCAATATTTCAACTGAGGGAGCCCACTTAGAGTTATCGCCAGGGAGCCGGACTACTAGCCCCCTTAAAACGGAAGCAACAACTCAAGTAATACCAACAACAGCTACATATCTGGTGGACTTTGGTGGGAGACAGGCTGAAAACAACTTGATATCTGGTACATATGTGTGTAAAGATTTAATATTAAATTTGGCTTGTTGGATATCCAATCAGTTCTATAAAAAATGCAACCAAATTATTTATGATTTTTTCCTAAACGAATTTGATCAGAAATACAGGGACAGCCTAGATGCGATTGAAGTAAAATTAATGGAGATAAATGATGAGTTGCAGCGTATGCGAGAAACAAATGCTAAAGTCACAGAATATCTTGAAGATATATCCCCAAAGCCAAGTAACCAGGGAAAAATAAGTGTGTTTGGTTTACTTGCAAGAAACGAGACAGGCGCCCCCTATCCATATCATGCTGTAAGAACACAAAAGAAAAGTTTCCCCAGGGCTGTGAGGAACTTTAAAAATAAACACCCCAACGCCCAAGTGATCCTAAACAAGCTGTACGATCCAAATTCAGTAAATCTCTTTAACAGAATAAAGACTGAAGTGAAATACCTTACAGCACATAGAAACAACCTACATATAGCCGATGTACCACAAGATAAGTTTGTTCAGGATATTATTGCTTTAAGACATACTTTTTAATTGTATTACAAAATAAAAACACAGTAATTTTAACAAAGACTTTTATTTGATTCTAAGTACAAGTATGTAAACTCTTTGTTGGAATACATTTATAGAATTATTAACATTAGATGGTTCAGTGTTGCGTTGGTGCTGTTGTTGTTGTTGTCGTTGGTGTCTCTTCATGGCTGTGGGCTTACTAGGTGATAACACTAGCTTCTTTTAGTTCTTCCAAGATTGACTGAATTTCGTTGTTATGAGCAGTATTACCTGCAACTTGGGAAGCCACTAAAAGTCTAAGTCTGTCAACCAACTCGTTTATGTCATTCCAATACACATAGGCTATTTGTTTGTTATTTTGTATCATATAGTTGTTGGTGCTGATGTTGTTGTTAGGGCTCATGCCGTTGCTATCGCTGCTCTTATCACTCTGAGTTTTAAGTTCAGTCTTTTGTTTTTTGTTAAGATGTCTGTCGTTGCTGTCGTCATCGTCTTCCTCGTAGGTGTAACCAAAACCTTGAGGTGTTGAGGATCTACGACCTCGTGGATTTATCACTGGTTTTATTAGAGTCAGATACTTTTCAGAGGAACAACCCTTGGTTCGGGCGTTAGGATCATAGTTCATTTTATAAACACTAGTTGCTTCTAGAATATCTCTATAGTGCTGAAGATCGTCATAAGTATACCCCCGGGGTCTTTTCATAAATAACAATTCTAGCAAACCTTGTGTTTGCGGGTATCTCCTTTGGCCCAGTTGAATCTCAGCATCAGTAAAGTCTAAGTGTTTGTTACCAAGACTCCAGCTACCGGTATCTTTAGCGTAGCGGGCACCATACGTTTGATCAATGGTACCGAGCCTTGGTGGTTCAGTAAAATACTTGTCTACATAATATCGAACTCGGTCAGGATATTGCTCCAAAAATTCTTGATATGCAGGGTTGGTTGTGACAGTTTGTAGGTCTGCCTCAAGCTCTTCAAATGTTGGGATATCCTCATCGGAACTTGCCGCCTCAGCCTCTTCCCTTGGTTCAGCTTCAAAAACTTCATGATCTTTAAGGAACTGTACTTGGGGTTTCGTTTCTGGTATATCGACTTCGTCTTTGATTTGTTCAGCCTTTGGTTGTTGCTGGGGCTGCTGCTGCTGCAGTGCTGCTGTGTTTTTAGATATTTCACTTAGGGGCTCAACAAGTGGTTTATATAAACGTTGCAGAGCATCATCATTCTCAGCTCTGTTAAGTTTAAGCATTAAATGTTTTTTTCGAATATTGTCAGCAAGTTGTAAAATCTTTTTCTTAACTTTTCGCTCTTCCTTACCCAACACTTCCATTGTGCTACAACTGTTTGGTGTTACCAGACGGTCTAATCATTTGTTTGAGCGATACAGGTTGTGTGGTGGTTTAACATATACTGACTCAGTCATGGTACATGCCTTCTTATTTATCACGATATCCGGCTGTCTTGTTAGACAGCTGTGTTAGACAGCTGTCTGTTAGACAGCTGTGTGTTAGACAGCTGTGTGTTAGACAGCTGTCTGTTAGACAGCTGTCTGTTAGACAGCTGTCTGTTAGACAGCTGTGTGTTAGACAGCTGTGTGTTAGACAGCTGTCTGTTAGACAGCTGTCTGTTAGACAGCTGTCTGTTAGACAGCTGTCTGTTAGACAGCTGTGTGTTAGACAGCTGTGTGTTAGACAGCTGTCTGTTAGACAGCTGTCTGTTAGACAGCTGTGTGTTAGACAGCTGTGTGTTAGACAGCTGTCTGTTAGACAGCTGTCTGTTAGACAGCTGTGTGTTAGACAGCTGTGTGTTAGACAGCTGTCTGTTAGACAGCTGTCTGTTAGACAGCTGTCTGTTAGACAGCTGTGTGTTAGACAGCTGTGTGTTAGACAGCTGTCTGTTAGACAGCTGTCTGTTAGACAGCTGTCTGTTAGACAGCTGTCTGTTAGACAGCTGTGTGTTAGACAGCTGTCTGTTAGACAGCTGTCTGTTAGACAGCTGTGTGTTAGACAGCTGTGTGTTAGACAGCTGTGTGTTAGACAGCTGTCTGTTAGACAGCTGTCTGTTAGACAGCTGTCTGTTAGACAGCTGTGTGTTAGACAGCTGTGTGTTAGACAGCTGTCTTAGACAGCTGTGTGTTAGACAGCTGTCTTAGACAGCTGTGTTAGACAGCTGTGTTAGACAGCTGTGTTAGACAGCTGTATGACAGCTGTGTTAGACAGCTGTCTTAGACAGCTGTGTTAGACACCTGTGTTAGACAGCTGTCTGTCCTGTCTACCATTGTTAGAATAATATATATCTATCGAATCCTTTTCTATATCGACCTTTGTGTACATCGTTTTCCTTCACAATCACCAACACACCATACTTATTATCTTTCCAGCATTGGTGGCAGATAGTTTTAAATTGTTTAAAGTCCATATCGGTGGTTACATGATCGTCGTACACATGTTTTAAATTGGTTTCATCTTGCTTGAATAACACAATAACATTGGTGTTGTCACGTACCAGATGCTTGGGTATTCGTGTATATGTTTGACAGAGATAGAATGAATCAATATTCTTATGTCTGCCCATACTGAAGTATGCTCTTATTTTATCTTGTTTGTCACAAGCTACATCATCAAATATAAACACAGAGTTGTCCTTGGCATCTGCCGGATCTAATATTTCATCGTTTTCTCTATAAGGATAGTAACCAACACCTTTTGTTGCATTCATCACCTCCTTTAACATCTTGTATTTCGGTTGATACAGAGACTTTGAATACACATACACGTTATCAAATTTTAAACCGTTTGCTTCAAACAATAAACTCAGCATGACATTAGTTTTACCACAACCACTCGGACCACATATGATACAGCGAACGGTGTTTGGAAAGAGAGGACCATGCCTCAGTTGTTGTTGAGCTGTGTCCGTAACAACATCGTCTATATTTGTAATGGGTAAGGCAGAAGCGTGTTTGCTGGTACGCATCTTAACTTAAACTAAACTATATTTTATTGGGTGTGTATATATATGAATGCAAGTGAGACACCCAGTCAGTATGCATGTTGGTGTCACAGAGTGAGGGTTGTTATTAACAAAGACAGATACAGGTTTTGCTGAAACGTTGCTAGCGTTACAAACACCATGAAAGTTAACAGAAAACTTGATGAGGGGTTTTATGTAATCAACCCGAAGCCAAAGAAGAAGGTTCCCTTTAAAAACATACTAAGTCTGATTGAGGAAGTTATAAAAGATAGAAACCTTATTCCAACAGCGAACGCAGTGTTTGATATAGCTCATACAATCGTTAGAAACATTGGTGGACGTAAGAATGTGCAGAAACCTCGAGTTATTCCAATACCTAAAAGCGGTGGCTTCCTTCCGCTGTTGCCTCTTATATTTGGTGGGCTGTCAGCACTAGGAGCTCTGGGTGGCGGTGCTGCAGGTATTGCCAAAGCCGTGAACGATGCCAAGTCTGCGAAACAGAAACTAGAGGAGGAAGAACGACACAACAAAACAATGGAAGCCATCGCGATGGGTAGGAGAGGGAGTGGCTTGAAATTTAAGCCAAAATGCAAGAGACTGGGCAAAGGCATGTATCTCAAGAAACAGCGCTACGGTTATGGGTTGTATCTGCAAAAACCAATGCAATAAAAGACTGAAACAGTAGCCTGTGTGTATCAGTCATGGCGCACACCTTTGTGTTGAAAGACCGCAGCTCCCATCTGTCGTCAGACTACCATCCACCAATTGTTTTGGATGGTAATTATGCTGTTGCCTTGATAGGCTTTCACACCTACAACAACATACCCAACATCTATGAAGGTAAAAACAAATTTCATGTAAAAGAAGGAACCGGTTGGCGAACCATCACGATACCCACCGGTGCTTATGAAATAACACACTTGGAAGAGTTACTTCAAAATGAACTTGTTGGTGCTACAGCAACACACGAACAAAAGCAACAGGCTCTGATTCTGAGACCTAATCCGAACACCATCAAATGCAGACTAAAGTGTTATACAAATGTCAGTTTTGAATTTGATGGTTCGATTGGGCGAATGTTGGGCTTTTCAAAACAAGTTCTTCAGCCGGACACCTTTTATGAATCTGATTTACCTGTTGATATAGTGGATGTTAGACAGATTCGCATCGAAACCAATATCGTGTCTGGTTCCTATTATAACGGACAACCCTCACATACGCTGTATGAGTTTGCTCCGATGGTTGATCCTGGCTACGCAATCGACATAGAACCTAAAAATTTAATTTACTTGCCGGTGAACAAGCAAGAGATTTCCAATATAAGCATCGACATCGTCGACCAAGATTCAGTTCCTGTCAACTTTCAAGGTGAAGAGGTGTCTGTTCGCTTGAAACTTATAAAAGTTGCTTAGTATGTTGGTCTTTAAGGATATAAAAGCAAGTGCATCTACCACATCAAATTCAGTTGAGTCAGACACATCAAAGGGTACGCTTCGTCCCGATAATATTGAGTTCCTGCAAAGCCTGGGTTATCATGTCGTCAAAACTAGAAATATTCAAAGAACCCGTGTTTGATGATGGCATCGATCGAGAAGAGCTGCGCTCTTACTATTCACCAACTAAATCGTTTGGTAACAGCGATGAAATTGAAATAGCCATCAACCAACAAGATGCGTTCGTATGTCTGGCCGAGTCAGCTCTAATAATCGAAGGTGCTCTGGAACCTGTAGCAATCCAAAATGCCACTGGTGCTTGTTATCTGTCAAATAATGGAGGAGCAGCTCTGTTTGAATCAATGACCTATGAGTTAAATAACAAGGAAGTGGAACGAGTGCGAGACCCATACACCACAACCATCATCAAAAGTCTGCTATCGTTCAGTAAGAATGAAGCCCAATCTCTTAGCAACGCCGGTCTGAATGTGTCGTCGGAGCACATCACCTTAAATGATAACAAGTTTCACATGCTCATACCTGTCTGGTTCCTCTTCAGTTTCTTTCATCATTTCAAAGGAGTTCTCTGTGGCAAACATACTTTCCGCTTTACAAGAAGTCGAAACGATTCCAATGGCTATTACAGCACAGGTACGGCACGAGCAAAAATTACCGTAACCAATATGTTTTTAAAGGTAAAACATGTCTTTCCCAATGATAAAATGAAATTGGAACTGATGGATAAAATAGCCAAAGACACCTCTATATTTCTCGCATACCGCAAATGGGACATATACGAGTTACCAGCACTCAGAGATATCAACAGAGATGTGTGGGCTGTTAAAACTGCAACCAACTTGGAAAGACCTCGATATGTGATTATAGCATTTCAAACAGATCGTAAGGATAACGTGAAGAAGAGGTCAGACTATTTCGATAACATTGGTATGTTGGACCTCCGAGTGTTTCTAAATTCAGAATGCTACCCTTATGAATCTATGAATATGGATTTTGAGAAATCGAAATATGCAGAAGCCTATAACATGTATACAGATTTTCAAAAAAGCTTCTGTTATAAAAACATGTCGGAGCCTATCTTGAATTATGACGAGTTTAAAGACAGAGCTCTATTTGTGATTGACTGTCAGCACCAGAACGAGTCAATCAAGTCTTCAACGGTGGACATTAAGGTGGAGTTTATGAGTCACGCCAACTTCCCAAAGAATACTCGTGTTTATTGTCTGGTTATTCATGACAGTGTAATGGAATATAAACCTCTAACGGGCATCGTTAGAGCCATTATGTAATAATAGTATGTCATTTATGTATCAATATGTACAACTTAATTAATCCTAATAAATTTTTATTGTATGTAAATCAGTTGTTTTATTTTTATTTTGTTGCATTTTTATTAACCCCTTTCTGTCTGTCAGTCTAAGCAAAGACTTGGAGCTGTCATGACGTGTTTGTTCAATAGCTGTACAAGCTCAAACAAGATTATCTAAGATACTTGTTGGGCAATCAATTGTCTGTCTTTTATTACACAGCTCTGTCAGTCTAAGTAAAGACTTCGAGCTGTCATGACGTGTGTGTGTGTGTGTTAACAATCAACAACAGCGTCTATATGTTTTGTTTGGTTCAAGTGGATGTCATTAAACAACTGTGTTATTTCTATAACGGGCCCCATTCAAGACCTCAACATACGTTAGTGTGTGTTAAGCTGTGAAAGAAGGCTGACGTCTCTTGCTGTATGTAAGTATACTATTATATTATTTATGTTTGTATACAAACATTACTTATCAAACAATCCTCGTATATCAAAGTTTAATTTAGTTGTTTTAAATCGAGTTTTGTTACTTGTGTGTTTTTGATCACTCCCTATATAAATTTAGATTCATTCATTCAAAATACAAACACACTAACATAAACAAACACGCCGGCAATAAAACCAAGTCCCCGAGTTTTATTGCGCTATTAAAATAAACTCATTAACATATCTAGATGTAAATACGTTTTTCTTATTGATATAGTTTACTTCAAACGTTTTTGTTATTAAATGATATTAGATAGGTAAATTGGTACGTGTTTTAAATTTCTTTTTACTATAAATAAACAATTGTTTTTTAACATTACAGTTCCTATTATTCAATTGGAATGTAATAGAGATACCACCCCCTGCCCACACACACATCAGCCTCATAAACTCGTTTTAAATTAGCATATGCAACAGGTTTTTGTTTTATATATACAACTGCGAACAAACTTTTAACGTGTGTGTCTGTGGAATAGTTGGTTTAGCGACAGGTATCTCTCTGAGTAAGTTGTGTGGTTGGGGGTTCAAATCTAATTTCTGGCGAATGCTTTTCTTTCAAAAATCATATTTCAAATTAAAATCAAAATTTCAAATTACCCGCTCAATATATCTTCCTCATATATGTATGTGTGTGTGACTAAACCGAATGACTGTGTCCAACAGATGTCTCCCATCGAGCTAGAGAATATTCTCTACACTCTACAACTTTACAAATAGAATATTCTCTAGCTCGATGAGTCATATCTCTGGACACAACAGACAAATTTTCAAACAAATTCAAATTTCCCGCCAAAAACGAAATACCCTAACAAACTTCAATACACCTTAACAACAACAACACAATAAACAAACCAAACAGCTGTGTTTACGAACATAACCTTAATAAACAAAATACATAACCTTAATAAACAAACAGATGCATGGTAATCAACACACATGACATAACCTTAATAAACAAATACAAACATAACCTTAATAAACAAACAGATGACACGTGAGCGAACATAACCTTAATAAACAAATACATAACCTTAATAAACAATCAGACAAACACACATGGAGAGCTAACCTGACTTGTAGATATCTATGGACACACAGGTCAGACATCTTGGAACGCTTGTGACGTCATCTCAGGTTAGTTCCATAGAGAGAACCCCCGGAGTTGCAACTGTCTATGACAGGTCAGCCATCTTGGAATGCTTGTGACGTCATCTCAGGTTAGTTCCATAGAGAGAACCCGGGTTGCGACTGTCTATGACAGGTCAGCCATCTTGGAATGCTTGTGACGTCATCTGACAGGTCAGGTGACATTTGACGTTGACACATGTCAGGTCAGGTGACAGCTGACGTTGACAGCTGTCAGGTCAGTGACATTTGACACCTGTCAAATCTGACAGGTCAGCTGTCAACTGTCACAGGTCTGCGCAGGTCAGAGCATGCGCATGATGACTCGCGCATGCGCAGTAAAAAGTGGAGGGGATGAGCCCAGGTGTCGCACTATCTACTGCACCTGCTGCCCCCAACAGATCTACCAGGGGAACAGAGAGAATGCACCCTTTTACTGTCCAGGTCACCACACATAGAACATCTTGTTATGCCCGCTCTTTTGTCCCGAGGACTTCCAAGTTGTGGAATTCCTTGCCCGCACATGTTTTTCGTTCTCCTCCGAATCTCCAAACCTTCAAGTCCAAAATTAACAAGTTGCCTCTTTCCTCCTTGTCGACACCCACGGTACGATAGTATTTAGACTGTGAGCCCTCGTGTTGTGTTGTTGAACTAAAAAAGAAATAAAGAAAGATTTTTCCGATAGAAAACCTTATATTTTCTAAGTAAATTTTCTGATACTTCTTTGTCATGTGTTGAGGATTAATAATTATATTGGTAATGGGGTGGCAACACTGGTTGGTTACATCAGTAGCAGAAAAGAGGTCAATAGTTAGAAAAAGTTTTTTTTTTGGTTTGTTTGTATTACCTATTAATATATTGTATGTTTAATGAATAAACAATATAAAACGTAAACTTTTAGTGAATTTTCTCAAAAAAAAATTACTAAATGGGAGATCGGTCTTTATATTTATAAGAAACGTAAAAGATTAACTTCAACAAATGCAACGTTTATTAAATACACTTCATAACAGTTTATAATGCTCTTTTATACGAAATACAAAAACTCTAAAAAAAATAATGATGAATGTTAAATATAGCTATATAGCAATATTTTTCGATATAGGAAATGAAATATTTTTATATTCACATCTGTTTTTGATTTTTTTCTCAATTAATAACCGAAAACAAGAGTGAAATAAAATTATTTTATTTCGTGTATCGGCAAGTCATACAAAACTAACAAGTTACAGCGTCCTTAAGCACATGGAGTTTTGAGGAAGCTGTCCAGGATGCCGATGAGAATGTCTCTGGTGATCCTTAGTTTACATTTGTTGTTGATCTCTGTTTGTATACAAGATCTTATGTCGCTATATTCACTGGAAAAGAGACGAAATTATAATTAACTATGTTTTTAAGGGAAGCAAAATATATATATTGCTTGTTATATAGGGTGTCCATTGTAAAAGTTGCACCAGGGTTTTACCGAGGATTGCTGAGAATTTAGAAAAACCCTAAAACATGTTGATCTTGCGTGCCAGGGGGACACTGTTATAGACCCTAACAGAATTTGTGGCATTCAACCTTTATTTGAATAGGGAAGGTAGGTCGATTGGCGCCTTTTGGAAAGCTTTTTTAATACTCTGTTTAGGGCTGCAATTCTCTAATCTACCGGATTCGTTTTTAGTGAATTTTCTTTTAAAAAAAATCATAAATCAGGAGATCCCGACTTTTCAATTTTGAAAAAATTTCTTCAAATGACCACGAGCTAGGCGCCCTGAACCCAAATCCAGGGTCAGTTTAAATTTTTATATGTTTATATATATATATATATATATATATATATATATATATATATATATATATATATATATATATATATATATATATATTAGAAGTTTTGGTATAAGAACCTTGCAAAATTGGAGGATCAATAACATGGACGAAATAGGAAGTTGTCATTAAGTCAGACTTTGGAATGTCAAAAACTCTTGGGGTAATATTTAAAATTGTATTTTAGCACAGCCGCAACCGATAACACTTATTACAAGTGTCGCAAAGATAGTGGAAATTGCGATAAAGGAGAGACTTACTTCGTTTCTTGACAAGCACACAATATTGTCAGATAGACAGTTTGCGTTTCGGAGGGCTTGTTCGACGAATTATGCCATCGCATGTCTGGTTTCAGAAGTTTGTCAGGCGTTAGATTCGGGTAGGCAATCTCTTGGCATCTTCGTGGCCCTGGCTAAGGCTTTCGATACTGTTGACCACGGAATCCTTCTGGACAAGCTGAAGGCTTATGGGGTGCGTGGTGTGCCACTTAAATTGATGGAAACATACATTGTCAGTAGGAAACAAAGAGTGGATAAAAACGGGGTACTGAGTGATATGCAGGAGGTAGAATTTGGAGTCCCTCAGGGCAGCATATTGGGACCAATCCTCTTTAACTTATACATTAACGATCTGTTGGGTCTGGAACGCGGGGGCAAGGTAGTGAGTTACGCTGATGACACTGTTATCTTCTGGAGTGGACATACTTGGGGTGAGGTGAGGAAGATGGCGGAGCCTGGTTTTAGAAAAGTCATGGAATGGCTTGATTTAAACTGCCTGACGCTTAATGCGGAGAAGACAAAGTTTTTGCCTTTTGCAGCGTAGAGGAACACACTGCCTACCTTTACAGACTTAACAATAAGCTGTGATAGTGTTTCACAGTTGAAGAGAGCCGAATGGGTCAAATATTTGGGCATAGTAATAGATGGACACCTAAGATGGGACAAACAAGTGGAACAGGTGGTAAATAGGGTCAGGTCCCTGCTTTATAAATTCCAATTATTGAGACAAAATTTGAACACCTGAGAAATGAGAGTACTCTACCACGCCCTGGTGGAGTCGCAACTGTCATATGGGATAATTGGATGGGGAGGTGCGAGGGGCAGTGTGTTTAAGGCGGTGGATGTGGTACAGAAGTGGATGCTAAAGATGATATATCGGAAGCCAATTGCTTACCCAAGTGAATCTCTTTTCAGAGAATCGCGTCTTCTTGACTGTAGACCACTCTACTTCAAAACAGTACTGACAGAATTGTATAAGCATCCTGACAGGCTGGTATTTTTGAATCACGATCATAACACGAGACACAAAAGCGACTGTAGAATGGACAAATGCAAAAAGAGTATCAGACAGCGAGGTCATGCATACCTGGGGCAAAAGTTGTATAACCTAACCCCCAATGAAGTAAGAGCGAGTGTTTCACTACCAGTCTATAAAAAAAGAGTGACCGGATGGCTGCTTTCTATGACTCGGGACAGAGTCAGCAGAATAATAAATAGTAATTGGTGCTAGAGCACGGCTCATCTCCGTTGATCTTGTGACAACGTAGAGTTTTGGAAAATGGAAACGGGGGGAAAGCTTGATAGGGAGATATTTTATATATTGTTTTACGTTATTATAAAGTAGAATTTAGGAAGGGTTTAAGTGAGTGGACCTTTTACTGATTTGCTCTTGGGAGAGCTGGCAGCTTACATATAGGGAGAATTAGTTTTTAAATGCTCTGAACTCACAAATAAGGACATTTGGGTACTTCGTGGGTATCGTTCTTGTTTATTCTGTGATTGTAGGGTTTATGAATAGCAAACCATGTGTGTGTATATTTCTTCTTTTGTTAAATAAACTTATATTATATATATAAATTTTCTGAGTACTTTTCTTTTGCGAGTGACTTGGACAGATTCGTTAGCCAAGAATATCGGCCCAGGTTTTCCCAGAAAATGTTGTGTTTTCTTTCGGAAAAAAATTATATCTCCGGAAATAACACAGTAGGGGAAAATTTGGTACGCTTGTTTGCATTATAAAGAGTGGACCGTGTACCAAAATTTAGGTCTCTAAGTTTAAAGATAAAAAGTTACGGGTATTTAAAAAATCTGAGGTTTTCTTCAAAACGTCAACGACGCGATTTGAAACGTCAAAATTGGCAACATGTAAGCGAAGAACCTGAAACAAATACGGATTATGTAAAGAAAATATCGCAAGATGAGTATTCTGCAAACCCTTAAGTTTCAGCTTCAACAGTAATTGTCATTTATTTTACTAAAATATTTCCAGATGAATTTTCAAAACTGTGGACGCGGCAAGGGCGAACCAAATTTGTTTTAGTGTTGTTCATTTTAAATTAATTTAATGCCGAAATTACTTGCACTATTCTAGAGCGCGTTGAAATTATGTCAATTGATTATGGAAATAATTGATATAATAGAGCAACTGCTCGCATTAGTGAATTTTCATTAAGAAAATTCATTAATAGAGAGTTAACAAGGGTGAGACTTTCGGAAATCTTCTTCAAATGAGCGCGAATTGGAGCCCCTAGAACCCATGAACCCATATCGAAGGTCGGTTTGAAATTGTATATATATATATATATATATATATATATATATATATATATATATATATATATATATATATATATATATATATATGTATGTATGAGACATACTTGGTTCTGAGGTTGAACCGCGTCCAGAATTTATTTAAACTCGAAGTTTCGGCTCCTGTTTTGGAGTCATTTTCACGAGGAGTAAAGGAAATATATGTAAGGACACTCTAAGGCCTCAATCTGCCTACTCCTTAGAGCGGCGGACAAAGGTGGGTTTGGTTCTTGTAGCTCCATTATGGGGCCTTAATCTGCCTACTCCCCAAATCTCGCCGGAGATCGTCTCTAAGGTCCAGTGTGAGTAGGTATAGATGGTATGTTCTAACTCCGCCACCCGCCACCGCCACCGGGCGGAGTGGCGGAACTGACCGGACCCGACGGTCTCCGAGCTAACCCGAGCACAGGGTGGCGGACCCGACGGCCCCCGACCTAACCCGAACACAAGGTGGCGGAGCCACTGACTAGACCCGAATATCTCCGCCACCTGACTTCGTATTTAACCCGAACAAGTAGCGAACTAACCTGAGATGATGTAATCAAAAGCCAACTAACCTGTATTAGGCAAACGAGGAACCGCCATTTAAACATGGCGGCTAGCGCATGCGCACAAGCAATTTTTTATTTGTTGGTTAAAGTCCTACGTGTTTGGTGTCATATCACTCGTCTAGGTAAGCAGAATCCAAATTTAACATATGTACATGTGTACAATAAAAAATTTATATTCTTAAGTCTTATTGGAATCGGTTCGATTTAAAGAATCTGTTGAAAGTAGAGCTGGCAACAATACCTCTAGTGGTAACAGCGATATCGCTTCCAACTATGACTATATTTAGCATTTACCGAAATTAACCTTGTTAGCCAACATAGTTTCCTTGCAGCTGTTGAAATAACCTTGTGAGCAGTTCATATTTCCTGTTTGTGGTTTTATTTCCGTTGAATGACCTTAAAGTCATATGAAATAGATAAAACTCCAGAATTTTTTTGTATAAAAGGTTGATAATTTTAAATCAAAGGTGGGGATATAATTATAAAAACACCGAGTGACATGTAAGCACATCAGTCTACAATTTGCTCACAGTAGTTATTCTTAGTAGTTATAGTAGTGTTCTGTTCAACATGTATGGTATCGATGTTAACGATGGACCTGAGTCCTTCAGATCTGCTAATAACAGTGTTTGTGAAAATTGTTATTGGGGTCAAGTTGATGCAGCTATGCGCCAGAATATTATTGAGATTAAGCAAGAAAGTAGAATGCTGTTGGAAACAAGGTATACTGTTAACCCCTCTCTAAGTGTTGCAATTGGTATATCAAACGCTGCTGGATTGATTCCAATAATTAAGATTGTAAATAATAGTCCGTATCCGCCAAATCCAAATATAACAATCTCATCTGGCTCCTGGGAGTGGGACTATTTTATTTCAACACTAACAAAAGCAGCTAAAGAATACTTTACCAAAGGTAATACGATTGAACCTGAAAATATTGGAGTATGTACTGTCAAACCTATTAAAATTTTAGACAGTAAAGGTATATCAATCTCAGATGATTCTACTACTTTTTATTTAACCGAAGATGCGGTTCAACAACTACTAGATCTGGTTGAAATCATCAACGAAAAGGTGAAGTTTCTAACTAATTTTAACTTTGATATTCGACTTAGCGACTTCCTCTATTGTGTCGCTGATGTTCTCAAATGTGTTAATAAGAAGGAGCTACCGTGTGACAATGAAATGGTAAAGCTTATAAATATTATGTTGAAAGATCAGGAACCATCATTCCGAGTTTGCATGTTAGAGTGTTTACACTTTGCAGAGAAACAAATACTTAATCGTTTTAAAGAAATACACACGATATACAATGGGCCATTTTAAAGCAAGTTTTATCATCCTGACAGCACTATGTCAAAATGTATTTTATATCTACAAACCACCAAATGTGAAAGAAGTACGAATCTGTTTCGACAGCGACGGCTGCATGAAATGGTCTGGACTTTCAAGAACACATCTACACAACGATGAGGTGATTGAAGTTTCAACATATAACATGTCCAAAATTAAGAGTGATATGGTGCGCTATAAACTTATGTTCTTGTTTGATAATGGTACCCGTGATGAGACATCTGATTGGAGAACTCTCATATTAACCGATTCTTATCTGTTCCCTTCAAATTATATTTCTATGTTTATGTCAACTGGTTTTCTTATATGTCTTGCTATATTTATGCTGATGTACTTTTGTTTTAAATATAACACTATACTTAAAGGTATCTATCGTAAACATTTTTGTTAATAAAGATATATAAGCTGAAGATTTGTGTTTTTATTCATTAGTTAAGCACCTATAGTTAAGATGAGATACTGTGAATCGTGCTCGTTACAAGTGAAAAAGAGTGCTTTCTCTGGGCATTTACGTAGTGAAATTCATAAATCAAAAGTATGTGAACCATGGCAAGTTGAACAAGTGCAGATGTTAACTCAAGCTTTTAAAAACAGAATGGCTACCTATCGTATATACGAAAAAGGTATTGATATTAAACAGTTTATGGAAACAATAAGACATAAAGTGTTTCATCTGATGGAAGCTGCTTTAGCTAAGCATAATGAAATTAAAATGAATTTAGAATTGTTTGGTTTGTATGTACTCCAAAGTCGAAATAAAAAAGAAATGAAGTCATTTAATACAAAAAATAAAAATGTTACAGTGTCAACTAATTTTGAAAGTATATATCAAGAATTCGTCGACGAAATTTACACAAAAGCTTTGGAGTTTGCAGAAGCTGAAAGCGGATGGATGTTGGAACAGCTAATGTGGTTGGAAATAAATATTAATAAATACAGCTTCAAACGATAGTGGTATCAACATCTATAAATTGTTCACTACACACTGTTAAACTCATTCAAAATTTAGTTATCGTAGAGGTAAGACGTGCTTCAGTTAACTCTAACGTATCCAAGTGCTCAGTAGTGTGTTTAAAATGGCTACATTAAGTGATGTGTGTTACCAGCAAATCAAAGATAACTTCTGGTATGGTTTATTTGGAGACTTTCAACTAATTATCGATAAGAACACTGGTTATTTTAATGCGACTAAGCTGTGTAAAAATGGTGAGAAAAGATTCAGACATTGGCTGGAAAATAAGAAAACTAAAGAGTTGATTGTCTATTACAACGGTCGGCTAAAGAAACAGTTAGGTAGCCGGAATACCGATACCCTAAATATTTCAACCAAAGGAGACCACTTAGACTCATCTCCAGGGAGCCGGAATACTGGCCCCCTAGAAGTGTCGGAAGCAACATCTCAACTAACACCTACAACCGCTACATACTTGGTGGACTTTGGTGGAAGACAAGCTGAAAACAACTTGATATCTGGTACATATGTCTGTAAAGATTTAATATTAAATTTGGCTTGTTGGATATCCAATAGTTTCTATGAAAAGTGCAACCAAATTATTTTTGATTTTTTCGTAAGTGAATTTAATCAAAAATACAAGGATAACCTCAAAGAAATTGAAGTGAAATTAATGGAGATAGATGATGAAGTGCAGCGTATGCGAGAAACAAATGCTAAAATCACAGAACATTTAGAAGATATATCTCCAAAACCAAGCAACCCTGGAAAACTTTGTGTTTTTGGTTTGCTTTCAAGAAATGAGAAGGATGCTACCTATCCATATCATGCTGTAAGGACTCAGAAGAAAAGTTTTAAAAGAGCTGTCAAGAACTTTAAAAATAAACACCCTGATTCCGAAGTAGTTTTAAACATGTTGTATGATCCAAATTCTGTAAATCTCTTTAACAGAATAAAGACCGAAGTCGAATACCTCAAGGCGAAGAGAAACGATCTACAGATAGCAGATGTACCGCAGGAGAAGTTTATTCAGGATATTATTGATTTACGACATAAATTGTAATTGTTCACTTAGCTTAATTGTATGTAACCAGATGAAAAAATAAAATTATATTATTTTAATAAAGACTTTTATTTTATTCTAAGTACATTAATACAATAAATATATAAGCTTATTTAACATCATCTGAATTTATCCAAGAATTCTGAGATTTATCAAAACCCAGCCATTTTACATAGAGCTGCTTGCCTTTCTTCCTCAAGATGCGTTCAACCAGATAGATGTCTGTTTGTTTAGTCGTTTGTAGTTCTTCCTCGTAAAACCCTCCACTGATTGGTTTCCCCTGCATATCTTCAAGAAAGTATGTTACTGGATTTGTGAAATGAATACTAACAATCTTGAATAATTCTGTTGACCAGCGAGGTGTATACCCCTTTTCAAATTGAGCTTTTGCTTTACTTATACGTACAACATCACCCACTTTAAATTTATTTTTGTTAAACACTTTCAGATTTGAGTAAACTTGTTTCAGAATAGCTTTTTCATTTTTCTTGTTAACATCTTGAGGTTTTATACCAGTTGTTCGATGAACAGTAGCGTTGTAAGTAGCAGTGACATCAGGTAGTGTATTAACCCACTTGTAGGAGCCAATCAAGTTGAAATTTTTATATATCTTCTCTTTCAAGGTACGTATGACTCTTTCCACCATTGCAGCCTTCTTCACACTATAAGTGCTGTAGTGATTGATGTTATATTTTTTCATTAAGGCGTTAAATTTTGAGTTATAGAACTCGCGACCAAGATCAGACTGGATGTTAGAGGGCGTTGTACTAGTAGATAAAATATCAGCCATAGCTTTAGTCACCTCTTCAGCAGTTTTAGATTTAAGAGGGCGAGTCCACACATACTTTGAAAAACAATTAATAACCACTAAAATATACTTGTAACCAGAGTTTGCTTTGTAGTAGTCTGTAAATTCTGCTAAATCAATCTGCCATAAATCATTTAAGCCTTTGATTATTGTACGTCTACGTTTAAAATTGATTCTTGCTGGTTTATATAACTCATCAATAATTTGTTTTTTAGCATCAGATGGTTCAACAGTTTTGCGTCTCATGGCGATGTTGGATTTAAAAGTATCCACTTATCATGTAAATCTTTTAGTTTGCTGTCTATTTCTCCCAGCTTATTCTTTAGCTTCTTATTCTTTAACACATCAATATCTTTTAAAACTTGAGTAGTTATGTTCTTAGCTAAAATTTTCAATTTATTTTCAAATTCGTTTTTTAAATCTTCCAACTCAGGTTTGTGTACAGCTTCAAGTAGTATGGCAATGATTCTTTGTTTTACCTCATCTTTGTTCTTCTGATAGTCGTCTATCCATACATCAACAAATTTTTTATTTACACCATCTGTTGCATCGACTGGATCAGCGATGTTACACAATCTATGGCTTTGCAAATCAAAATCACCACTATCAGTTCTTGGGAAAATCTCTCTTTCAATAATTTTAAACTTAGAACCTTTATTGGATTGGGAACGTCCGAACTTATCGATAGACATTTTTATACTAAGCACTAAGGTAGGTATATCTGTGATATATGTAGGTATATTAGGCGATAACACCAACCTCCTTCAGTTCTTCAATGATTGACTGAATTTCATTGTTATGAGCATTATTACCAGCAGCTTGGGAAGCTACTAAAAGTCTAAGTCTATCAACCAGCTCATTTATGTCATCCCAATAGACATATTCTATTTGTTTGTTATTTTGTAGCATATAGTTGTTAGTGTTGCTGCTTACATTCTGAGCTCTAGGTTCAGTTTTTTGTTCTGCGTTATGATGTGTGTCGTAACCAAAACCTTGAGGAGTTGAGGATCTTCGTCCTCTTGGGTTTATAACTGGTTTTATTAGAGTCAGATACTTTTCCGAGGAACAACCCTTGGTTCGTGCGTTGGGATCGTAGTTCATTTTATGAACATTAGTTGCTTCTAGAATATCTCTATAGTGTTGAAGATCGTCATAGGTATACCCTCTAGGTGTTTTCATAAATATCAATTCTAGCAGACCTTGTGTTTGCGGATATCTCCTTTGACCTAGTCGAATGTCATTATCAGTAAAGTCCAAGTGTTTATTGCCAAGACTCCAACTACCAGTATCTTTAGCGTAGCGAGCACCATACGTTTGATCAATAGTAGCAAGCCTCGGTGGTTCAGTAAAATACTTGTCTACATAATATCGAACTCGTTCAGGATATTGCTCCAAAAATTCTTGATATGCTGGGTTGTTTGTGACAGTTTGTAGATCTGCCTCAAGCTCTTCAAATGTTGGGGTATCCTCATCAAAACTTGTCTCTACTTCTGGTTCGGCTTCAAAAACTTCATGGTCTTTAAGGAACTCAACTTTGGGTTTCTTTTCTGGTACCGCTTCTTCTTTGATTTGTTCAGCTGGTGACTGCAGTTTAAGCGTTGATGTATTTTTAGATATTTCACTCAGTGGGTCAACAAGTGGTTTATATAAACGCTGCAGGGCTTCATCATTCTCAGCTCTACCAAGCTTAAGCATTAAATGTTTTTTTCGAATGTTTTCAGCAAGTTGTAAAATCTTTTTCTTAATTTTTCTCTCTTGGTTACTCATCACCTCCATCTTGCTAAAGTTATTTGTTTCGTGTTAAGAGATGCAAACAGTTCGGTGGTTTAAGGTGTACTAGCTTTGAATTGGTTGTATGTCTGCCTATCTAGTGTTAGGTATCTAACACAACAGGTAGACCCGGTTGTTAGACAGGTTGTTAGACAGGTTGTTAGACAGGTTGTTAGACAGGTTGTTAGACAGGTTGTTTTAGACAGGTTGTTTTAGACAGGTTGTTTTAGACAAGTTGTTTTAGACAAGTTGTTTTAGACAGGTTGTTTTAGACAGGTTGTTTTAGACAAGGTTGTTTTAGACAAGTTGTTTTAGACAAGTTGTTTTAGACAGGTTGTTTTAGACAGGTTGTTTTAGACAGGTTGTCTGTCTTGTTAGCTGGTTGGTTGTCCTGCTAGACATCTCTTTGTTGTTGTTGGTTGTAGACCATTAGATTAATATGTAGCTATCGAATCCTTTTCTATATCTCCCTCTGTGGACTTCGTTTTCTTTTACAATCACCAACACACCATACTTATTACCATTCCAGCATTGACAACATATATTTTTAAATTGTTTAAAGTCCATATCAGTGGTCACATGATCGTCATAGATGTGTTTTAAGTTCGTTTCATCTTGTTTAAAGAGAATCAAAACGTTAGCGTTATCACGTATCAGATGTTTGGGTATTCGAGTATATGTTTGACAGAGATAGAATGAATCAATATTCTTATGTCTCCCCATACTAAAGTATGCTCTCATTTTATCTTGTTTGTCACAAGCCACATCATCGAATATAAACACCGAGTTGCCCTGGGCTTCTGCTGGATCTAATATTTCATCGTTTTCACTATATGGATAATAACCAACACTTTTTGTAGCATCCAACACCCTTTGTAACATCTTATATTTAGGTTGATACAGAGACTTTGAATACACATACACGTTATCAAACTTTAAACCGTTCGGTTCAAACAATAAACTTAACATAACATTTGTTTTACCACACCCACTAGGACCACATATGATACCTCTAACTGTGTTTGGGAAGAGAGGACCATGCCTTAGTTGTTGTTCTGCTGTATCAACAACATCGTCTATATTTGTAATAGGTAAGACAGAAGCGTGTTTGATGGTGTGCATCTTGACTGGAACTAAACTATATTTTTCGAGTATGTATATAAATATAGACATGTAAGCGGATCACACAGTTAGTATCAATGTTGGTGTCACAGGGTGAAGGTCTTGTAAACACAGCCATTAACAAGCTATCTGTTGAGCTGCACGTACCTGGTTATCAATTTTGTGGCCCGGGCACTAAACTTAAAGAACGTCTTGCTAGAGGTGATCAAGGTATCAATCCTTTAGATCGTGCTTGTCGAGATCACGACATCGCTTACTCTCAATCAAAAGAGTTAAGTGATAGGCATCGAGCCGACGAAGTGTTGGAGAATCGAGCTTGGGAGAGAGTCAAGTCAAAGGACGCGAGTTTTGGTGAAAAGTTAGCCGCTTGGAGTGTTACAAACACCATGAAAGTTAAAAGAAAGCTCGGTATGGGTCTTGATGTAATCAACTCAAAACCGAGGAAAAAAGTTCCCTTTAAAAACATTCTTAGTCTGATTGGAGAAGTTATAAAAGACAGAAATCTTATTCCATCAGAGAATGCCGTGTTTGATATCGCTCACGCAATTGTTAAACAGATTGGTGGGCGTAAGAATGTGCTGAAACCGCGAGTTATTCCAATACCTAAAAGCGGAGGCTTCCTTCCACTACTACCTTTAATTTTTGGTGGCCTGTCAGCGCTAGGTGCTCTGGGTGGCGGTGCTGCAGGCATTGCTAAAGCAGTTAACGATGCCAAATCAGCCAAACAAAAACTAGAAGAAGAAGAACGGCATAACAAAACGATGGAGGCTATTGCTATGGGTAAGAGAGGTAATGGTTTGAAATTAAAACCAAAGTATAAGAGACTAGGTAAAGGATTATATCTGAAGAAGCAGCGTAGCGGTTATGGGTTGTATTTGCAGAAACCAAAAAACGAGTAAGATGTTTACCAGCAAGACCTCTAACAAATGAAGACCTTGTGAAATTTGCTGGTAAAATGAAAATTCCATATTTTAGAGGTGTATACATGCGAGATACTTTGCCATCGAATGGGCCACGCAAGAATGAATCACTTATCATGAATTTGCAAACAAACAAGGAACCTGGCAGTCATTGGGTTGCAGTTAAGAAACGTGGTGACACAACCGTGTACTTTGACTCATATGGAAACTTGAAGCCACCAGTTGAGCTGCAGCGTTACCTTAAAGACTCTACTCTAATGTACAATCATGATGTGTATCAGAAATATAATACTTATAATTGTGGCCACTTATGTTTAAAATTTTTAAATAAAAGACTTAAACAGTAGTATCTGTGTTTCAGTCATGTCGCAAACCTTCACGTTGAAAGATCGCAGTTGTCATCTGTCAACAGACTACGATCCTCCAATTGAATTGGATCCAGGTGGTAGTTATGCAGTTGCTTTGATAGGTTTTCACACATACAACAACATACCTAACATATATAAAGGTAAAAATAAATTTTATGTAAAAGATGGAGCTGCTTGGAGAATCATCACGATACCTACTGGTGCATATGAAATAACACATTTGGAAAACTTGCTTCAAAATGAACTTGTTGGTGCTACAGCAACACGTGAACAAAAGCAGCTAGCTTTGATTCTAAGACCTAATCCCAACACCATTAGGTGTGAAATAAAGTGTTTCACAAGTATCAGTTTTGAATCTGATGATTCGATTGGGCGAATGCTGGGATTTTCAAAGCAAGTTCTTCAACCAGGTGTCTTCCATGAATCTGATTTACCTGTTGAAATAGTGGATGTTAAACAGATTCGTATAGAAACTAATATTGTGTCTGGTTCTTACTATAATGGAAAACCTTCACATACGTTATATGAGTTTGCACCGATGGTCGATCTTGGTTATGCAATCGATATAGAACCTAAGAATCTAATTTATTTACCAGTAAACAAACGAGAGATTTCAAATATAAGCATCGACATCGTGGATCAAGATTCAGTTCCTGTAAACTTTCAAGGTGAAGAGGTGTCTGTTCGCTTAGAGCTTAAAAAGATTGCCTAGAATGCTAGTCTTTAAAGATATAAAAGCAAGCGAATCTACCAAAACAAATTTAGTACAATCAACTCCTTTGAAGCATACACTTCGTTCCGATAATATTGAATTCCTTAAAAGTCTTGGTTATCATGTCATCAAAACTAGAAATATTCAAAGACCCCAAGTTTGACGACTCCATTGATCGAGAAGAACTTAGGTCTTACTATTCATCAACTAAATCGTTTGGTAACAGCGATGAAGTTGAAATAAACATCAATCAGCAAGATGCATTCGTATGTCTAGCAGAGTCAGCTCTAATAATCGAAGGTGCTCTGGAACCTCTAGCAGTACAAAATGCTACTGGTGTCTGTCACATGTCAAATAACGGAGGAGTAGCTCTGTTTGAATCAATGATCTATGAATTAAATAACAAGGAAGTGGAGCGAGTACGAGATCCATACACCACAACAAACATCAAAACTCTGCTTTCGTTTAGTAAGAATGAAGCAAAATCTCTTAGCAATGCTGGGTTAAATGTATCATCAGATCACATCACCTTAAACGATAACAAGTTTCACTTGCTCCTACCTCTTTGGTTCCTCTTCAGTTTCTTTCATCACTTTAAAGGAGTTCTCTGTGGCAAACATACTTTCCGATTTACAAGAGCTCGAAATGATTCCAACTGCTATTACAGCACAGGTACAGCAAGATCTAAGATAACTGTAACCAACATGTTTTTAAAAGCAAAACATGTATTTCCAAACGATCAAATGAAGCTGGAACTGATGGATAAAATAGCAAAAGACACATCTATATTTCTCGCATATCGGAAATGGGATATATATGAGCTACCATCACTCAGAGATATAAACAGAGATGTGTGGGCTGTTAAAACTGCAACCAACTTGGAAAGACCTAGATATGTGATTATAGCGTTTCAAACAGATCGGAAAGATAACATAAGCAAAAAAGGTGACTTCTTCGATAACATCGGTATGGTAGATCTACGAGTGTTCCTAAATTCAGAATGCTACCCTTATGAAGCTATGAATATGGATTTCGAAAGATCAAAATATGTTGAAGCCTACCAGATGTATACAGATTTTCAAAAAAGTTTTTACTATAAAAACATGTCGGAGCCTCTTTTAAATTATGATGAGTTTAAAGATCGAGCTCTATTTGTAATCGATTGCCAACACCAGAATGAATCAATCAAGTCTTCAACAGTCGACATCAAAGTGGAGTTTATGAGTAAAGACAATTTTGCTCCGAGAACTAGGGCCTACTGTTTAATTATTCATGATTGTGTATTTGAATATAAACCTCTAACTGGTATTGTAAGAGCCATTATGTAATATTTTGTATGTAAATATTATTACTCCTAATAAATTAATTGTACCTATTACAATCGAGTGTTTTATTTCTAACCTTAAACCGTTGTCTAAGAAACAAATTTGGTGGGTTTACGATATAAAAAACATATATTTCAATTTTATAATAAAATAATTTTCACCAAATAATTTCTATGAAAATTCGCTACCGATTCTCTATTTAAACTAAAGCCGTCATATGATCTGGGCATTCACCTATCATATCAGCCGGAAGCCGACGATAATGCAACGGTTACTCAGCTGGTATACTATTTACACGATTGAAATAAAAACATAACGTTTTGTTTGCATGTGATTTAATTCGATCGAGTTAATTTTTTAATTGTCATGACCGCACCCAGCTGATTAACCGTTATCAAGAGTGTTTCCGGTTTTGTTGAGTGACCAGCTAATACCCTCAGTTTAAATCATCAGCCGGGCGCATCATGAAAATTATGTGTTTAATAATTTTTGGAATCTTACCTAATAAGCCATAGGTGTGTTTTCAATACAGGTGTATAGGCTTAGTGAAGCGAGAAGTTGTGTTTATTTGTAGAAATTTCTGTGTATATAGAGCTATGGTTTGTTGGTGGCTTTGTATCAATCTGTGTCTAGTTTTTTGTGAAAAATCAGAACTAAAACGTTTTACGAAAATAATCTAAGTCTGGAGGCAATGACTATGTTTGGTGAGTTACTGAGTAATTTTTTGATATAGAACTGAGCTTAAAACCTAGGTACAGCTAATTTTCATCCTACATACGACGTTATTTATATTAATTCTAATGAGATAATTTTTAATTGATTTGATTTTACTAAACAGGTTAGTCTTTGGCGTGTGGTTTATTACTAATAATTACCTTCTTATTACGCATGTTATTTTAAATGGCGGTTTCTCGTTTGCATAATACAGGTTAGTTGGCTTTTGATTACGTCATCTCAGGTTAGTTCGCTACTTGTTCGGGTTAAATACGAAGTCAGGTGGCGGAGATATTCGGGTCTAGTCAGTGGCTCCGCCACCTTGTGTTCGGGTTAGGTCGGGGGCCGTCGGGTCCGCCACCCTGTGCTCGGGTTAGCTCGGAGACCGTCGGGTCCGGTCAGTTCCGCCACTCCGCCCGGTGGCGGTGGCGGGTGGCGGAGTTAGAACATACCATCTATACCTACTAGTGTGTTCAACCCTCAGAGACCTGGCAGTTCTTTGCAAGTCTTCTATTGCATGTATCGTTTCGTCTACCTGCTTCATTATCAGTGAAGATAGTTGGGTCACGGTCAATTAAGTCAGGGGCTTTGGTCACATTCCATAAAGGATTAAGAGGATGACCGGCATTTGTTGAGACAGAAAATGGGGCAATGAAATTGCCTATTAATTTTATTGTCTTTTTGTGTGTTTGTAATGAAGATATAATAGGTTTTCAAGTAATCGGAAGACAAAGACCATCATCTCTCTTATTTAAACAATCAGGACGTTTTTCGATCTCAAATGATTCGCGGATAATTATGTCTTTGAGGTTGTAAACCGGTGCTATTGTTTTGGCATTGTCGAAGTCTATTTTGTGTCCTGTGTGAATATGAGGCATGGCCAGCGCTGTTAAGGGGTCGGATTTTCTAACTGCGAGGGTGTGTTCATATATTCTATTGCGGATGCGTCTATTTGTTTGTCCTACATAAGTTCGGGAACAGTCAGAACAAGGAATTTCGTAAACTCCGTGGGATTCGTTTGGAATCGTATCCTTGGGTGTTTTTATCAGATTTGACAGTTTTTGCTTTGTTGTGAATATGGTTTTGATATTATGGGTTCTAAAAATTCGGCCAATTTTGCCGATGACACCTTCAATGTATGGTAATAACGCTGTGTGTTGTTGTGTGGACGCTGTTTGTTCTTGTTGTGGTGTAGTGATTTGTTGTTGTGCGTTTCTAATGTTTCGTAGTATGTGGTTGTTGACGTATCCGTTTTCTTGCAATGTCTGTCTTAAGAAGTTTAATTCTGTCTGTTTATCACCCATCGCAATTAAATTCCGTGGTTCGAACACTAGTAACACGATCCCTTAGACTAACGGACAACAACAATAAACAGACAGAATTAAACTTCTTAAGACAGACATTGCTAGAAAACGGATACGACAACAATCACATACTACGAAACCTTAGAAACGCACAACAACAAACCACTACACCACAACAAAAACAGACAGAGTCCACACAACAACACACAACGTTTTTACCATACATTGAAGCTGTCATCGGCAAAATTGGTCGAATTTTTAGAACCCATAATATCAAAACGATATTCACAACAAAGCAAAAACTGTCAAATCTGATAAAAACTCCCAAGGATACGATTCCAAGCGAATCCCACGGCGTTTAAGAAATTCCTTGTTCTGACTGTTCCCGAACTTATGTAGGACACAAAATAGACTTCGACAATGCCAAAACAATAGCCCTGGCTTACAACTTCAAAACCAGAATTATTCGCGAAGCAATCGAGATCGAAAACCGTCCTGATTGTTAAAATAAAGAAGATGATGGTCTTCGTCTTCGAATTACAGCTATCGTTTTTCCATAAAATCGCGGTGTTGTACATCTTATTTGAGCCCTCTAAATTGTGTTGCGATATACCAGGTGGTTCAAAAGTTAGGGGGGGGGGGTATTTAGACGAGCACTGTATAGTATATATTATATATTATCATATATTATATAAATATATAAATAAAACTCTGGACGCAGCAAGTGCGTTATGGTAGTGAATTTTTATTAAATGCTTCAAATTTGAATAACTCAATTTTCTATAAACTTAGAAAGTTTAATTTTGGTATGTAGTAAGGTCTTCCAGAGGGCAAGATATTCACCAAATTTCATTAAAACAACTTTGTAATTTTTGGAGAAAAAAATTTTTTCGAAAGAAAATTTAAAATTTGAATAAGTCAATTTTCGATAAACTTTGAAAGTTGAATTTTGGTACTTAGTAAGGTCTGCTCCAAGGCAACATATATAGTAAATTACATTAAAACAGCTTTGTTATTTTCGGAGACAAATTTTTTTTGAAAGAAAACTCAAAATTTTCCCGGAAAACCACATCTGATTTTCCTGGATAACGAACTCATCCAATCCATTATTCATTGAAATCGGTTAATTATTTTTTAAGTTATTAGACGGATACATACATACATATATATATATATATATATATATATATATATATATATATATATATATATATATATATATATATATATATATATATATATATATATATATATAACATATAAAAATTGAAACTGACCCCGGATATGGGTTCTAGGGGTCCTAGTTCGCGCTCATTTGAAAAATTTTTTGCAAAGTCTCACCATCGATCCCTCTCTAATAGTGATTTTTTTAAAATAAAAATTCACTAATAATCTCTGATGTAAATGCAATTCAAACGTAAATAATTAAACAAATGAATATTTGCATCTGTAGTTAATTACTACATGCATTTTGCTTTTGTTTCTGAAGAAGCCACATTTAACGAAACGGTTCATATTATAATTATATAGAGTGAATATCGTAATAATTTGTTTTATCACTATATAATTATATAAATATTTCCCTTCATTATTTAAATTCTTAATATTAGAATACAATAACAGCCTAAAATTCTTGCATTTAACTTAAAAGGAAGGGATGTGTATTGTTGATTAAAACTGACTGTCCATTAGGCACGTAATCGCATAACTTCCATGATTTTTCTTTTGAACGCAAGCGATATTAGATCTTATTCATGTGCCAATACCAATACCGACCTGAAGCGATCGCCAGACGCCACATGCATTACACTATACTAAACAAAACTTAAACACTGCCACTGCCTATCCTCTCATGTGATCCTGATACTAGAGACGTGAAAATCGTTTCGTCGTTTCTACGATTTCTGTGGTAAAAACTTCATGTTAAATATTAAATGCTTCAAATTTGAATAACTCAATTTTCTATAAACTTAGAGAGTTTAATTTTGCTGTGTAGTAAGGTCTCTCCTAACGCAAGATATCTACCAAATTTCATTAAAATAACTTTGTAATTTTCGGAGAAAAAAAAAATTTCGAAAGAAAATTTAAAATTTGAATAACTCAATTTTTTATAAACTTAGAAAGTTGAATTTCAGTACGTAGTAAGACCTCTCCCAAGGCAACATATATAGTAAATTTCAATAAAACAGCTTTGTTACTTTCGGAGAAAAAAAATTTTTTCGAAAGAAAACTCAAAATTTTCCCGGAAAACCCCGTCCGATTTTTCTGGCCATTAATAAAAGAAAATCACTTGCCAAGTTTCATCGAAATCGGTTAATTATTGTTTGAGTTATCAGACGGATACATATATATATATATATATATATATATATATATATATACATATATATATATATATATATATATATATATATAAACATATAAAAATTGAAACTGACCCCGGATATGGGTTCTAGGGGTCCTAGTTCGCACTCATTTGAAAGAATTTTTGCAAAGTCTCACCATCGATACCTCTCTATTTGTGAATTTTTTTAAATAAAAATTCACTAAAAATTGCAACTGATATCGACTGTGGTTTCTAAGGAGCCTATTTCGCGCTCATTTAAAGACATTTTTTCAAAAGTTCAGATCTCTTTATAAGCGATATTTTTCCACGAAAATTCGATTAAAGCGTGAGCCAGTCAGATTTGCGACAATCATACGCCTTGTCTTCGGCTATAGACTTACCTACAAGCTTCGTGTTTAAATGTTTTTCCTTCAACTGTGGTGGCATCGGTCCACCTTGTTTCTACATTTTTAACGCATTTAGTTCTTTCGAAGTTGATATATGTGATACATGGATTGGCTAGTTCTGAAAAAAAAAAAAGAAATTGTGCAAACAAAAAGTATGTTGTGATTTGAAATTGCTCTTAGTTTATTTATTAAACTGTTTGTATAGTTAGCGTGTTTGAATTATTTGTGTTCAATGTAAAGAAAACTTGTCTTACCAAAGAATTGCTCTGCGTTGAGCTGACAGAGGTAGATAGCGACTTCGGCTGCAGCCCTGGCAGCGTACTGGGCAACCCTGGCGTCTTTATTGGGTAAGCAGCTATCAATAGTTTTGGTCAGTGGCTCCACGACGTACACCAGGTGATTTTTGAACAGACTGCACACGGTCTCGTTGGCGATGTCGATTGCTTCAACACGCTTGATTACTTCGTTCATGGGAGCCTAACATTGGTAAAATGGAAATATTAGATAAACCTCTTACTGCATCATTGATGTCGTTTGTACATGAATTTTAGGCTTAGCAGTTCATTATGAACTAAATGTATTTTTCTATACTTAGTTTTTATTTCCAGAAAGAACTACGCGATATATTGATTTCTATTTATTTTATCAGAATCGACTTTTAAATATTGAAAAAATTTCTTCAAATAAACGCGATCTAGGCCCCCTAGAACCCTAGGGGTCAGTTTCAATTTTTATATGTTTATATATATATATATATATATATATATATATATATATATATATATATATATATATATATATATATATATATATATATATATATATATATATATATATATATATATATATATATATATATATATATATATATATATATATATATATATATGGATCACACGGATAACTAAAAAAATAATGGGCCGATTTTGATTAACTTTGGTGCATACCTTCTCTCTGCAAGTGGCTTGGATAGGTTCGTTAGTCAGAAAAATCGGCCCAGGTTTTCCTGGAATATTTTGTATTTTCGTTCGAAAAAATTTTATATCTCCGGAAATAAGAAAATAGAGGCCATCAAATTTGGTGTTATCAGCATGCCGCTATTACTGTCAGGTTTCTGTGTTGTCATCTTGTCTTATTCTTTTATATACGTTTGTTGGTTGTTTGCAAAATGTTCAACCTCATGTTGTTGCCTTTTATTTTGTTTTTATAGAAATTCGTGCAAGAATTTTCAAAGCTCCACGTTTTGGGGGCCAATTATTGCGGACTTAATCCTATTTTGTGTTTCGTGTATATTTGTTATATATATATATATATATATATATATATATATATATATATATATATATATATATATATATATATATATTAAAAATTGTGTAGCTGTCAGTTGGAAAATAAAAACGATTTATTCAATTGCCAAGCTTTCGGAACGATTTATTCGATTCGCACAAAACATTTATATATATATATATATATATATATATATATATATATATATATATATATATATAGTAACGATTCACATTTTACCTGGAATCACTACTAGTTTAAAATTTAAAAACACTTACAAAGCCCCCAAGCATTAAAAAAAATTATTTCAACAACATACCACGAGGGCTTACAGCCTAAATACTATCGTACCGTGGGTATTGACAAGGAGGAAAGAGGCAACTTGTTAATTCTGGACTTGAAGGTTTGGAGGTTCGGAGGAGAAGGAAAAACATGTGACGGCAAGGAATTCCACAACTTGGGAGTCCTCGGGACAAAAGATCGGGCATAACAAGATGTGCTATGTCTGGTGACCTGGACAGGAAAAGGGTGCATTCGCTCTGTTCACCTGGTAGATCTGTTGAAGGCAGCAGGTGGAGGAACTATGGAAGAGAGCTCCTCTGAGCAGTGCCCGTGTAGATATCTATAAAAGCGAGAGAGAGGTCACCAACGGCACGTCGGTGGGCAAGGAATGGCAGCCTTTGGGTGAGGGTAGGTCACCGATGAGACGTATAGCTCTCTTTTGAATGGAGTCCAGGATAGCGAGTGTGGAAGCGGCAGCTGCGCCCCAGATGTGGAAGCAGTATTCGAGGTTTGGTCTTATTTGTGAAGTATATAAGGCATAGAGATTAGCTGGCGAAAGGTATTTGCGGGCCCGGAAGAGGAAACCTAATTTCTTAGCAGCCGCTTCTGCGATTGATGTGACATGTTGGTGCCAATTGAGATGTCGATCCACAGAGATGCCAACAAGAGAAAAGGACTCATTACTTTGAATAACTTGGTTGTTCATTATAATGGGTCTAGGGCTGGTGTATCTCTTATGAGAAAGAAAGCAAGATTGATATTTGGTGGGGTTGAATTGTACAAGATTTCTACTTCCCCAGTCTAATATTTTTTGAGATCCACGGAGACAGAACCCTCCATGAGTCTGCGACCCTCATCTGAATGGGCTAGAGAGATAGGCTTAGAATATTGTATATTTGAGTGGAGAGTAATGTCGTCCGCGTAACTGTGGACTGGGTTGGATGTGCTAGAGAGAAGGTCATTGATGTGGCGAAGAAACAAAGTAGGGGCTAAAGCTGAACCTTGAGGAACTCCTGAATTAATTGGATACAGTTTAGAGGAATGGCCATCCACGACAACAGAAATGCTCCGGTTGGAGAGGAAATTTGCTGTCCAGGTACATAATTTTGGTGGTATGCCATAGGCCGGAAGTTTATTAAGCAGCGCTGCGTGCCAGACCTGATCGAATGCTTTGGATATGTCTAGAGCGACAATCTGGGATTCACTGTGTAGTTCCATAGACATGTTCCAAGAATGGGTGACAAAAGAAAGGAGATCGGCAGTCGATCTGCGCTGACGGAATCCATACTGCCTGTCGTGGATTAGACTGTGTTTTTCAAGAAATTTTAGTAATTCTGTGTTTATATACTTTTCTATCACTTTAGAGACGACTGAAAGGAGAGAAATAGGGCCGTAGTTGCTAGGAAGGGCTTTGGATCCTTTCTTGGGGATGGGTTGTACTCGAGCAGTTTTCCAGTTACTAGAGAATATGCCTCTATTGTAAGATATCTGAAACAGACGAGTCAGGACAGGAGCAAGTTCTGGTGCGCATTTTTTGAGAACAATTGCTGGGATCTCGTCAAGGCCAGAGGCTTTCCTAGTATTAAGAGAAGAGAGCATATTTTGTACCTTTTTAGTTTTGAAAATGATATCCGTCATTTTATGCGCGATGTTGGGGACTGTTGGTGGTTGAACATTTGGAGGTGGGTTGAGAGTAGAATTGCCGGCGAACAACGAAGCTAAATAATACCAAAATAATAATAAAATAATACCAAAATAATACCAAAAACCATGTCTATAATAAGTACTTCAAGTTTTTGATTTCAAAATTATTTTGATGCAAAGTCGCTGAATCTTCCGTAAACCCCTTTACTGCATTTTTAATTTGTACGTTGAAATTCAAATATCTAAAGACGCAATATAGCTTTGTTAGTAAATAATGCGTCGCATTTTGCTGAAGGAATATTTCCAAGAAATAAATATCGTTGATACTGTCTCTGTAATTTTCCGATCGGTGATGTCACCCAAGAACAACCGTTTGAACCGTTGCACAAAGTTCCCGGCAAAACCTTCAACTGTAGACACGGGAGGTGAGGCGTCAGGAAAGCGGGGTGAGAGCTGAACGACACAACACGTTACCTCGGGGGAGACACAGCCTGGCGCTTATCGAGTCAACACCTTTTAGTTACGGTGGCTAAAAATTATCTTAAAAGAGATCGATAAAATCTCTTCTGTTGTCTATACTATCAAATAATAATTGTCAGTGATTATTTGAAGTCATCTGAGCGGTTTTCTAGTTTAAATAAAAGTTGTGGTTAGCATAAAAACGCGAGTTAAGTTGTAGTTCTTTGTTTCCGACCCGATACATTTCTTACGTTAATCAGAAAAAGTTCCTGCGTCTTATCGAAGCTTGAGTCAGTTAGCAGTGAATTTCACTTGAGCAAGTTCACGTTTTAATTGCGATTTGCAAAGTTTCCGTCAAGTGAATTCAGAACATCGACATAGTTGTCAAATGGTTTCCTAGTATTGGGGCAATAAATCCACCAGCCCAATAACCGCCAGTGGAAAGTACCACTCATTTTCTCCAGCTTCTCTCTTGTTGGAGTCTGTAAACCTGTCTCAGGCCCTCATAGTTGATCCCACTTGGAAGGCATCTTTATAGGGTCATCAGGTAACTCAATACAGGAACACTTGGTGAGTCTGTGTAACTCTTTTTCTCTGAACTGGCAGAATTTTTCATGCAGCAATCTAATATCTGAAGCCTTATAACTTGAACTTTCCAAAATAACGTAAACAAATTCGAACTTGAATAGTGTCAGCGAAATGCTTTAAAAACAACTGTAAATTTCCTGTTTAATCTGTTGAATCTTGTCTGTGAATTTAAACATATAGTTGTTGAAATTGTAATTAGCAAATTTTGTCTGTAAAATATCTAACTGTATATCTGTACATTCTTTTTAATATCTCTTATTTTCAACAATTAATGCAGAAATTTCACGTAGGAATATTTTTTTAATGGAGCCTCACTCAAAGCACTGGCCAGTTAACTAATTGAAGAATTAATAAAATTAATTGACAAACGTCAAGTGATTTACCTAATAATTTGTGTTTGCCTTTGAGCTGTAAAATACAGCATTTCATTTTACATATGAAGCTCAAGTGGCTAACATTAGTATTTTAGTAACATGCAACCATCTTTATCTTATTGTTTTGTCATATGTAAGTGAATTGATAATATCTTTTTCTTGAAGCTCTTGCTGTTTATCTGATTTTTATTTGTGTGCAATTAATGTTTATTTGATATTTACCAACCATTTTTATTTCATTTTGTTTGATATTCCAAATTTAATTTATATGAATAAATTTATATACTTTGTTACATTACCATATCTGTTTGATTAAAGAGAAATTCCTCCCTAATATATGCTTTCTTTTGGCGTCTGCATCCTCAATTTATTTCTTACTAACGATTATCTAGATATCTAAATTTCTATATTACCCGGCACTAGTCTGGGGCGCCCACAAATATAGGACTCCAGGCAGTACGAAACAAACAGAGAAAGAACGTAAGTATCCAACTACATGCAGATCTGTCAACCTCCTAAAAGTATTGCTAATCTTAATAAATTTGATAATTTGATAGATAGCTATTTTAGGGTAGGGTGTTATAGGCAATCGTGACCTCACTATTGAGCAGATCTATATCTACCTGAGGTCAATCACCATATACCACGGTTCTAGTTTTTCTTTGAAGGAGGTAACAATATATATATATATATATATATATATATATATATATATATATATATATATATATATATATATATATATATATATATATATATATATATATATATATATATATGTGTGTGTGTGTGTGTGTGTGTGTGTGTGTGTGTGTGTGTGTGTGTGTGGATAATACGCAATAGGCAATCATTAATTTTGCTATATTCCATCTAGAAATGCTTCAGCAAGCCAACTATTAAAATAAACACAAAACTATGAAGACAGACTGGTAAACATTTTAAAAAAACACAATTATATTTTCTTTCGTCTCAGCTCTGTGCCTTACAGGTATCACAAATACTCCGCCATGGAGTAATAGCAATAATAGATTATATATATATATATATATATATATATATATATATATATATATATATATATATATATATATATATATATATATTTAAATGAGCGCGAGCTAAGATCTCTTTAATTTCAAAAATAATCTTTCATTATTTAAGTACACAACATGCGTCGCTCGCGATATTGAATTCATGAACGCTTCATCTATCCCACTGTATTCTACCCGTGAAGCCCTTTATGTTGATACCCATACGAAGGGGGTTGTAAATTAAAATATATATTTCACCACCTTGCATCGGTCGCCATCTTAAAACTATAAAAGTTCCACTTAGCCTACTGTATTTTACACGTGGAGCCCTATAATTTTATACCGATGTCAAGGGGATTGTGAGAAAATTTTGATAATAACAGATAGCCTATGTTGCACTATCACCTGACCTATACACGCCCAATATATTTCCGCTCAATTCCGTAAGGGCAACTGGTTATAAATTGACTTGCAAGTTTGAGTCTTAACATACTAACAAACAAACGAACCAACATATTAACAGGCGAAGTTAAATAAAAACTGGTAAAAATGAGCAACATAAGATAATTATTTTTAGCGAATTTGCATTAAGAAAAATTTGTTATAGAGAGGTCACGACGAAAAGCTTTTGAAAACATTTCTTCAGATGAGCGCGAATGTGGGTCCCTAGAAACCAAAACCAAGGTTTATATATATATATATATATATATATATATATATATATATATATATATATATATATATATATATATATATATATATATATATATCCGAACGATAACTCAAAAAATACTAAACTAATTTCAATCAAACTTGGCAAAAATCTTGTTTGGGCGAAAACCGAGGTCGAGTTCGTTGATCAGCTTTTATGCTCAAGTTTTTCCTGTAGAAAATCGGGGAAAACTTTTTGAAAACGCTATATTTGTGTAAGGATCAGCGTAACTAGAATGAGACTTTACATGTGGCTAGAAATAGTGCAAACAATAATTTAGAGTTTTTCCAAATTAAAAATAAAATTCCAAAGACATGCGTTGAAACGACTAATTCAATGCCTGACAGACAGGCTAGTTAGCTGCCACGCGTAGATTAATTCATACATCAGGTATAAACCATACATCAACGGTAACCAAACTAAATATATATATATATATATATATATATATATATATATATATATATATATATATATATATATATATATATATATATATATATATATATATATATACCAGGCATAAAACATACTACCCGAACCAACAATCGTGAAATATCGGCCGCAATGATAAAATGATAGACGACATGAAATCAAAAATGTGCAAAGTAATTCTTATTTAACTGGGGAATTCAATGAATTGAATTAAAAATTAAATAAATTAAAACATACTATATTTGTAGCTTTACTAACGGACCCAAATACAGTTTTAGCGCAGCATAGTATATTTTGCTGTCGCATAATATAGCAGAAGTTTAAACAAAATCAAGCCAAGTCCTTATAAAAATGATTCTAAAGAAGTCTGGACGCAGCAAGTGCGTTATGGTAGTGAATTTTCATAGAAATGATCTGGCACGAAAGATTTTTTTATAACTTTTTTTTCTTTTAACCTAGAAATATAGATTTTGGTATATAGTTTTCTTTTAATGTCGTAAACTTACGTAGCAAATTTGGTTACCATAGCTTTCCTATTTTTTGAGATAAAAATTTTTTCCGAAAGAAAACCCAAAATTTTCCTGGAAAACCTGGTCCGATTTTTCTGGCTAACGAACTTATCCAAGCCACTTACAAAAGAAAGGCACATGCTAAATTTTATCAAAATCGGTCCGTGATTTTTTGATTTATATATATATATATATATATATATATATATATATATATATATATATATATATATATATATATATATATATATATATATATATATATATATATATATACATATATATAAATTGAAACTGACCTCGGATATGGGTTCTAGGAGTCCTAGATCGCGCTCATTTGAAGAAATTTTTTCTAAGAAAATTCACTAATAGCTTTTATATCTTTAAACTTAAACATAAGACCTAAACAGTCGTGGGATGTGTTTCAATGGTAATTCTACTAATTCTGTAAATAATAATTGTTACGTGCGCTTTGAATATAATATCCCGGGCATGAAGCCGATCTAAAGTATCACGCAAATAAAGTTAGTTGACCTGTGCCTAGGCGGCGCAGGGGGTTTCGCGCTTGCCTCCTAAGCAGAAGGTTACGCGATCGAATCCAGCCTGATGAATGTATTTTTTTTATGTTTTATTTTGACATTTGGAGAAACATTAGTGCGCAGATTTCATACGTTTTGAACAAAAGCTCCTTTTTGTTTAAAACCTAAAAAAGTTTGTCACCTTTGAGTCTGAAATTATACTTTTGTTATTGTTGATATTGATATTGAAAAAACCGGTTTGATTAGGTTAACTAAAACGAAATCATACCGGCGATTAATAAGGAAAAATAACTGCTACGTTTATAATTTGGCAGATACTTTACTTTTCTAAATATGAATTAAGTTTCCCTCTGGAAATCTTCTGTATAACTTTCATGAAATTTGTAATACAATTTTCTTTTAAACAGACTTACATTATCTACAGATATGGCAAAATTTAGTTCTTTAGCTTCATAGAAAATTGAGTTTTGGACATTTTTCCAAAAGGAGTTAGAACGCAAGATTTTTTTAATAATAGAGAGATATCGATGGTAATACTTTCGAAAGAATTCTTCAAACGTGCGCGTACTAGGACCTCTAAAATATATCTTCAATAACTGTGTAAGTTTAAAGCAATAACTTTACTAATATACCGTATAAGAATAGTGTACAATTCTTATGAAAATTCGCTACTATAACGCACTTACTGCGTCCCAACATTTTTTTGGGCCTGTTTCCGCGACAATGGACTGACATGACTTTCAAACAGTATCATATTATTATCGTTTAGAAATGTTTAGGGATATACGAGGAAGTACTGAATAGTAATTAATCTACAATAGAAAATGCATTTGTTTTTTAAACATTTTGGCGAATTTTCTGATAAAAAATCGCTAATGAAGAGATATTCTTTAGGAAATAAAAAGAAGAAAAGATACCTTCTAAAATCTATCTTCAAGGTATGTGTAAGTTTAAAGTATTAACTTTACTAATATGCCGTATAATATTACTGGACAATTTTTATGAAAATTCGCTACCATAACGCACTTGCTGCGTCCCGAATTTTTTTATGTCATTCAGAATACATTGTTCACTTACTTCCACATCTGTATTGCTAGCTAGGCAAACCTGTCGAGTAATTACTTGCAGATAATTATTTCTTGTATTTTTGTATTGGTTTAAAATCCTGCTAAACTGGCCTTCTGATGGTAACACTTCATTGTTTTGTGCCAATATGCAATCTGTGACTAAAATAAAAAACACTCGTTAGTTAATATTTCTAATTAGAATGTGTTAGAAAATGTATTATTTAGAAGTAATATATATATATATATATATATATATATATATATATATATATATATATATATATATATATATATATATATATATATATATATATATATATATTAATTGACACACAGGCATCTATTACACATATACATTTGGAATGAATATTTGGCGGTAATTTGGGGTATTTATAAATACAATACACCTTGCTTCATAATAGTAGTATTTTGGAAATTTCCACTTCTCAGGAAAAACGCAGTTATTGAAAATAGTATGAACTATCTGTTATATCATCAGGATGAGAGGAAAAATTTGGTTTTATTTTTAAAGTATTCATATCCTAAACTGTTCGAAAACGTTTATACAAATAATAATAGAACCTCGGTGGTTCAGGGGTAAGAACGTGTGCCTCTGAACCGAAGGGTACTGGGTTCGATCACAGGGTACTCCTTTCACTTTTTCAGTACAAACTGTAAAATTAACATCAACCGAGGTTGAATGTCTGCACGTTCCGCCCTTCGGAGGGGGCGTAAAGCCGTCGATCCCGTGTCCATGCGATGTTGGGTACGTTAAAGATTCCTACCCTCCTTACAGAAAGGCTGGGGTTCGGCAAAATTTCCAGGATAGTGAGGTGAAACTGCTCCCTGGCGTCGGTGATTGGCCATAGTCGCGGAAATAGGCCGACGTTAATGAAACAAAAATAACAACAACAAACAACAAATAATAATAACTTATGGGCTTTTTGCTGCAAACTGCAGTAGATTAGACGTGTCAGAATAAAGAAGAAGAATGATTACACAAGAAAAAAAATCTCAAGCAATAGATATCTAAGCCTACAAAAATTAAAACCAATATCTTGAAATGTCAAAAAATTATAAAAACTTAAACAACTAATGTTTTCATAGAGCTTGGACAGGACACAGCCTAATCTAGCTTATATCGGAGTTTATCAAAACATTCGAATAAGTAATTTTGATTTGTAATTGTGTGTAGCTATGAAAATAGTTGTAATGGTTGTAATAATTGATTGCATTAAACACTATTTTTAAGTAATTAATTGTATTGTTCGTAATTTTTCTAATTGAATATGGAAATCTTTACCAACAATGAACTAACAGACATGCATGTTATGTATTCACGCGCTTTTGGTAACTGTTATGAGGCGAAACGACTGTATGAAGAAGCCTTCCCAAATCGGAGAATTCCAGACAGAAGGATGTTTCAACGGATTGACATCCGTCTGCGAGAAACAGGTACATACTTACATTATCTAATACATCCATCTGTCTCTTTCGAATATACATATATTTTAGCAGGTACCCTTAATAAAGTTACTGCTGATCGAAGCAGACCACGAAGTGCACGAAATCTTGATTTTGAAGCCGCTGTTCTGGATGAAATTGAACAAAATCCAAAAATAAGTACTAGGGAAATGGCCAATCATCTGGGAGCATCCAATGCAACGATATGGCGAGTTCTTTACGACCAATAATTGCGTCCATATCACATCCAACGTGTGCAGGCACTATCGCCTGAAAGATATTTTATACCTCGACTACAATTTTGCCAATGGTTTCTTCAACATAATAATGTAGAGAACTTGTTGAATTGTGTATTGTTCACTGACGAGTCGGGACTTAGGCACGATGGGATCGTCAAACAGCCATATTTGGGCTGACGAGAATCCCCAGTCAGTTTTTAAAAGGCATCATCAACAGCAATTTTCCTTAAATGTATGGGCTGGAATTGTAGGGTGTAATTTGATAGGACCATCTTTTTTTACCTCACAGACTTAATGCTACAACTTATCTTGAATTCCTGCAAAACCAACTAAATGGTTTATTAGAAAATGTACCTCTTGACATAAGACATAACCTGTGGTTTTTACATGGCGGAGCCCCCCCCCCCCCCACATTTCACCCTAAATGTCAGAAATTACCTAAGAAATACTTCTGGACGCAGATGGATCGGACGCGGTGGACCTCAGCCATGGCCGGATCGATCCCCTGATTTAAATCCTATTGACTTTTATTTATAGGGCCATCTCAAAAGTATTGTTTATGAAGCAAGATGTTGATGATCTGCAGCAAAGAATTGTACTTGGATGCGCACAAATTAGAAATACACCAGAAATATTTCACAGAGTACGACGGTGTATGCTCCGCAGAATACGAAATTGTATTGAAGTGGAGGGTGGCCATTTTGAACATTGATTATAGTCAGGTATCTTAAATGTTATAAACTTTTTATTTAGTGTTTTATTTGTTGTTAAAATTTGCAGACAATACAATTAATTACTTGAGAAAAATTAATTTTTGAGCGACATCGACATGCAAAAATTGAAATATCTCGAAAATGGTGTGTCTGAAAGATTTGGATCAATATACATTTTTGCTTACAATTGATAAGAGCTGCAATATAGCTATACGGTAGGTCGATATTACTGAGTGTCAGCAAATTATAGCCAATTGAATGCATTCATAGTCTTACAGGTGGCGCCCTCTACCAGCAGTGTTATTAACAATAACATATTTATATTTATTGCCCTAAAAACCCCCCGCATGCCAACTTTCACGCCAAAATTTTAATTTGACTCAGACTTATTCGTGAAAAACTGACTAAAATAGATAACTTTAACCCGCTGTATTTAAAAAACTAAGCATTTGCGGACCCATGTTTATATAAAAAAATAGTCTTATTTATTTATGCTGAATCTGCACCTGTAACATAGACCATCATTTTTGAAACACCCTGTATACGTATATGTCTGTATCACACCGATAACTCAAAACATAATTGGCCGATTTTGCTTAAATTTTTTGAGTACCTTCCTTTTGCAAGTGGCTTGGTCTAGGTTTTCCCGTAAAATCTTGGTTTTCTTTCGGAATAAAATTATATCTCCGAAAATAACAAAGTAAGGACACCCAAATGGTGTACGCGTATTTGTATTATAAGGAGTGAATCATGTACCAAAATTCAGCTCTGTAGCCTTAAAGACAAAATAGTTGGTCATTTAAAAAATTGGGGTTTTCCTCATAACGTCAAAGTCGCGATATGATACTTAGAAATGGGCAACATTTAGGCAAAGAATCTGAAACAACTACGGATTATTAACACTAAATGAGTGGTAGACACGAACCAACGTGCCGCCACCTAGTTGCGGAACCAAGTAGTATGTTGTCACGCCAGCTCCAAATAACACAAAGTGTTAAAAAATAGAGACTGTATACAACCAACTAACAATTTAGTAAATTGTCAGCCCTGGTCCATTTCTACTCTAATATAGGGACAAAATATGTAAGGCTAGATGTATTCTCGCCACAATTAGAACCGTAGACCGGTTTCGCTCTAATTAGAGCTCTTCAGTACGGCATACTAATTGTAGCGAAAATACACCTATAAAGTAATACGACTATGGTAGCCAGCCTACCAACACTAAGTGAGTGGTAGACACGAAGCAACGTGCCGCCACCTAGTTGCGGAACCAAGTAGTGTTGTCACGCCAGATGCAAATAACACAAAGTGTTGGTGGTGGTGGTAAAAAAGATGGTATGGCCTCGACGGAATTGTCATTAGCCACAGATTTTTTAACTTCTCGTTTGAGATTTGTATTTTTTCCTTTATTATGTCTGTTATTTTTAATAACGTAAATACAATCTCAGCATGTACACACTTAATTACGCATACCTACACACAAATGCACGTATATATTTTAAAAAAACTCGGGACGCAGCAAGTGCGTTATGGTAGTGAATTTTTATTAAATGCTTCAAATTTAAATAACTCAATTTTCTATAAACTTAGAGAGTTTAATTTCAATACGTAGTAAGGTTTTTCCTAAGGCAAGATATCCCCAAAATTTCATTAAAATAACTTTGTAATTTTCGGAGAAAAAAATTTTTTCGAAAGAAAATTTAAAATTTGAGTAACTCAATTTTCTCTAAACTTAGAAAGTTGAATTTTGGTACGTAGTAAGGTTGAGGCAACATATATGGTAAATTTCATTGAAACAGCTTTGTTACTTTCGGAGAAAAAAAATTTTTTCGAAAGAAAACTCAAAATTTTTCCGGAAAACCCCGTCTGATTTTTCTGGATAACGAACTCATCCAAGCCATTAATAAAAGACAGGCACTTGCCAAGTTTCATCGAAATCGGTTAATTATTTTTTGAGTTATCATATATATATATATATATATATATATATATATATATATATATATATATATATATATATATATATATATAAACATATAAAAATTAAACCTATTTACAAATGAACTTTAATAAGATATTATGCTGTGACAATACCTCTCTCAAGCACCCTAAAATATAATCAAAATGTGCACAGTTATATATGTTTTATTTCTTTTTCCCTTGTCTTAATACACTACATATTTTATGACAATCGATTTAATTTACTTATTTGATTTCATAAATAGTCGGTTAATAGTGACTTGGAATGAAGTAGACACCACATCTTCAAACATATTAAGAGAATATGAGTAAATCAACAGCAACTGGGAATGAATTCGGTCAGTCGCCCAGCCACGTGGTTAAAAAACACTGTTTGTATGAGTCTATGAGTGGTTACAACTCTAGATCTAAATAAAAGGACTGTAACAGCGGCAGCAGCAGAAGTCAATGGAAGGTTGGTGAATGAATCTCATGAGTCAATAAGAAAAGCATTGACTAACCAACAGCAACCACATACTTATGATTTAAACATGTTTCAAATTTGAATAGCTCAATTTTCTGTAACCCTAGAAAGCTGAATTTTGGCACATAGTTAGGTATTTTCCAAAGCAATATGTAGACCAAATTTTATCGAAATTTTCGGAAAAAAAAAATTTTTTTGAAAGAAAACTCAAAATTTTCCCGGAAAACCCCGTCAGATTTTCCTGGCCAACGAACTCATCCAAGCCATTAATAAAAGAAAGGCACTTGCCGAGTTTCATCTAAATCGGTTAATTATTTTTTGAGTTATCAGACGGATACATATATATATATATATATATATATATATATATATATATATATATATATATATATATATATATATATATATATATATATATATATATATATATATATATATATATATATATATATATATATATATATATATATATATATATATATATATATATATATATATATATATATATATATATATATATATATATATATATATATATATATATATATAAGCATATAAAAATTCAAACTGACCCCGGATATGGGTTCTAGGGGTCCTAATTCGCGCTCATTTGAAAGAATTTTTGCAAAATCTCACCATCGATACCTCTCTATTAGTGAATTTTTTTAATAAAAATTCACTAATAATTAAAGTTTAACATTTTCTTTTACACTAAGTATTTACAAAAATACACACATATATACATACTTACATACACGTATATACACATATTTATTATAAATAAGAAATATTTTTTTTCCTTTTTTTTGCATTTGTTTTTTTTTTTGCTGTATTTTTTAATTTGTTTTTTGTTTTTTTTTGTTTTTTTTGTTTTTTTTTGTTTTTTTTTGTTTGTTTTTTTTTGTTTGTTTTTTTTGTTTGTTTTTTTTTGTTTGTTTTTTGTTTTATGTTTTTTGTTTTTTTTTTTGTTTCTTTTTTTTTCAATTTATATAAGGATTAACAGGGACACTTTAACGCCTAGGGGCCCTTCAAGGCATCACAGACAGTTAACACAAAGTGTAGAGACTGTATACTACCAACTAACAATTCAGTAAATTGTCAGGCCTGGCCCATTTCTACCCTAATACGGTTCTAGTTGTTGTGAGAATGCATCTAGCCTTACATAGTTTGTCCCTATATTAGGGTAGAAATGTGCCAGGGCTGACAATTTACTGAGTTGTTAGTTGGTTGCATACAGTCTCTATTTTTTATCACTTTGTGTTATTTGGAGCTGGCGTGACAACATACTACTTGGTTCCGCAACTAGGTGGCGACACGTTGCTTCGTATCTACCACTCACTTAGTGTTGGAAGGCTGGCTACGATAGCCGTAATAATTTATAGGTGTATTTTCGCTACAATTGGTATGCCGTACTGCAGAGCTCTAATTAAAGCGAAACCGATCTACGGTTCTAATTGTGACGAGAATACATCTAGCCTTAACTACGGATTATGTAAAGACAATGTCGCAAGAAGAGTGTTCAGCAAACCGCTAGGTTTCATCCTCAACCGTCATTGTCCTTCATTTTACTCAAATATTTCCAGAAATTTCATTTCAAATACACCCTTTCTCTGATGATTTGGCAGTAGTTTTAGTGAAGTTGATGGTTTAACAGTCTATAATTTTTAGCTAATTTTCGTAGAAAAAATTCGTTATTGAGGAGACCGCGACTTTTGAATTTTAAAAAGATTTCTTCAATTGAGCGCAAACTAGGCCCACTAGCATCCATATCCGGGTTTAGTTTCAGTTTTTGTCTGTTTAGATATATACAGGGTGACGCATTTCTATGGTAATGCCCAATATAATTGTTATTATGCAAGATACGAGGAAAAGTTGTATACGTTAATTATAGGGTGTCTTGAACTGCATCTTATAAAATTATTTTGATAATCACATGGTGGTCCATAAGTCGTTGGTGATAATTGCAATTGTTTTTCGAACACCCTTATATTATTGCATTTTTTATCAAAATATGATGCATATTTGTAAGAAAAAATCGAGAAGCAGTAAGTCCGTTTTGGTAGCGAATTTTCACTAAATGCTTCAAATTTCAATAACTCAGGTTTTTATTAACCCAAGGTTTGTTGGCCAAAAAACCAGTTTTCTCAGAAACATTTTAAATTTATTTTCCGAAAATTTTTGTACTTTTCAAAGAGTAAGTTATTTTGATAAAATTATGTACATTGTTTTTACTATATAGGTTATACCAGTAATCAGATTGATGCTTGTTTGTATTAAAGAGACATATTTGATATTAATTTTTTTAATGAAAATTCTCTTCCATAACGCACTTCCTGTGTCCAGACTTGTTTTTGATACTAGTAAAAATTATAGACTCGTTACTTACCAGCTAAGATTGTTAGGGCAATGATAACTTTCATTGTGAATTATTGATTTGCGTCTCTCTGTTAAACGATGTCACTAATTTAAAATTCTGTAGGCATATTTTTTATTTATATTAGGTTCACAAGTCAAGCAGATTTCGTTGACTTTAGATAAAGACAAATTTATTATTATTGGCAGTGCTATCTCTAGAAATGACAACTAATTAGAATTTATGGATTAAACAGAAACATTATTACTATTATTTTTCTACTGAACTATTCCTCGAAACTAAATATTATCTAAGATGTTACAAAGACTTCTTGGTATTTGTTTACTAACACAAAATATACCGAAACATACATTGCGCAAAATTTGTTGATTAGATCACATGTAAAAAGTCTGGACGCACCAAGTGCGGTTATGGTAGTAAATTTTCATTAAAATGTTTTTAATAGCAAATATGTTTTTTTAAGAAAGCAGGCATCAAATTTGGTCACCAGTATAACCTATATAGTAAAAACAATGTGCCACGTTTCATCAAAATAACTTTATTGTTTGAAAACGTACAAAAATTTTCGAAAGTAAACTTAAAATGTTCCCAAAAAAACTGTTTTTTGGTCAACCTTATAGGTTAGTAGCAAACTGAGCTTTTCAAATTGGAAGCATTTAATGAAAATTCGCAACCATAACGTACTTGCTGTGTCCCGAATTTCTTTTCTTACAAACATGCATTATATTTCAATGAAAAACGCTAAAATGCAATAACATAAGGCGTGTCCGATAAAAAAATAAAAATTCTGGACGCAGCAAGTGCGTTATGGTAGTGAATTTTTATTAAAATGTTTTTAATAGCAAATATGTTTTTTTTTGAGAAAGCAGGCATCAAATTTGGTTACCAGTATAATCTATATAGTAAAAACAATGTGCCATGTTTCATCAAAATAACTTTATTGTTTGAAAACGTACAAAAATTTCCGATAATAAACTTAAAGTGTTCCCGAAATAACCTGTTTCTTGGTCAACCTTATAGGTTAATAGCAAATTGAGCTTTCCAAATATGAAGCATTTAATCAAAATTCGCTACCATAACGCACTTGCTGCATCCAGAATTTCTTTTCTTACAAACAGGCATTATATTTCGATGGAAAATGCAAAAATGCAATAACATAAGGAGTGTTCGACTAAAAAAAAAATTATCACCAACGACTTATGGGCCACCCTGTGACTGTAGTAATAATTTTTTAAGATGTAGCTCAAGACACCCTATAATTATTGTATACAATTTTTTTTTTCATATCTTGTATAATAACGGATATATTGAGCTTTATTGATTTTTTACGCAAATTCGACAAAAATTATATACCATTAAGCGATAAACTCTATAGCTAAGACTACTTCCAAGCATCAGAGAAAGGGTCTATTTGAAATGAATCTTCTGGAAACATTTTAGTAAAATGAAGGACAATGACGGTTGAAACTAAGACTTCGGGGTTTTTAAAACATTCTTCTTGAGACATTTTCTTTCCATAGCCCTTATTACATTCAAGTTCTTTGCCTAAATGTTGCCAATTTTGACATTTTAAATCGCGACTTTGACGTTTTGAGAAAAACCCCAATTTATTTTGCTTTGAATGTCTGTAACTTTTTGTCTTTTGACCTACAGAGCTAATATTTAGTAGGTAATTTACTTATAGCGATATAAACCCGTGTACCGTATTTGTTTTACGTTCTTTGTCTAAAAATTCCCAATTATGACGTTTAAAATTGCGAGTTTGATGTTGATTTTTTTAACTGCCTGTAACTTTTTAATCTTTAAATTTAGAGAGCTAAATTTCGGTACATGATTTGCTTTTTATAATACAAACACGCTTGCCAAATTTGGTTGCCCTTACTTTGTTATTTCCGGAAATATGTTTTCTTTTCGAAAGAAAACACAAAATTTTCCGGGAAAACCTCGGCCGATTTTTCTGGATAACTAACTTATCCAAGCCACTTATTCGTTAAATTTAGTCTAAATCTGCCCATTATTTTTTATTGCCTATATTATACTTTTCACAAAAATTCAACAACTTTTGTTTACAATAACTTACCAAGCATTTATTATTAATTACCAAAATTTCACAAAAATTGTATAAAAAATGATTTCTACAATCCTAAAAACATATCCGCGAAAACTTTTCAAATTCAGCCACTATTTGAGAGTGCCTGTACACGGCAGCTTGATTGTTTCGACGAGTAATACAAAGAGCTCTCTAAATGCGTCATTTCAATGGGTACAACCGCCTTTTTACAATTTGTAATATGTGTTACACATAAGAGGTGTTCTATTAAAAAGGAAAAGGTATGTCACCACCGACTTATGGGCCACCCCGTGATTAACAAAATAATTTTATAAGATGCAGTTCAAAAGAACATGTAATGAACGTATACAACTTTGGCTCTTATCTTGTATATAAACAAAAATATTGAGTTTTACCCTAGAAATGCGTCCCCCTGTATAAGTGTAACCAGACAAAAACTGAAACTTACCCCGTATATGGGTTTTAGGAGTTCTAGTTTGAAGACATCGTTTCGAAATTCATAAATTAAGAAAATTTGCTAAGATATAGACTACTAAACCATAAACTCTATAGCTGAATCTACTGCCAAACCATCAGAGAAAGGGTCTATTTGAAATGGATTTTCCGATAATATTTTAGTAAAATCAAGGACACTGATGGTTAAAGCTGAAACTTAAGGCTCTTGACCTTTTTGCGTCAAGGAAACTTAACCATCGTATGTAATATTCAACTAGTTAACCGCATAAAATATTTTGTTCTTGTGCTTTCCTTTGATTACCAGTGGCACCCAAAATTTTTTTCTTTAAATAACTATACATTTTTTTGCTTTTAACGTAGAGATCTGAATTTTGGCGTGTAGGGTAAGTTTGATAGTAGAAACGTATGTGCCAAATTTTCCGAAAGGAAACCCAAATTTTTTCCGGAAAAACTAGTCCAATTCTTTTGGCTAACGAACTTATCCAAGCCACTTACAAAAGTAGGGTACCTACCAAATTTCATTATATATATATAATTTTAGAAATCACTACCCCTTTTTATATTTCCTAGACAAAAACAAAAAACAAATTCAATTAAACAATATTTAGCTTTATATGTCAGTATGGCATTTATTAGACTTCAATCAAATTCATCAAAAGGTTTTCTTTTTATGTTTGTTATTAGATAAATAGTTTAGTAGAACTCATGTTATATGTACGTATTTTAAACTTTTATATTTTTCCAAGTAAATTGTGAACTTTTTTCTTTCCATGTTGTAGCCTTGATAAAGGAATAAAATTTTCCGAAAGCTCGGCGTATAATAAAGAGTTTTATTCTACAACTGACGGCGTTCCCACAATTTTTTGATAAATATATATATATATATATATATATATATATATATATATACAGAGCTGCCCAGAAGTCCAGAATAATTGACTTTATTCGTTTGTTTTTTTATAGAAATTTGTCGAAGATATGACCACATCGATATCTTTTTTTTAAGGAAACATACAACTTGTGATATATCATTTGAAAGCTAATATCTCGTACAGTATGCTTATAAATTTTGGCGCGATTCTGTCAAGCTATTTCAAAATGGCGACTGTTAAAATGTTTTAAAAAAATCCCTTTTTAAATAAGCGGAAATAATAAATCATTGATGTGTTTTTTACCTTTCTAGGTGAGAAATTTTTATTGTTACACGTACTGTCATTTTGTGACATTGTAACTTAACAATACATAGTTATGGTTTATTTATTATTTATTTTGTCAAAAAAAATATAACGAAGCAAAACAAAAAACAACAAAAATGCTGTTTAACAAGGCAAATGCTGGTAATGTCCTCCACCCTCTACTTGGCGTGCTCCCAGTCGATGGTAAAATCCGTCGAGGGAATTCCGAATGGCTTCATCCGGTATGTTATGTGCCTCCAATCTAATTTTGTTTTTCAATTCTTCAATATTATTTGGCCTATTTTAGTAAACTTTTTCTTTGAAATATCCCCAAAGAAAATAGTCTAGAGGCGTTAAGTCTGGGGACCTCGGTGGCCATTCAATTGTACCACGTCGTCCAATCCAGCGACCTGGAAATATGTGATCTAAATATCTTCTCAAATTGAAACCAAAATGCGGGGAGCATCATCTTGCTGAAACCAAATTGTTTCATTAGGTATATCTGGATCTACTTCGTTGGGAAAAATTACAGCTAGAGCAGGCATCAACTCGTAGGTTAAGAAATCCAGGTACCGTTTAGCTGTGAGGTTTCCTTAAAAAAAGAATGTCCCTAAAATTCGGTTATTAATGATACCTGCCCATACGTTTACTTTCTGGGGCCGCTGAGTATGCGCTTCAAATATCCATCGTGGATTTTCTTGACTCCAGAAACGATGATTATATCTGTTAACCACCCCGTTTAAATAAAAAATAGCTTCATCAGAAAATATTATGTTCTGTGGAAACCTATTATTCTCGTCACACCGTCTCATCATCTCTTCGCAAAATTGCAAACGCCTGTCATAGTCATCTTCTAAAAGCTCTTGGACAAGATATAGTTTTTAAGGGTGGTATTTTTCTGCTTTCAAAAATCTTCCAATAGTACCTCTAGATGTATCATGATTTTGAGCCAATGAAACTGTTGAAACATGCGGATTATCCTGCAGAGATCATGCAATATCTAATTTTTCATCGTCGCCTAAAACACGTGGCCGTCCATTCCTAGGCAAGTCCTTTACTGTGCCATGTTCATCAAATTTGTGGAATATTTTACTAACAGGGCCATGTGAAATTTGTTTTTCCGGATATTTAGCATTAAATAAAGTGCACACTTTACTTTGACTTTTTATTTTATCTCCACATCCTAATAATATCAAGACTTCGATACGCTGCCTTTCCGACAAAACCATTTTTGTTTAGAAAATTGTAAAATAATACTTCAGAAATACCTAAATTATTTTGACAGGTTCAAAATGTCACAAAATTACAGAACGTGAAACAATGAAAATTTCTCACCTAGAAAGGTAAAAAACACATCAATGATTTATTATTTCCGCTTATTTAAATAGGGATTTTTTTAAACTTTTAAGACTCGCCATTTTGTAATAGCTTGACAGAATCGCGCCAAAATTTATGAGCATACTCTACGAGATATTAGCTTTCAAATGATATATCACAAGTTGTGTGTTTACATTAAAAAAATATCGATGTGGTCATATCTTTGACAAATGTCTATAAAAAAAAAGAATAAGGTCAAAATGTGAGCATATATAAAACTAGATTGACGTGTCCGAGCGTTTTTCCCAAAAGTTGAAGGTTAAGGGTATATTAATTTTATTCGGGACTTCTGGGCTATCCTGTATATATATATATATATATATATATATATATATATATATATATATATATATATATATATATATATATATATATATATATATATATATATATACACGTATCAGCCCTATCCGAACCGGGTCAAAAGTGATTTTATATAAGCATGCCAACAAACATACCAACCTGTGGAGTTGAATAAAAGCGTGTAAGAAAAACTCTGGACGCAGCAAGTGGGTTATGATAGTGAATTTTCATTAAAATGTTTTTATTGCAAATATGTGTTTTCTTTTTAAGAAAGCAGGCATCAAATTTGGTTACCAGCATAACCTATATAGTAAAAACAATATGCCATGTTTCATAAAAATAATTTTATTGTGTGAAAATGTACAAAAATTTCCAAAAGTAAACTTAAAGTGTTCCCGGAAAAACTCGTTTCTTGGTGAATCTTATAGGTTAATAGCAAAATGGGCTATTCAAATATGAAGCATTTGATCAAAATTCGCTACCATAACGCACTTGCTGCATCCAGAATTTCTTTTCTTACAAACATGCATTATATTTCGATGGAAAATGCAAAAATGCAATAACATAAGGCGTGTTTGATTAAAAAAAAAAGATAATTTGTATCACCAACGACTTATGGGCCAGCCTGTGATTGTAGAAATAATTTTTTAAGATGTAGCTCAAGACACCCTATAATTAATATATACATTTTTTTTCATATCTTGTATAATAACGGATATATTGAGCTTTATTGATTTTTTATAAAAATTCGACAAAAATTATATACCATTAAACGATAAACTCTATAGCAAAGGCTACTGCCAAGCATCAGAGAAAGGGTCTATTTGAAATGAATTTTCTGGAAACATTTTAGTAAAATGAAGGACAATGACGATTGAAATTGAGACTTCAGGGTTTGTAAAACATTCTTCTCGCGATATTTTATTTCCATAGCCCATATTAGATTCAAGTTATTTGCCTAAATGTTACCGATTTTGACGTTTTAAATCGCAACTTTGACGTTTTAAGAAAAACCCCAATTTATTTTTCTTTAAATGCCTATAACTTTTTTGTCTTTTGACCTACATAGCTAAATTTTGGTAGGTAACTTACCTATAATGATATAAACCCGTGTACCAAATGGATTGGATGCCCTTACTTTGTTAATTTCGGATATAATTTTTTTTGAATGAAAAGTTAACATTTTCCGGAAAACCTCGTCCGATTTTCCTGACTAACGAATTTATCCAAGCCATTTACAAAAGAAAGGTACACGCCAAATTTTACAAAATCCGCCCATTATTTTTTGAGTTATCGGTGTGATACATATATATATATATATATATATATATATATATATATATATATATATATATATATATATATATATATATATATATATATTTTTTAATGTCAACAACACACCACGAGGGCTTACAGCCTAAATACTATCGTACCGTGGGTGTTGACAAGGAGGAAAGAGGCAGCTTGTTAATTCTGGACTTGAAGGTTTGGAGGTTCGGAGGAGAAGGAAAAACATGTGCCGGCAAGGAATTCCACAACTTGGAAGTCCTCGGGACAAAAGAGCGGGCATAACAAGATGTTCTATGTCTGGTGACCTGGACATTAAAAGGGTGCATTCGCTCTGTTCCCCTGGTAGATCTGCTGGGGGCAGCAGGTGGGGGAATTATGGAGGAAAGCTCCTCTGAGCAGTGCCCGTGAAGATATCTATAAAAGAGAGAGAGGTCACCAACGGCACGTCGGTGGGCAAGGGATGGAAGCCTTTGGGTGAGGGTAGAGTCACCGATGAGACGTATAGCTCTCTTTTGAATGGAGTCCAGGATAGCGAGTGTAGAAGCGGCAGCTGCACCCCAGATGTGGGAGCAGTATTCGAGGTTTGGCCTTATTTGTGAAGTGTATAAGGTATAGAGATTAGTTGGTGAAAAGTATTTGCGAGCCCGGAAGAGGAAACCCAATTTCTTAGCAGCCGCTTCTGCAATTGATGTAACATGTTGGTGCCAATTAAGATTTCGATCCACAGAAATGCCAACAAGAGAAAAGGACTCATTACTTTGAATAACTTGGTTGTTCATTGTGATGGATCTAGGGCTGCTGTATCTCTTGTGAGAAAGAAAGCAAGACTTAGTTTTGGTGGGGTTGAATTGTACAAGATTTTTACTTCCCCAGTCTAATATTTTTTGGAGGTCTACGGAGACAGAACCCTCCATGAGTCTGCGATCCTCATCTAATTGGGCTAAAGAGACAGGCTTAGAATATTGTATGTTTGAGTGGAGGGTGCTGTCGTCCGCGTAACTGTGAACTGGGTTGGATGTGCTAGAGAGGAGGTCATTGATGTGGAGAAGAAACAAAGTAGGGGCTAAAGCTGAACCTTGAGGAACTCCTGCATTAATTGGATACAGTTTAGAGGAATGGCCATCCACAACAACAGATATGCTCCTGTTGGAGAGGAAATTTGCTGTCCAGGTACAAAGTTTTGGTGGTAGGCCATAGGCCGGAAGTTTATTAAGCAGCGCTGCGTGCCAGACCTGGTCGAATGCTTTGGATATGTCTAGAGCAACAATCTGGGATTCACCGTGTTGTTCCATAGACTTGTTCCAAGAATGGGTGACAAAGGAAAGGAGGTCGGCAGTTGATCTGCGCTGACGGAATCCATACTGCCTGTCGTGGATTAGACTGTGTTTTTCAAGGAATTTTAGTAGTTCGGTGTTTATATACTTTTCCATCACTTTAGAGATGACTGAAAGGAGAGAAATAGGCCTGTAGTTGCTAGGAAGCGCTTTGGATCCTTTCTTGGGGATGGGTTGTACTCGAGCAGTTTTCCAGTTACTAGGGAATATGCCTTTATTGTAAGATATCTGAAACAGACGAGTCAGGACAGGAGCAAGTTCTGGTGCGCATTTTTTGAGAACAATTGCTGGGATCTCGTCAAGGCCAGAGGCTTTCCTGGTATTAAGAGAAGAGAGCATATTTCGTACCTTTTTAGTTTTGAAAATGATATCAGTCATTTTATGCGCGACATTGGGGACTGTTGGTGGTTGAACATTTGGAGGTGGGTTGAGAGTAGAATTTCCGGCGAACAACGAAGCAAAAAGTTCAGCCTTGCCCAGGGCGGTAGAAACAATTTCATCACCTGAGACAAGAGGTGGGAACGTGCTCTTGCAGAAATTATTCCCAATAGACTTAGCAAGAGTCCAGAAGGGTTTGCCGCCGTTGGAGCTTGAGAGGACTTTGTTTTTGATGTGGTTATTAAACGTGTTTTTTGCCTCAGAAAGAATGCGGACATAGCGGTTTCTTGCGTCGTTGAATGCTTGACGACTTTCTTGACTGGGATTGTGTAGAAGCGTTTTGTGAGCTTTGACCTTTTCAAGTCTGGCCTTGTCACAGGATTTAGAGAACCAGGGCTTTTGAGTGGCTGAAGAGGTTTTCTGTGTACGTGGAATAAATAATTCCATGCCAGCTTGGATAATTTCGGTGACGTTTTGTGAGATATCAGAGGGGTCAGGATGAGAGAAGCAGACAGACGCCCATGGAAATGAGGAAAAGTAATCCCGCATTTCGTCCCAGTTTGCGGAGTTGTAGTGCCAAACGATACGTGGGTGTGATGACTGTGTGACCTCGGGTTGCATTGCACAGGAAGCAGTGACCATGCCGTGGTCTGAGCGACCAAGGGGGGCGGTGACTGATATCTTATAGCATTCAGGATTTGTAGTAAGAAGGAGATCCAAGGGATTTGAGCTGTGTGTTGGGATACGAGGAAAGTAAGTAGGTTGCTGAACCATATTGGCCAAAGAATTGCTGACTGCAAAGGCCTCCGCTGCTCTCCCTTGTGGATCGGTTTTTGAAGATCCTAGCCATTCCTTATTATGTACATTGAAGTCGCCAAGAATAGTGACCTATATGTATATATATATATATATATACATATAAAAATTGAAACTGACACCGGATATGGGTTCTAGGGGTCCTAGTTCGCGCTCATTTGCAAAAATGTTGTCAAAATTCAAAAGTCGGGATCTCCCCATTAAATTTTTTCTACGAAAATGCACTAAAAGCGTGTAAAAAAGAGGGTAGTTATGTAAAAGACTTTATTTCATTTGTCGGTACATCATATATAATAACAAGTTCACAGAGACATTAGGAACAAGGAGTCTGGAAGACGCTGTCTAGGACGCCCATCAGAGTATCTCTGGTGATCGTGAGTTTACATGTGTTGTGGATCTGCCTTCGTAAACAAGGCCTCATGTCGCTATATTCACTGTAAAAGAAACGAAATTAGTTGTTAACTAGGTATGTTTTAATGCGAGGTGGGGTAATAGTCAATTATATAACAAGCAGCGGAAGTGAGTCATTTAATTGGTGTAATACGACGAGTGAATACAATAATCGCATAAGATATTAAAATGCTCTCTAATTCGATACTACTTTAATTGATTCCGATATGAAAATTTTCTAAATCCCATTTTGAAATAAAATGATATGTATATATTTCTCAATTTGAAAAATACAAGTCTCCATTAAAATCGTTTTTTGTATGTTTTCTGCTCCTCTTCATTGGGTTTCTCCGTGTGAATCGGCGCCGAAGAAGGCCAAGGTAGGTTTGTTAGCAACTAAAGTCATAGCGACTGTTTGGGGTTTTTTTTAGGATGCACGCGGTATAATCCACATTGATTACCTTCAAAGGGAACAACAATCAATGGCGATTATTATACCAACTTATTGGACCGATTCAATGGCGATTTGAGGAAAAAACGACCGCATTTGGCCAAGAAAAAGCTCTTTTCCACCAAGACAGTGCAATCCGGCACACATGTGTCGTCTCCATGGCGAAATTGCATAAATTGGGTTACGAATTGCTCCCTAATCCGCCCTATTCTCCGGATTTAGTCCCTAGTGACTATTTCTTGTTTCCAAACTTCAAGAAATGGGTCAGCGGAAAGAAATTTGACTCCAATGATGAAATCATCTCACTATACCTATTTTGGAAGGGATATAAAAATGAATAAACACTGGATGAAGTGTATAGAGCTCAAAGGAGACTATGTTGAGAAATAAAATGGTTTTTTTTGTCAAAAAAACTGTTTCATTCAAAAAGTCACGGACTTGTTGATCCGCCCTCGTAGTTACCTACTTTGACAACTTGTATGCAAAAGTGTATTTGAAAACTTAGGCTTAAAAATATTAAAATGTTTCAAAATACCAAAAATACCAAACAAACAAAAAAGTTATTATTATTACTTCCACATCGTCACAACGTGTATGGCATATTGAGGAGTCCTAAGAAGGACGAAACCGATCCGTGTCTCCTCTATATATATATATATATATATATATATATATATATATATATATATATATATATATATATATATATATGTGTGTGTGTGTGTGTGTGTGTGTGTGTGTGTGTGTGTGTGTGCGTGTGTCTGTGAATTACGGTGTTCTCGGGTTGAACCGCAGCCAAATTTTATTAACACTCGACGTTTCGGCTCCTGTTTCGGATTCATTTTCTGGGCGTTAAGGAAATATGAAAGGAAATAAAGTCTAAGGCCTCGATCTGCCTAATCCCCAAATCTCGCTGGAGATCGTGTCTCAGTGTGCTCCACCTTAGATATGAGACAGATCTAATCCATCTAATTCATTAATTGTTGTTGCCCTTACTTAGTGAAACCATTCCATACTAAATACAGATATAAAGAAGACAAACACTTACGAAGCCAGAGAAGTAGTCTCCACATCTGTATTTATGTATATTCCTTTTGAAAATTTGTACATCTTTCGGACAAGTTCGTTGCACAGCTCAATCGGACCATTTCCCCAGCGTATTTCCATAAAAATTATATTTAAAAAATAACAGTTATTTTGGTAAAACTTAGTTTTCATGTAGCCCTTGTATAAACTTTACTATGTACCAAAATCAAAGTTTTTATATTAATGGAAAATCCAGTTTTTTTTTAAATTTTAACAACACACCACCAGGGCTTACAGCCTAAATACTATTGTACCGTGGGTGTCGACAAGGAGGAAAGAGGCAACTTGTTAATTCTGGACTTGAAGGTTTGGAGGTTCGGGGGAGAAAGAAAAACATGTGCCGGCAAGGAATTCCACAACTTTGAAGTCCTCGGGACAAAAGAGCGGACATAACAAGATGTTCTATGTCTGGTGACCTGGACAGTAAAAGGGTGCATTCGCTCTGTTCCCCTGGTAGATCTGTTGGGGACAGCAGGTGGGGGAACTATGGAGGAAAGCTCCTCTGAGCAGTGCCCGTGCAGATATCTATAAAAGAGAGAGAGAGGTCACCAACAGCACGTCGGTGGGCAAGGGATGGCAGCCTTTGGGTGAGGGTAGGGTCACCGATGAGACGTATAGCTCTCTTTTGAATGGGGTCCAGGATAGCGAGTGTAGAAGCGGCAGCTGCACCCCAGATGTGGGAGCAGTATTCGAGGTTTGGCCTTATTTGTGAAGTATATAAGGTATAGAGATTAGCTGGTGAAAAGTATTTGCGAGCCCGGAAGAGGAAACCTAATTTCTTAGCAGCCGCTTCTGCAATTGATGTGACATGTTGGTGCCAGTTAAGATTTCGATCCACAGAAATGCCAACAAGAGAAAAGGACTCATTACTTTGAATAACTTGGTTGTTCATTGTGATGGGTCTAGGGCTGGTGTATCTCTTATGAGAAAGAAGGCAAGACTGAGATTTGGTGGGGTTGAATTGTACAAGATTTCTACTTCCCCAGTCTAATATTTTTTGGAGATCCACGGAGACAGAACCCTCCATGAGTCTGCGATCCTCATCTAATTGGGCTAAAGAAACAGGCTTAGAATATTGTATATTTGAGTGGAGGGTGCTGTCGTCCACGTAACTGTGAACTGGGTTGGATGTGCTAGAGAGGAGGTCGTTGATGTGGAGAAGAAACAAAGTAGGGGCTAAAGTTGAACCTTGAGGAATTCCTGCATTAATTGGATACAGTTTAGAGGAATGGCCATCCACAACAACAGAAATGTTCCTGTTGGAGAGGAAATTTGCTGCCCAGGTACAAAGTTTTGGTGGTAGGCCACAGGCCGGAAGTTTATTAAGCAGCGCTGCGTGCCAGACCTGGTCGAATGCTTTGGATATGTCTAGAGCAACAATCTGAGATTCACCGTGTAGTTCCAGAGACTTGTTCCAAGAATGGGTGACAAAGGAAAGGAGGTCGGCAGTCGATCTGCGCTGACGGAATCCATACTGCCTGTCGTGGATTAGACTGTGTTTTTCAAGAAATTTCAGTAATTCGGTGTTTATATACTTTTCCATCACTTTAGAGACGACTGAAAGGAGAGAAATAGGCCTGTAGTTGCTAGGAAGCGCTTTGGATCCTTTCTTGGGGATGGATTGTACTCGAGCAGTTTTCCAGTTACTAGGGAATATGCCTTTATTGTAAGATATCTGAAACAGACGAGTCAGAACAGGAGCAAGTTCTGGTGCGCAATTTTTGAGAACAATTGCTGCGATCTCGTCAAGGCCAGAGGCTTTCCTGGTATTAAGAGAAGAGAGCATCTTTCGTACCTTTTTAGTTTTCAAAATGATATCCGTCATTTTATGTGCGACATTGGGGACTGTTGGTGGTTGAACATTTGGAGGTGGGTTGAGAGTAGAATTGCTGGCGAACAACGAAGCAAAAAGTTCAGCCTTGCCTAGGGCGGTAGAAACAATTTCATCCCCTGAGACAAGAGGTGAGAACGCGCTTTTGCAGAAATTATTCCCAATAGATTTAGCAAGAGTCCAGAAGGGTTTGCTGCCGTTGGAGCTTGAGAGGACTTTGTTTTTGATGTGGTTATTAAACGAGTTTTTTGCCTCAGAAAGAATGCGGACATAGCGGTCTCTTGCGTCGTTAAATGCTTGACGATTTTCTTGACTGGGATTGTGTAGAAGCGTTTTGTGAGCTTTGATCTTTTCAAGTCTGGCCTTGTCACAGGATTTAGAGAACCAGGGCTTTTGAGTGGCTGAAGAGGTTTTCTGTGTACGTGGAATAAATAATTCCATGCCAGCTTGGATAATTTCGGTGACGTTTTGTGAGATATCAGAGGGGTCAGGATGAGAGAAGCAGACAGACGCCCATGGAAATGAGGAAAAGTAATCCCGCATTTCGTCCCAGTTTGCGGAGTTGTAGTGCCAAACGATACGTGGGTGTGATGACTGTGTGACCTCGGATTGCATTGCGCAGGAAGCAGTGACCATGCCGTGGTCTGAGCGACCAAGGGGGGCGGTGACTGATATGTTATAGCACTCAGGTTTTGTAGTAAGAAGGAGATCCAAGGGATTTGAGCTGTGTGTTGGGATACGAGGAAAGTAAGTAGGTTGCTGAACCATATTGGCTAAAGAATTGCTGATTGCAAAGGCCTCCGCTGCTCTCCCTTGTCGATCGGTTTTTGAAGATCCTAGCCATTCCTTATTATGGACATTGAAGTCACCAAGAATAGTCACCTCGGAGGAAGGATATTCAGAAATCAGATAGTCGGTTTTTTCAGAAAGGTAGTCAAAGAGCTGGACAAAGTTGTTGTCAAAAGGTGACCGGTAAATGCAACAGATGAATTTAGTTGCAGCCCTGAGAGAGAGTTTTATCCATAGTATGTATTTTCTTCCAGCTTCTAAATTGGGGAGTCTGGTGCAGGGTAGATTGCTACGGACGTATGCGCACACGCCTCCATGCAATCTAAAGAAAGTAAGGAGGTCATACCCTGGGAAATTAAGGTGATTATTGGCTGTTTTGGCACTGATTTGGGTTTCGGTGAGGAAGAGGATTTGGGGCCTGTTAGCCTAGAGGAAATGGTGGACGGAGTTCAGGTTAGAATTCAGGCCACATATATTCGAAAAGGATATGTTAAATTTCGATGTTGGCGCCCCCTGTACACCCCTCTCCCGGAGATCCGAATGGAGGGGTATTTTGCCTCCGGAATATTTTGTACAAGGAGGAGCCATCATCATTTTTGTTTATAAGGGAAACCGACTCATACACCAGAACCGGAAACGTCCGTTGGGACTTCACCGGCCCCTTGATGTATGGGGTGGTACCTCCTCGGGCGTGAAAATAATCCTTTACTGTTACGTAAAGGAAAATTCCATACCACCTGCTATGGATTGAATTGGATCAATGTCTACCCCTTTAAAAATAAGATTAATAAAGGGACTATCAATTGTCCAATAGTAATGCTTTTCGACATAGTAGGGGGGATACAAAACATTATCATTTTGTATCCATGCCTATCGTCGTTAAGTTACAAGAATTTGCAAGATTTTTGAAAAATTTACTATATGCTGTTTTTGGAATTTTTTTATTTTAGAATTTCCGTTTCTAGTAAATTCACATAGCCTGCGTAACAGTCGTGTTGCATTTTACCTGCTGTTTATTCTCAAAAAGGTAAATTACCATAAGAACTGCAAGAGAACTACACACGTCACAGTTCGACCCCATAGATTCTTGGGAGCGAAAATGGACAGACAACTGCTCCCCTCAACTCAGAAATCTTCCGTGCATAAGAATGAAACCTCCCGTCTTCGAACAGCACCGTAAAATATGGACATCACTGAACAGAATACGCATCAACCATGGCATATGTGCGGACTCACTACACAAATGGGGTAGGGCGCAATCTGCGAGGTGTGACTGCGGAGTGGAAAAGCAGACCGTCCAACATATGGTGATGGAATGCCCAAATACAGCATATAAGGGAAACTTTGACGACTTCCTGGTGGCAACTGACGCCTCAATTGACTATATACCAAATTTGAATATGTGCTTGTAAATTAGAATAACTTGTAATTTTCTTTGTACACTTTTTTGTATTTTTGTGTTTTATGACATGTGCAGCCATACGATAAATAAATAAATACGGTAAATTATACTTTTTAACTTTTATGAAGAGCCGCAAGTTGCTGAAATTTTGTAATTTAACACAGTCAACAGAAAAGGACACAAAAACACGAATATAAAAGGAACAAAGCTGTTTCATGTCCCTTCTCTAAGGCTATAGACTTACGTGCAAGCTTCTTGTCCTAATGAGTGGCCTTTAACTGAGGTTGCATCGATCCATCTCGTTTCTACATTTTTAAGGCATATACTTCTTTCAATGTCGAAATTATCTATACATGGATTGACCAGTTCTGAAAGGCAAAAAAGCATAGAGGATTTCAGAAAAAGGTCTGTAATATTCAACTACTATTGGCTATTTTGTTCGACAGATAATATGTACCTAGTACAGGGGTTTATATATTATTTTGGACAAAGGTGCCCATGAAATTAGACTTTCATCTTCTCTTTGTCTAATTATGTTTTATACAAAAACTCGCTAAAAAATTCATCCGAATAATAAAAATCTGATTATATAACGGTAAAGTGAAATGAGACTAAAAAAAATTGAAAAAAGTAAAGTCACTAACTAGGATTAGAACTCGTCATGCAGGAGTCAATTGAATTTGATTATATGATGTAGAGAGACTTAGGCCACTGAGCTATGCTCTACATGTGTCTACTAGCAGCTATTTCCCGTAATACATTGGTTCAATGTTTTAAAATTTACACAAAACCATTTCGATTTACAATAGATTTTTTGCTCATATTATAATGCAATCAAGAAAATAACGACTTATACAAATATCTAAAAGCTTGTTAGTCATTTATTGTAGTATTTTTCACTCCTATTCGTACTCAATCAATTTTGAAGTTTTAACTTTCTTGAATCAGATTTAATTAATTAATAATAATAATAATAGAGTTTATTTTCAACAAAAAGCATACAAAGTAAGATACAAAATAAATTTTCAACGAAAGAACATCAACAACAATGTTCTCTGCAATATAGTAATAATAAGGCAAACCAACTGTAAAAACATGAGCGCTAAAAATAAACACCTTTTCCCACAGAAACATAGCTTGTATGTGGGATTTTGGGAATCTATATCAAATCGCATATTAACACAACAAAAAAACAATTATAAATTCAAGTCGCTCTGTACCTCAATCAACAAACAAACCCATCCAACATTGCAACTGGTCACCACCATATATAGGCACATACTCTCACATGAAAATGCATCATTTCATAGATAATACCTGTTATGAACTGAACAGAACTGGCCCGCGTTCCGCTGTATTCTCATTTACACTTTTCTTGCACCCACTATCTCAATTCGCTATACACACACATAAATACACAGCTTTGTTTTCACCACGCACATACCAGTTTTCGCACGCCCATTCATACACTTATATGTGCTCCAAGGCTCCCATATTCACTCACACCACATACCTCAACATGCCCTCACCTACTCTCAATATGCACACACATTCGTATACAAAATAACAGTGCCACACGCTCGTGCACCCAACATTCCATCAATATCAGCACATTTTTCCAATCCTGCTGTTTATGGTGCCATAACCTGTCTATGCACGATTCGATGGACTAGTTCACGTGCAGTAAATATCCACTTTTTAATCTTAGTTTTAAAACTATTATAAGGTTCAGTGCTTCCAATGTCGCCAGGCAGTGCATTATAGAGTCGACCGCAATAAAACAAGTGACATTGCTGCCCCACAGTTTTCCGTGGCCTATTTGTCACTACTTTGTTACTCCTATTACGGAATTCATACACAGGATTACATAGCTCCAGGGTATCATCACATCTCTTGAGATACAATATTGAATTCAGGGCGAATATTTGTTCTAGGTCCATCACACCTGCCTCATGATATACGAGACGAGACGGGCAAGTACGTGCCTTTCGCATCATTAATCTGAGGATCCATCTCTGAGCTACCTTAACGTTTCTTATGTGACACTCTGCAGCTCCACCCCAAGATATAATGCCATATCTCAAGTGACTCTCAACTAGTGAATGATATAATATTTTCATCTGTTTATACTCCAGAATGTTCTTCAGATACTTGAATATATAAACCAAATTTCTCAGTTTTTTCTTCAGAAAATCAGCATGCTTATGCCACCTTAAATTTGAATCTATTATTATTCCTAGATACTTAACTTCCATCGCAGACTTCATTTCCATATTTCTAGATTTATCTATGCTCAAAGACTGATATGATGGTTCGCTATCCACATGGTTCGAAAAAGAAACATAGCATGTCTTATTTACATTAATTGTGAGGTGGTTTTGGTCAAACCAGTTTTTTATTTTGGCGAATTAAAAATTAATTTACCTCCCACTTTTTGTCTTTTAAGATAGAGCGCTGAATTTTGATACACAGGATAAACTTAATGACAGAAACCAGCTAACTAAATTTGGTTGCCCTTACTTTGTTATTTCCGGAGAAATAAAAAAAATCTGAAAGAAAACACAACATTTTCCGGGAAAACCCGAGTCGATTTTCCTGACTAACGAACCTATCCAAGCCGCTTGTAAAAGGAAGGTATGTGCCAAATTTGATCAAAATCGGATCATTATTGTTTGAGTTATCGGTGTGATATATATATATATATATATATATATATATATATATATATATATATATATATATATATATATATATATATATACAGAGTGTCCACGGACTGAGTGTGGGTAAGGTATAAGTGACAAAAAATTTCGAATTAGATTATGATATCTGGGAATCGCTCCTGCTTTGTCTTAAACTGAGATGTTGAGAAAATGAACAAAATCAATTAATATACAGGGTGGTTTATAACTGATGTAATGAAATGTGTTAAGAGTAAACTACCTTCGTTTATGAAGATACCTCAAAAAGTTATTACTAAAAATTATTTAAAATTAAAATTTATGACAGGCTCTCAATTTTCAACAAGATCAGCCTACTATGATTTTTTTTAGTTGCGAGTTTATTTAAATGACGTTCGGCGGCTTCTGAGATTAGGTGTACTTTAAAAAATACTTGAAACTGTATTTAAAAAAGTCTTTACCATAAGTAAACTTGGGGTAGCTTTGCTTTCATCTCAACCAGTAAAAAAAGTAAACTAAACGCACAATTGGACTTTCGAAGCAATAATTGGCGAGTTGCATGGCTACTTGAGCTCTGTCTTGTTGTTCGTGTCCCGGGATACTACTTATTTGGAAAATTGAAACCTAAATTTTATTTGTCACTAACGGCAAGCTTCTGTATTTAAAAATGTTAACAACAGAACAAAAAGTGTTTATTGTGCAGTGCTATGGTTTGGGTGAAGAACATTCTTATCAAGGAGTGATAAGAAAATTCCTTGAAAGCTAGCTAAATTAATCGGTTTCTGCTACTGGTGTAAAAAAAGTTGTTACAAAATTTATGCAAAATACGACCTAAATGGAGAAGACAATGCTGCAGCTGTATTAGCTATGGATTCTGTTAGGCGTTTTCCGAAATTATCATTAAGAAGAAGGGTATTAGAAATTGGCAATATTAGCAAATCGCATTTGCAACAAATTTATCGTACCAACAAGGTAAAACCTTTCAAAGCAAAACTTATACACACTTTGGAAGAAAGTGTCGAGTCAAAACGATTAGATTTTTGTTTATGGTACGACGAGCAATATCTACAAAATCACAATTTTGGCAGAAATATTACTTTTTCGGACGAATCCACTTTCACCACTAATGGGGTGGTAAATTTCCAAAATGCACGGCATTGGTCTATGGAGAATCCAAATTATAGAGTTAATTGCAGAAGACAATGCCATAAAAAAGTAAATGTGTGGTGTGCTGTTTCTTACACTGGGATAATTGGGCCATATTTTTTTGAGCGGAATATGAACAAATACAGTTATCTGGAAATGCTGGAAAATATTCTTCAAGACCATTTGCATAACATGTCACTAGAAGATAGGCAAACAGCATACTTTCAGCATAACGGCCACCCAGCACATGCAACAGGAATCGTTCGAGAATGGTTAGATCGCGAACTTCCTGGGCGGTGGATTGGTCGATATGGGCCAATACCTTGGCCTCCCAGAAGTCCCGATCCTACCTTAATGGACTTAATGGACTTTTATCTATGAAGCTATCTCAAACAGAAAGTCTACGCGGCTCCATTAAACAACGATCTTGATTTGTTGAAACTGAGGTTGAGAGAGGCAATTGACGGTATCACAATTTAACATATTCAAAATGCCTACAAAGCATTTACTAAGCGGGCTGAGTTATGTGTATCGGTTGGTGGCAGCACATTTGAATAATTTCTTTATTTTTAGTTGTTCGTTTTGATTTTTGTTAGCAATAAGTGTGTTGTATTTTACTTATAAATTATTATTTAACATTGCATGGTTACTTACTTTGCGCACCTGCGTTCAGAAAATCACAGGTAAAAAGCTCCATGTTAATAATTTACTTGAAAATTCAAAGTAGGCTAATCTGGCTGAAAATTGAGAGTCTGTCATAAATTTTAATTCTAAACAAGTTTTGTTTATAAGTTTTTGCGGTATATATATATATATATATATATATATATATATATATATATATATATATACGTATCACACCGATAACTCAAAAAATAATAGGCCGATTTTAATAAAATTTGGCACGTACCTCTCTTTTGTAAATGGCTTGGATAATTTCGTTAGTCAGGAAAATCGGATGAGGTTTTCCGGGAAAATTTTGAGTTTTCATTCGAAAAAATTCTTATCTCAAAAAGTAATAAGCCGATTGTAATAAAATTTGGCATGTACCTTCCTTTTGTAAGTGGCTTTGACAAGTTCGTAATTTAGGAAAATCGGATGGGGTTTTCCGGGAAAATTTTGAGTTTTCATTCGAAAAAAATTCTTTTCTCAAAAAGTAATAAGCCGATTTTAATAAAATTTGGCATGTACTTTTCTTTTGTAAATGGATTTGACAAGTGTGTTAGTCAGGAAAATCTGACGAGGTTTTCCGGGAAAATTATGAGTTTGCATTTGAAAAAAAATTTTATCTCAAAGAATAATGGGCAGATTTTGATTTAATTTGGCATGTACCTTCCTTTTGTAAATGGCTTTGACAAGTTCGTTAATCAGAAAAATCGGACGAGGTTTTCCGGAAAACTTTTGAGTTTTCATTTGAAAAAAAATTTTATCTTAAAAAATAAAAAATCTATGATAACCAAATTTGGTAGGTAGGTTTACGATATAAAAAGTAAACTATACACCAAAATTTAGATTTCCATGTTACAAGAAAAAAAAAGTTATAATTAAATATTTTGTGCCAGATCATTTCTATAAAAATTAACTACCATAACGCACTTGCTGCGTCCCGAGTTTTAATATACATAAACTGTTGCATAAATGTTTTTAGCGATAATCCGTCAGATGGCTTTGTTCAAATATTCGTTAAGTTTTGTTTAATTGAAAGGTAAATATTCTTACCAAAGAGTTGCTCCGTTTTAAGTTGACAGAGGTAGCTAGCGGCTTCCTTTGCAGCCCTGAGAGCAAATTGGGCAACTCCAGCGTCCTTGTTGGTCGCGCAGCTGTCGATAGCTTTAGCCAGAGGGTCTAATACATACACCAAATGGTTCTTGAACAAACTGCACACGGTTTCGCTGTCGATGTCAATCTCTCCGGCACGCTTAATTACCTCCACTATAGGAGCCTAATGACAAAATAGAGCTTAAATAAACAAAATCCACTCGTTCCTAAATTCATTTGAACATATTTTTTTTAACTTCAACAACACACCACGAGGGCTTACAGCCTGAATACTATCAAACCGTGGGTGTCGACAAGGAGGAAAGAGGCAACTTGTTAATTCTGGATTTAAAGGTTTGGAGGTTCGGGGGAGAAGGAAAAACATGTGCCAGCAAGAAATTCCACAACTTGGAAGTCCTCAGGACAGAAGAGCGGGCATAACAAGATGTTCTATATCTGGTGACCTGGACAGTAAAAGGGTGCATTCGCTCTGTTCCCCTGGTATATCTGTTGGGGGCAGCAGGTGGAGGAACTATGGAAGAAAGTTCCTCTGAGCAGTGCCCGTGCAGATATCTATAAAAGAGAGAGAGAGGTCACCAACGGCACGTCGGTGGGCTAGAGATGGCAGCCTTTGGGTGAGGCTAGGGTCACCGATGAGACGTATAGCTCTCTTCTGAATGAAGTTTAGAATAGTGAGTGTAAAAGCGGCAGCAGCACCCCAGATGTGGGAGCAGTATTCGAGGGTTGGTCTTATTTGTGAAGTATATAAGGTATAGAGATTAGCTGGTGAAAAGTATTTGCGAGCCCGGAAGAGGAAACCTAATTTCTTAGCAGCCGCTTCTGCAATTGATGTGACATGTTGGTGCCAATTGAGATTTCGAACCACAGAAATGCCAAAAAGTGAAAAGGACTCATTACTTTGAAGAACTTGGTTGTTTATTGTGATGGGTCCAGGGCTGGTGTATCTCTTATAAGAAATAAAGCAAGAATGTGATTTGGTGGGGTTGAATTGTACAAGATTTCTACTTCCCCAGTCTAATATTTTTTGGAGATCCACGGAGATAGAACCCTCCATGAGTCTGCGATCCTCATCTAATTGGGCTAAAGAGACCGGCTTAGAGTATTGTATAATTGAGTGGAGGGTGCTGTCGTCCGCGTAACTGTGAACTGGGTTGGATGTGCTAGAGAGGAGGTCATTGATGTGGAGAAGAAACAAAGTAGGGGTTAAAGCTGAACCTTGAGGAACTTCTGCATTAATTGGATACAGTTTAGATGAATGGCCATCCACGACAACAGAAATGCTCCGGTTGGAGAGAAAATTTGCTGTCGACGTGTAGAGTTTTGGTGGTAGGCCATAGGCCGGTAGTTTATTAAGCAGCGCTTCGTGCCAGACCTGGTCGAATGCTTTGGATATGTCTAGAGCGACAATCTGGGATTTACCGTGTAGTTCCAGTGACTTGTTCCAAGAATGGGTGACAAAGGAAAGAAGGTGTATCACTCAATTGTAATTGCCGGAAAATATACCTTACTTACTATAGTTTACTATAATTTTTAATTTTTAAGTACGTTATTCTATTTATAGAGTACATTTTGTATTGTTCTTAGAATTATTAGAATAATTGTAATAATACAAAATGTCCTCTCTAAATAGAATAACGTACTTAACGATTAAAAATTAACAATAAACTATAGCAACGAAGGTATATTTTCCGGCAATTACAATTGAGTGATGGTGTGGCACACAGCTCTCAACCGTAAAAGTGAAATGTTCATAGATTAATATAGAATAAAATAAAGAAAAAAAACTGAAGAAGCCGCGCATGAGGCGGTGAAACGTCGTTAAATCAAAAACACAAATGTTGTTTTAATTTTTGTCCAAAAATTAAAAAGTTTCCCCGAATCTAATAAATTATAACATAACTCTTTACGAAAAAAACGAACCACGAGTATATATATATATATATATATATATATATATATATATATATATATATATATATATATATATATATATATATATATATGTATGTATGTGTGTATCCGAGCGATAACTCAAAAAATACTCAACTGATTTAAACGAAAGTTAGCACATATCTTCATTGTATTAAGGCCGCGGACGAGTTTGTACATCAGCTATTACGGGCATTTTTTCTCCCAAAAATATTTTTGTAAGTATCAGAGTAGCTGGAATGAGACTTTACATGTGGCTAAAAATAGTACAAATAAACCTAAGTTTTGAATTTTAAGTAATTTGGCACACAATATTTAGAGTTTTTCCAAATTAAAAATTATATCCCAGAGACATGCGTTGAAACGACTTAGTGGTTAAAGTCTAATGAATGACAGATAGAGTAGTTAATTGCCACGCGTAGATTGATTCATACAACAGGTATGAGCCATACATCGACGGTAACGAAACTATATATATATATATATATATATATATATATATATATATATATATATATATATATATATATATATATATATATATATATATTTATATATATATATATATATATATATATATATATATATATATATATATATATATATATATATATATATATATATACCAGGCATAAAACATACAACCCGAACCAACAATCGTGAAATCTCGGCCGCAATTATGAAAAATGACAGAAGACATGAAATTAAAAATTTTCCAAGTCATTTAACTGGAGGATTCAATAAATTATTAAAATAGACTATATTTGTAGCTTTATGAACGGCCCCAAATACAGTTTTAGCGCACCATAGATATATTATGCTGTCGCATAGTATAGTAGAAATGTAAACAAAATCAAGCCAAGTCTTTTTATCTTTGGACCGAAACAGTCGTGGGATGTGTTTCAATGGTAATTCTACTAATTCTGTAATTAATTGTTACGTATACTTTGAATATAATATCCCGGACATGAAGCGGATCTGGAGTAACATGTAAACAAAACGTTAGCTAACGTGTGCTTACATGGCCCAGAGATAGCATCATTGCCTTCTAAGCAGAAGGTTACGCAATCGAATCCAGCTCGATGAATGTATGTTTTTCATGTTTTATTTTGACATTTGAAGAAACAATACTTCACAGATTTCATACGTTTTGAACAAGATCTAATTTTTGTTTAAAACACCTGAATAAATTTTTCATTATAAATATAAACCCGAAAGTTGATTTTTATTTTTCATTGCACTTAGAATATTTTTGTGTGCTCACTTGTAAATCAGTCTGTGCGTTTCCACAAATTTCGTCAACAACTAGCTCCACCGGGTAACTTAATTCAGTTTTGTAGTCCCTCAAAATAACAGCAAGCTTCCCCTCTGGTGCTGATACTTCATTGTTGTCTGCTAAAGCGCATCCAGTTACTGAAATAACAAACAGTACAATGTAATTAATGTTTCTAATTGAAATGTGTGAAAAGAATAGTGTAATTTTATATTAATAACTAAGGTTTCTGAGAAAAAATGAGCGTGAATCCCATATACAGGGTCATTTTCTCTCTTGTGTATGTGTGTGTGTGTGTGAGGATTACTGTATGGCCTCGGAAGCAGGTCAATTAGCCACAAACTGTTGCATTAGACAGACGAGATGTAAGCAAAGCGCTAATTTAGTGAATCAAGCATCAAGCAGCTCGAAGCTAGTAGTTTATGTCTTACAAATTTTTGGTTTATTTTTTTTATTTTTACTTTTTTGTATTATAGACACACACACAGATATATATATATATATATATATATATATATATATATATATATATATATATATATATATATATATATATATATATATATATATATATATATATATATATATATATATATATATATAATACTTTAACAACACACCACGAGGGCTCACAGCCTATGTACTATCGTACCGTGGGTCTCGACAAGGAGAAAAGAGGCAACCTGTTAATTCTGGACTTGAAGGTTTGGAGGTTCGGAGAAGAAAAAACATGTGCCGGCAAGGAATTCCACAACTTGGAAGTCCTCGGGACAAAAGAGCGGGCATAACAAGATGTTCTATGTCTGGTGACCTGGACAGTAAAGGGGTGCCTTCGCTCTGTTCCCCTGGTAGATCTGTTAGGGGCAGCAGGTGGAGGAACTATGAAAGAAAGTTCCTCTGAGCAGTGCCCGTGCAGATATCTATAAAAGAGGGAGAGAGAGGTCACCAATGGCACGTCGGTGGGCAAGGGATGGCAGCCTTTGGGTGAGGGTGGGGTCACCGATGAGACGTATAGCTGAATGGAGTCCAGGATAGCGAGTGTAGAAGCGGCAGCAGCACCCCAGATGTGGGAGCAGTATTCGAGGTTTGGTCTTATTTGTGAAGTATATAAAGTATAGAGATTAGCTGGTTAAAAGTATTTGCGAGCCCGGAAGAGGAAACCTAATATCTTAGCAGCCGCTTCTGCAATTGATGTGACATGTTGGTGCCAATTGAGATTTCGATCCACAGAGATGCCAACAAATGAAAAGGACTCATTACTTTGAATAACTTGGTTGTTAATTGTGATGGGTCTAGGGCTGGTGTATCTCTTATGAGAAAGAAAGCAAGACTGTGATTTGGTGGGGTTGAATTGTATAAGATTTATACTTTCCCAGTCTACTATTTTTTGGAGATCCACGGAAATAGAACCCTCTATGAGTCTGCGATCCTCATCTAATTGGGCTAAAGAGACAGGCTTAGAATATTGTATATTTGAGTGGAGGGTGCTGTCGTCCGCGTAACTGTGAACTGGGTTGGATGAGCTAGAGAGGAGGTCATTGATGTGGAGAAGAAACAAAGTAGGAGCTAAAGCGGAACCTTGAGGAACTCCTGCATTAAGTGGATACAGTTTAGAGGAATGGCCATCCACGACAACAGAAATGCTGCGGTTGGAGAGGAAATTTGCTGTCCACGTACAGAGTTTTGGTGGTAGGCCACAGCCCGGTAGTTTATTAAGCAGCGCTGCGTGCCAGACCTGGTCGAATGCTTTGGATATGTCTAGAGCGACAATCTGGGATTCGCCGTGTAGTTCCATAGACTTGTTCCAAGAATGGGTGACAAAGGAAAGGAGGTCGGCAGTTGATCTGCGCTGACGGAATCCATACTGCCTGTCGTGGATTAGACTGTGTTTTTCAAGAAATTTTAGTAATTCGGTGTTTATATACTTTTCCATCACTTTAGAGATGACTGAAAGGAGAGAAATAGGCCTGTAGTTGCTAGGAAGCGCTTTCGATCATTTCTTGGGGACGGGTTGTACTCGAGCAGTTTTCCAGTTACTAGGGAATATGCCTCTATTGTAAGATGTCTGAAACATTTCATCCCAGTTCGCGAAGTTGTAGTGCCAAACGATACGTGGGTGTGATGACTGTGTGACCTTGGGTTGCATTGCGCAGGAAGCAGTGACCATGCTGTGGTCTGAGCGACCCAGGGTGGCGGTGACTGATATCTTATAGCAGTCAGGATTTGTAGTAAGAAGGAGATACAAGGGATTTGAGCTGTGTGTTGGAATGCGAGGAAAGTAAGTAGGTTGCTGAACCATATTGGCTAAAGAATTGCTGACTGCAAAGGCCTCCACTGCCCTTCCTTGTGGAATAATTTTTGAGGATCCTAGCCATTCCTTATTATGGACATTGAAGTCACCAAGAATAGTGACCTCGGAAGAAGGATATTCAGAAATCAGATGGTCGGTTTTTTCAGAAAGGTAGTCAAAGAGCTGGACAAAGTTGTTGTCAAAAGGTGACCGGTAAATGCAACAGATGAATTTAGTTGCAGCCCTGAGAGAGAGTTTTATCCATAGTATGTCTTTTCTTCCAGCTTCTAAATTGGGGAGTCTGGTGCGGGGTAGATTTCTACGGACGTACGCGCACACGCCTCCATGCAATCCAAAAGAAGTAAGGAGCTCATACCCGAGAAATTAAGACGATTAGTGGCTGTTTTGGTACTGATTTGAGTTTCGGTGAGGAAGAGGAGTTGGGGCCTATTAGCCTGGAGGAAATGGTGGACGGAGTTCAGTTTAGAATTTAGGTCACATACATTCGAGAAGGATATTGTAAATCTCGATGCTGGCGCCCCCTGTACACCCCTCTCCCGGAGATCCGAATGGAGGGGTATTTTAACTCCGGAATATTTTTTACAAGGAGGAGCCATCATCATTTTTGCTTATAAGGGAAACCGACTCATAGACCAGAACCGGAAACGTCCGTTGGGACTTCACCGGCCCCTTGATGTAAGGGGTGGTACCTTCTCGGGCGTGTAAAAAATCCTTTGCTATCACGTAAAGGAAAATTCCACTACCACCTACCATATTGCAAGTATACCACACCAGCCAACTATTAAAGAGCTGACCAGCTTTAGAACTTGCTAGAGCTAGTAGTTTATGTCTTACAAATTTTTGGTTTGCTTTTTTTTTACTTTTTTTTATATTATATTAAAGTCACACACACACACCCACACACAGCTATATATATATATATATATATATATATATATATATATATATATATATATATATATATATATATATATATATATATATATATAAATTATATTTAAAAAATAACAGTTATTTTGGTAAAACTTAGTTTTCATGTAGCCCTTGTATAAACTTTACTATGTACCAAAATCAAAGTTTTTATATTAATGGAAAATCCAGTTTTTTTTTAAATTTTAACAACACACCACCAGGGCTTACAGCCTAAATACTATCGTACCGTGGGTGTTGACAAGGAGGAAAGAGGCAACTTGTTAATTCTGGACTTAAAGGTTTGGAGGTTCGGAGGAGAAGGAAAAACATGTGCCGGCAAGGAATTCCACAACTTGGAAGTCCTCGGGATAAAAGAGCGTGCATAACAAGATGTTCTGTGTCTTGTGACCTGGACAGTAAAAGCGTGCATTCGCTTTGTTACCCTGGTAGATCTGTTGGGGGCAGCAGGTGGAGGAACTATGGAAGAAGGCTCATCTGAGCAGTTCCCGTGCAGATATCTATGAAAGAGAGAGAGAGAGGTCACCAACGGCACGTCGGTGGGCAAGGGATGGCAGCCTTTGGGTGAGGGTAGGGTCACCGATGAGACGTATAGCTCTCTTCTGAATAGTGTCCAGGATAACGAGTGTAGAGGCGGCAGCGGCACCCCAGATATGGGAGCAGTATTCGAGGTTTGGCCTTATTTGTGAAGTATATAAGGTATAGGGATCAGCTGGTGAAAAGTATTTGCGAGCCCGGAAGAGGAAACCTAATTTCTTAGCAGCTGCTTCTCCAATTTGTGTGACATGTTGGTGCCAATTGAGATTTCGATCCACAGAAATTCCAAGAAGTAAAAAGGGCTCATTACTTTGAATAACTTGGTTGTTCATTGCGAAGGGTCTAGGGCTGGTGTATCTCTTATGAGATAGAAAGCAAGACTGAGATTTGGTGGAGTTGAATTGTACACGATTTCTACTTCCCCAGTCTAATATTTTTTGGAGATTCGCAGAGACAGGACGATCCGTGAGTCTGCGATCCTCGTCTAATTGGGCTAAAGAGACAGGCTTAGAATATTGTATATTTGAGTGGAGGGTAACTGTGAACTGGGTTGGATGTGCTAGAGAGGAGGTCATTGATGTGGAGAAGAAACAAAGTAGTGGCTAAAGCTGAACCTTGAAGGATTCCTGCATTAATTTGATATAGTTTAGAGGAATGGCCATCCACGACAACAGAAATGCTCGGGTTGGAGAGGAAATTTGCTGTCCGGGTACAGAGTTTTGGTGGTAGGCCATAGGCCGGAAGCTTGCAGCTGATCTGCGCTGACGGAATCGAAAACAATAACATTTTTGAATTTAGAATGAATATATCTTTCAAAAGAGGTATCACAAACACCCACTTCCAATTTAAAAATTTTGGGTTTGCAAATGTATGTATAAAGTTTGTATTATCATAGTAAATTAATCAATATTTATATAGACATTTGTAATGTAATGTTTTGTAATGTTTAACTTTTTTAAATTTTAAATGCCACTGCTCTTTGTTTTATTTATTAATTATGTTGTATGTGGTATGAGATCATTTCACATCTTTTTGATACCTGCAAAAATTAAATTGGCTTTCAGCCTATGTACTCACCAGCTAAGATTGTTAAAACAAGAATAACTTTCATTGTGAATTATTAATTTGTTTCTTTCTGTTAAAACGATGTCACTAATTTAAGGATTCCGTAGGCATATTTTTCATTTATATTAGGTTCACAAGTCAAACAAACATCGTTGACTTCAGATAAAGAAAATGTATTACACTATCGGTGTTATCTCTGTAAATGGAAACTGACATAAATTAATAGGTTTAACAGAACTATGACTGCTATTATTGTTCCTTAAAACTAATGTCAAAGAGTATTTTATATGTTATAGAATTCTTAGTACCTATTTGTTAATAAACAAAACATTATCTTTTAAATTGAATAGTAATTTAGTTTCTGTTAGCAAATGTTCGTAGAAAAATTTCGCTCAGGCAGAAATAACAATTTTAAAACTAGAAGAATATCAACAAATGTTCACTTTAAATTCCCTGGTTAGAGCCTCTGTGGTTCAGTGGTAAGAACGTGTGCCTCTGAACCGAAGCGTACTGGGTTCAATCCCAGGGTACTCCTTTCACTTTTTCAGTACAAACTGTAAAATTAACATCAACCAAGGTTCTGGCATTGTATTTGAGCAAGTTGAATTTCTGCACGTTCCGCCCTTCGGAGGAGACGTAAAGCCGTCGGTCCCGTGTCCATGCAATATTGGGCACGTTAAATATCCCCACCCTCCTTACAGAAATGTAGATGTTTGGCAAAATTTCCAGGATAGTGAGGTGAAACTGCTCCCTGGCGTTGGTGATTGGCCATAGTCGCGGAAATAGGCCTACGTGAAAGAAATAAAAAAAAACACACACAAAAATACCCTGGAACCCTGGAGACAATGGTATAATGTGTCAGGATCGGTTCAGATGTTTAGATGTTCATACAGACTTAGTAAAAAGTCAGGGAACGGTCGAGTATCTGTTATTAATAACGCTTTTTTTTTTGTAATGACGAATGGTCACAAATAAGCATTTTTTATAACACATTAACTTTTTTCTCACTTCCAGTTTAACAGGAAATGACTCAAACTTAATGTTTTTAAATGGGACACTTGTATTATTTACTATTTTCGGATGCAGGATAAGAAACTACGTTCTGCAGCGTCAACATGTTTTTAGTGAATTTTCTTTAAAAAAATTCACTAATGAGGAGATCCCGACTTTTGAATTTTGAAAAAATTTCTTCAAATGAGCGCTAATTAGGCCCCCCAGAACACATATCCGGGGTCAGTTTCAATTCTTATATGTTTATATATATATATATATATATATATATATATATATATATATATATATATATATATATATATATATATATATATATATATATATATATACATATCACCGATAACTGAAAAAATAATGGGCCGATTTTGATTAAATTTGGTGAATACATTCCTTTTGAAAATGGCTTGGATAAGCCTTTTTTTTAATCAAACATGCCTTATCTTATTGCATTTTTGTATTTTCAATCGAAATATAATGCATGTTTGTAAGAAAAGAAATTATGGAAGCAGCAAGTGCGTTATGGTAGCGAATTTTGATCAAATGCTTCATATTTGAATAGCTCAATTTGCTATTAACCTATAAGGTTGACCAAGAAACAAGTTTTTTCGGTAACACTTTAAGTTTACTTTCGGAATTTTTTGTACATTTTCAAACAATAAAGTTATTTTGGTTAAACATGGCACCTTGTTTCTAATGTATTGGTTTTACTGGTAACCAAATTTGATGTCTGCTTTCTTGAAAAAAAAACACACATATGTTGTATAAAAAACATTCTTATGGAAATTCACTACCACAACGCACTTGCTGCGTCCAGAATTTTTGTAATTGATGTGATAATACCGCAAAACGTTATAAAAGTTCGTAATATGATTTAAACTGAAATAATTGTTCAAGTTGCTCCGTCTACAACTTGACAGTGATATAATCTGTCAACGAAATGTCTCACTGTATTTTGTATCATCTCTGGCGTAATATGGTTGATTTCTTCAGTTATCCGCTCGTGTAATTGTTCCAGATCATTAAGTTATTTTTTTATAGAACTGGCATTTCAAGTGACCCCACAAAAAGAAGTCCAGTGGCGACAGGTCTGGTAAACGAGCTGGCCACTCGATTGCTCCCCTGTGTCCGATCCAGCGGCCAGGAACTATTGTGCCAAATGATCACGGACATTACTCAGAAAGTGTGGCTGAGCTCCATCTTTTTTGAACAAAATATTATCGCTTGGATGATTAGGTCTCATTTTATGTGGGAAAAGTGCTCTAAGTGCTCGTACAATTTGGTTTCTCAATAAATTCAAGAAACCATCACCATTTAAATTTCCGCATATAAAAAAAGGTCAAATTAATTTGTTTTCGACCAAACCAGCCCACACATTCACTTTTTGAAGATACTGCGTATGGACTTCCTCCATCCAATAAGGGTTCTCTGTTGACCAGAAACGACAATTGTGCCTGTTATCCATACCATTCAGATGAAATGCTGCTTAATCTGAAAAAACTATTCCATTCACGTAGTTAGGCAGAGCTTGAATAAGTTCTGTGATTATTTCAGAAAAATTTAGTCTGCGATCTGGGTCATCCTCGGTCAACTCATGGACCACATGCATTTTGAAGGGTTTCATTTTTTCAAGTAAAATGTATTGTCCTATCGATGTTATCTCTGTAAATGAAAACTAAAATAAAGTAATAGGTTTAACAGAAATATGATTGCTATTAATGTTTCTTAAAACTAATATCAAAGAGTATTTCATATGTTACAGAACTCTTAGTATTTGTTAATAAACAAAACATTATCTCTTAAGTTTAATAGTAATTTAGTTTCTGTTAGCAAATGTTTGTAGAAAAAATTCGCTCAGAGAGAAATAACAATTTTAAAAGTAGAAGAATGTCAACAAATGTTCACTTGAAGTTCCCTAGAACCCTGGAGACAATGGTATAATGTGTCAGGATCGGTTCAGATGTTTAGATGTTTATCCAGGGTTAGTAAAAAGTCCCGGAACGGTCGAATATCTGTTATTAATGACGCAATTTTTTTGGATTTTTGTAATGACGAATGGCCACAAATAAGCGTTTTTTATAACACATTCACTTTTTTCTCACTTCCCGTTTAACAGGAAATGACTCCAACTTAATGTTTTTAAATGGGACACCTTGTATTATTTACCATTTTCGGATGCAGGATAAAAAACTACGTTCTGAAACATCAACATGTCTTTTGTAATTGATGAGATAACACCGCAAAAAAAATATTCATAATGCAAAATCAAGATACCTGTTATAAAAGTTCGTAATATGATTTAAATTAAATTAATTATTCAAATTGTGCCCCGTCTATAACTTGACAGTGATATAATCTATCAACAAAATGTCTCACTGAATTTTATATCATCTCTGGCGTAATACGGTTGATTTCTTCAATTATCCGGTCCTGTAATTGTTCCAGATCATTAAGTTGTTTTTTATAGACCTGACATTTTAAGTGACCCCACAAAAAGAAGTCCAGTGGAGACAGGTCTGGAGAACGAGCTGGCCACTTGATTGCTCCTCTGCGTCCGATCCAGCGGCCAGGAAATATTTGGTCCAAATAATCACTGAGATTACTCGGAAATTATCTAGATTAGGTCTCCTTTTATTTAGAAAGAGTGCTCTAAGTGCTGGTACAATTTGGTTCTGACCGAGGACAACTCTCATATATACAAGGTGGCGCATTTCTACGGTAAATTATAGGTAAATTACCTAACAAAATTTAGCTCTGTAGATTCAGAGACAAAAAAAGTTATAGGCATTCAAAGAAAAATACATTGGGGTTTTCATCAAAACGTCAAAGTCGCGATTTAAAACGTTAAAATTGGCAACATTTAGGCAAACAACCTGAAACCAATACGAGCTATGAAAAGAAAATGTCTCAAGAAGAATGTTTTACAAAGCCTGGAGTCTTAGCTTCAATCATCATTGTCCTTCATTTTACTAAAATGTTTCCAGAAGATTCATTTTAAGTATACCCCTTCTCTAATGCTTTCGCAGTACTTTTAGCTATAGAGTTTATTGTTAAAATGGTATATAATTTTTGTCAAATTTTTGTTAAAAATCAATAAAGGTCAATATATCCGTTATTATACAAAGTACGAAAAAATTGTATACATTAATTATAGGGTGTCTTGAACTACATCTTAAAAAATATTTTTTACAATCACAGGATGGCCCATAAACGGTTGGGGATACACATTTTCTTTTTTTAGTGAATTTTCTTTAAAAAAATTCACTAATAAGGAGATCCCGACTTTTGAATTTTGAAAAAAATTCTTCAAATGAGCGCGAACTAGGCCCCCTAGAAGCCATATCCAGGGTCAGTTTCAATTTATATATATATATATATATATATATATATATATATATATATATATATATATATATATATATATATATATATATATATACACCTATAACTCAAAAAATAATGGGCCGATTATGATCACATTTGGTACATACCTTCCTTTTGCCAGTGGCTTGGATAAGTTCATTAGTCAGGAAAATCGACCTAAGTTTTCCCGAAAAATTTTGTATTTTATTTCTAAAAAAATTTATATCTCTAGAAATAACAAAGTAAGGGCAACTAAGTTTGGTACGCTGGTTTCTGCCATAAAGAGTATTCTACGCACAAAAACTTAGATCTCTATGTTAAAAGACAAAAAAGTTAGAGGTAAATGAATGTTTAAAGTCCAATGCCTGTCAGACAGAGTAGTTAACTGCCACGCGTAGATTGATTCATACAACAGGTATAAACCATACATCAACGGTAACCAAACTAAATATATACCAATCATAAAACATACTTTCCGAGCCAACAGTCGTTAAATCTCGGCCGCAGTTATGGAAAATGACAGACGACATGAAATTAAACATTTTCTAAGTGATTGTTGTTTAACTGGGGGATTCAAACAATTATTAAAATACACTATATTTGTATCTTTGTGAACGGCCCTAAATACAGTTTTAGCGCAGCATAGATATATTATGCTGTCCCATACAGTAGAAATTTAAACAAATTGAAGTCAAGTCTTTAAAATGATTCTAAAATAGTTTCTTTTATCTTTAAACTTAAACATAAGACGTCATATAAAACCGAAACAGTCGTGGGATGTGTTTCAATGGTAATTCTACTAATTATGTAATTAATTGTTACGTATACTTAGTTATCACTGGGCTGTAAACTATGGATTAGGTGATAGGAGAAGGGTCTCTGGTTGTGTTTTTTGAATATTCTGTGAATGGTTGTTGTTGATAAACCCAAGTCTCTTTGACAATCCCTGAGACATGAATTTGGCTCAGCAGCGAAATATGACATTGAGTTCGTTTACCTCATTATCAACACTTCGCTTCGGTTTCTCCTATTGGGGATTAAACTCCCGTAACTTGAACAATTCTTCAATAATCTCTTTATTGTGTCAGGACTAGGCTTCGGTCTATCTGGATACTTTTCGGAGAAATCACGACATGTGCGACCAATTATTCGATGACATTTACCATAAATAATTAATAGCTCCATAAAATCATAGTTTGCATACCTTAAATTGGCCATTTTTATCACTATTATAGGGTTACTTATAGGGTGTCTTTAGCTGCATCTTGTGAAATTATTTTGACAATCACAGTCAACCCATAAGTCGTTGGTGATACTTACAATTTTTTTTTTTGAACATTCCTATTTGCATTTTTGCATTTTTCATCGAAATATGATGCATGTTTGTAAAAAAAAGTCGAGACGCAATAAGTGCTTTATCGTAGCGAATTTTCATTAAATGCTTCAAAAATTCAATAACTCAGTTTGCTATTAACCTAAGGTTCGTCGGCTAGGAAACGAGTTTTTTCGGAAAATTTTTGTATGTTCCCAAAAAAATTATTTTGATAAAATATGGTACATTGTTTCTACCATATAGGTTATACCGGTAACCAAATTGATGCCTGCTTGCATTAAAGAGACATATTTGCTATTAAAAACATTTTTATGAAAATTCACTTCCATAACGCACTTGCTGCGTCCAGGCGTTTTTACGTATATGCATATGTATAGGAGCTAAATGAAAATAGGACTAACTAAATTATTATTGATAGATTTTCATTGTAGATAGAAAGTTAGAGAATAGTGTAAAAAATACTTTTATTTTCTTTATATATCTTACAAAAATAACAAATTACAGTCCTTATGCACATGGAGTCTTGAAAACACTGTCCAGGATACCAAGAAGAGAGTCTCTGGTGATCTGAAGTTTACATTTGCTGTTGATTTCTGTTACGAAACAAGGCCTGACTTCACCAAATTCACTGTAAAAGGAAAACGAAACTCGTTATATTTAAAATTACTTCAAGTTAAATAGCGATAGTTAAAAATATATATATTTGAAAAAAACTCGGGACGCAGCAAGTGCGTTATGGTAGTGAATTTTTATTAAATGCTTCAAATTTAAATAACTCAATTTTCTATAAACTTAGAGAGTTTAATTTCAATACGTAGTAAGGTTTTTCCTAAGGCAAGATATCCACAAAATTTCATTAAAATAACTTTGTAATTTTCGGAGAAAAAAATTTTTTTCAAAAGAAAATTTAAAATTTGAGTAACTCAATTTTCTCTAAACTTAGAAAGTTGAATTTTGGTACGTAGTAAGGTTGAGGCAACATATATAGTAAATTTCATTGAAATAGCTTTGTTACTTTCGGAGAAAAAAAAATTTTTCGAAAGAAAACTCAAAATTTTTCCGGAAAACCCCGTCTGATTTTTCTGGATAACGAACTCATCCAAGCCATTAATAAAAGACAGGCACTTGCCAAGTTTCATCGAAATCGGTTAATTATTTTTTGAGTTTTCATATATATATATATATATATATATATATATATATATATATATATATATATATATATATATATATATATATATATATATATATATATATATATATATATATATATATATATAAACATATAAAAATTAAACCTATTTACAAATGAACTTTAATAAGATATTATGCTGACAATACCTCTCTCAAGCACCCTAAAATATAATCAAAATGTGCACAGTTATATATGTTTTATTTCTTTTTCCCTTGTCTTAATGCACTACATATTTTATGACAATCGATTTAATTTACTTATTTGATTTCATAAATAGTCGGTTAATAGTGACTTGGAATGAAGTAGACACCACATCTTCAAACATATTAAGAGAATATGAGTAAATCAACAGCAACTGGGAATGAATTCGGTCAGTCCTCAGCCACGTGGTTAAAAAACACTGTTTGCATGAGTGCTTACAACTCTAGATCTAAATAAAAGGACTGTAACAGCGGCAGAAGCAGAAGTCAATGGAAGGTTGATGAATGAATCTCATGAGTCAATAAGAAAAGCATTGACTAACCAACAGCAACCACATACTTACGATTTAAACATGTTTCAAATTTGAATAGCTCAATTTTCTGTAACCCTAGAAAGCTGAATTTTGGCACATAGTTAGGTATTTCCCAAAGCAATATGTAGACCAAATTTTATCGGAATTTTCGGAAAAAAAAATTTTTTTTTAAAGAAAACTCAAAATTTTCCCGGAAAACCCCGTCCGATTTTCCTGGCCAACGAACTCATCCAAGCCATTAATAAAAGAAAGGCACTTGCCAAGTTTCATCTAAATCGGTTAATTATTTTTTGAGTTATCAGACGGATACATATATATATATATATATATATATATATATATATATATATATATATATATATATATATATATATATATATATATATATATATATATATATATATATATATATATATATATATATATATATATATATATATATATATAAGCATATAAAAATTCAAACTGACCCCGGATATGGGTTCTAGGGGTCCTAATTCGCGCTCATTTGAAAGAATTTTTGCAAAGTCTCACCATCGATACCTCTCTATTAGTGAATTTTTTTAATAAAAATTCACTAAAATGTATTATAAAGTATTTTTCTTAAATTGTTGTATTGTTTTCTTAAGTGATAAAGTGTAATATTAGCATTAATATTAGATTACGTTTATTGTAATTATTTGACATAGAAAACGAGACAGATCGGAGTAACTAAGGTGTTTTAGGTGTTTTATCGACTTTTCGTAAAAATAAATCATAAATGTTCATCTTGCTGACATCGTCCTTGATACCATCTGCAGAATTGGAGTCGCTTAGGGTAATCGTCAACATTTAAGCCTTGTACTATTGTAGGTTTGTATGGATGGACTCAGTTTTAATACAGGGTGTACCGTACTTTTTGGAACGTCAATTTGTTCACCATAAAACCGAACATATTGGAGAGGGCTTTCGTTTGAAACCTGTAAGACGGCATTATTTCTTTCTTCATTTCTAGGCATTGGTAATTTCTTTGCGTGGAAGCTACCGTCGTTCAATATAGTCACTATCTGCGAAAATTGTTTGGTTGGCGTCTTTCTGGGTAGTTGTTTCGATATGAATTTTCAGCTGCCTCAGTATTTCGGTTAGAACGAATATAACATTCCAACATGTCAAAATAATCTTCATTACTGAACATATTTTTGAACAATATTTAAAATAAACAGGAAACAAACTATTTAGTACAAAATTTTGAGCAACGTGTTAAATACACCTCAAATTGTTCAGATAATGAAGAATGACAGTATTCTTAATTGTCGCGATAGTATACCTACTTTCTTCTGTCGTTTTTCAGTTGCCTTACGTTTAAAAATCAAACAATTTTCAAAGGCGTCTTCGTAAACCAAGAATCTTCTTTTTATTGAGTTCTGTTAGTAGATTTAGTTATTTACTAGGTTTACCTATTTAATTTAATTATAACAATTTTTTAGGATAATATTGTAATGTAAAATATCATTTGTAATAATGGAAGAAGTTCCCCTCAACATCCGGCAAGGCATGTGGCTTTTAGCCGATGGCGCGCCTATGCATCATACAGGTCATATTTGGGACTACCTCAATGATGTATTTCGAGGAAAGCGGATAGGCAGAGGAGGACCTCGGCCTCCTGACTTGACAAAAGAGGACTTCTGTTGGTGGGGCTATATTAAAGGTGAAGTGTACAAAGAACCCGCTACGACAAAAGAAGACATGAAAAATAGGATTAGAGAGGCGTTAAGAAGTGTCAATGTCAATATTTTATTGATTGTTGTTGCCCTTACTTGGTGAAACTTGTCCATATTATATGCAGACTTGGAGACTACTTCTCTGGCTTCACTGTTGATTTTCGTTTTTGTATGTGAAGGACGTAGCCAGCGCGTAAGCTAACTGTAGCAAGTGGTTATTACGAATTCTGGAAGTTCTATGATGTTCTTCAACGTTTCTGTGACTATAGTTTCTTTGAAAATCGCTGTCTAGCAGTTCCTGGTGCATATAATGAGCATGCTGTCAAGCAGCGAAACAGCGCTGGCTACGTCCTTCACCTACAAAAACGAAAACCAAGAGTGCAGCCAGAGAAGTAGTCTCCAAGTCTGTATGTAATAATGTCAATACTTTTTTATCACTCAGCTCCTGTCGGGCAGTATACAAAGAGAATGGAAATAATAAAAGACGATTTATGCACATATCACCGATATATGCCACCGATCACACAGTCCTACCGTGCGATAGATGGATCCAGTGGAGACATAAATTGGAAACGGAATTGGGGCCGAGAATTAATAGAGAAGACATTGTCCAGATAATGATAGGTAGTGAGGGCGGATGGGGTAGTGTCTGCTGTTTTGTCAGGAAACTATCGCAGAAGAAGAGAGCTGAGGAATGCCAAAGACTGCAGCAAGTCGGGAGCCAAGCCGAGCAAGATCCTAGCGAATGAAGAAAAGAACAGGAAGAGCAACTACTGAACTCAAAATCCTCAAATAATGATGCAAGGGAAAAACAAAAAAATATCAGAAGAAAAGACACCTGCGCTTGCACCATGATGTTATGTCAGAGATGACAGTTTCGCGGTGATACGGGAAGTTCATGGGGCCATTTGTTCCGATTATCCAGAGCGTCGGCAATGCTCCACGAAAAAAAAAACACATCTATATTGGGAAACACATGGAAACATTATTGCTTTGTATTATCGACAAATACCAAAACTAACTTCAAACTGACAGATTTTTTAATGTAAGAATGTTGGTAGCTTATTTGCAACACATCGATAGTTACCATAGCAACCATATTCAGTTTTGCTTACTGCAAAGTTTCCAGGCTAACTGGATAACAATATATATACTCGTAATGTATTTTGATTTGTTCTCTTGGGTAGGGTAAATGTTCATTTTGCTTTACTTAACATTTTACAGGAAGGCAATTAACAAAAACTTTTTTTTGATAAACTTACCTGCATGCTTCCTCTTTGAAAGATTTGCCAGAAGTGGTAGTGACTTCGTTCCACTTGCTTTCCACATTTTCGATACATTTACTGTTCTCAAGGTCGAGGTCTTCGATACATGGGTTTACCAGCTCTTTAACAGGAGAAAAAATTATAATGTGTTACTACTACATGTCAAACGAAATGTCAGAATTTATGTTAGCAATTTAAAATTGTATTTTTAAGTAACTAGTTATTAAGTATGGACCGTTTCTCTATACAATTTAGATGGATGTAAAAAAGTATGAAAAAAGATCAGTAGGAAGATCAGAGGTATTGTAAGAAAGCAGGAGTTGAAGAAAAAGCAAAGGGACAAGCACAACACTTTTGATATAAATTTGTTTATATATTTGTATATTTTAAATTGTGTTTTTCCAAGTACAAGCTAACGCCTCTTTGTAAAAACACATTGTATGAATTTATGCCACGAATACTAATATTATTAGTACCATTACTATCACATATAATAAGGCTAGATGTATTCTCACCATAATTTGAACCTCAGACCGGTTTCGCTCTATTTTTTATATATTTCAACAACACACCACGAGGGTTTACAGCCTAAATATTATCGCACCGTGGGTGTCGACAAGGAGGAAAGAGGCAACTTGTTAATTCTGGACTTGAAGGTTTGGAGATTCAGAGGAAAAGGAAAATATGTGCCGGCAAGGAATTCCACAACTTGGAAGTCCTCGGGACAAAAAAGCGGGCATAACAAGATGTTCTATGTCTGATGACCTGGACAGTAAAAGGGTGCATTCGCTCTGTTCCCCTGGTAAATCTGTTGGGGGCAGCAAGTAGAGGAGCTATAAAAGAAAGCTCCTCTGAGCAGTGCCCGTGTAGATATCTATAAAAAAAGAGAGAGAGAAAGAGAGAGAGAGGTCACCAACGGCATGTCGGTGGGCAAGAGACGGAAGCCTTTGGGTGAGGGTGGGGTCACCGATGAGACGTATAGCTCTCTTCTGAATGGAGTCCAGAATAGCGAGTGTAGAAGCGGCAGCGGCACCACAGACATGGGAGCAGTATTCGAGGTTTGGCCTTATTTGTGAAGTATATAAGGTATAGAGATTAGCTGGTGAAAAGTATTTGCGAGCCCGGAAGAGAAAACCTAATTTCTTAGCAGCCGCTTCTGCAATTGATGGAACATGTTGATGCCAATTGAGGTTTCGATCCACAGAAATGCCAGCAAGTGAAAAGAACTCATCACTTTGAATAATTTAGTTGTTCATTGTGATGGGTCTAGGGCTGGTGCATCTCTTATGAGATAGAAAGCAAGACTGAGATTTGGTGGAGTTGAATTGCACAAGATTTCTACTTCCCCAGTCTAATATTTTTTGGAGATCCACAGAGACAGAACCCTCCATGAGCCTGCGATCCTCATCTAATTGGGCTAAAGAGACAGGTTTAGAATTTTGTATATTTAAGTGGAGGGCGCTGTCGTCCGCGTAACTGTGAATTTAGTTGGATGTGCTAGAGAGGAGGTCATTGATGTGGAGAAGAAACAAAGTAGGGGCTAAAGCTCAACGTTGACAGACTCCTGCATTAATTGGATAGAGTTTAGAGGAATGGCCATCCACCACAACAGAAATGCTCCGGTTGGAGAGGAAATTTGCTATCCAGGTACAGAGTTTTGGTGGTAGGCCATAGGCCGCAAGTTTGTTAAGCAGCGCTGCGTGCCAGACCTGGTCGAATGCTTTGGATATGTCTAGAGCGACAATCTGGGATTGACCGTGTAGTTCCATAGACTTGCTCCAAGAACGGGTGACAAAGGAAAGGAGGTCGGCAGTTGATCTGCGCTGACGGAATCCATACTGCCTGTCGTGGATTAGATTGTGTTTTTCAAGAAATTTTAGTAATTCGGTGTTTATATACTTTTCCATCACTTTAGAGACGACTGAAAGAAGAGAAATTGGCATATAGTTACTAGTAAGTGCTTTGGATCCTTTCGTGGGGACGGGTTGTACTTGATCAGTTCTCCAGTTACTAGGGAATATGCCTCTATTGTAAGATGTCTGAAACAGACAAGTCAGGACAGGAGCAAGTTCTGGTGCGCATTTTTTGAGAACAATTGCTGGGATCTCGTCAAGGCCAGAGGCTTTCCTGGTATTAAGAGAAGAGAGCATCTTTCGTACCTTTTTAGTTTTGAAAATGGTAACCGTCATTTTATGCGCGACATTGGGGACATTTATAGATATCTGCATGGGCACTGCTCAGAGGAGCTTTCTTCCATAGTTCCTCCAACTGTTGCCCCCAACAGACTTACCAGGGGAACAGCGCGAATGCACCCTTTTACTGTCCAAGTCAACAGACATAGAACATCTTGTTATGTCCGCTCTTTTATCCCGAGGACTTTCAAGTTGTGGAATTTCTTGCCGGCACATGTTTTTCCTTCTCCTCCGAACCTCCAAACCTTCAAGTCCAGAATTAACAAGTTACCTCTTTCCTCCTTGTCGGCACCCACGGTACGATAGTATTTAGACTGTAAGCCCTCGTGGTGTGTTGTTGAAATATAGGTGAGTTGAGAGTAGAATTGCCGGCGAACAACGATGCAAAAAGTTCAGCCTTGCCCAGGGCGGTATAAACAATTTCATCCCCTGAAACAAGATGTGGGTACGTGCTCTTGCAGAAATTATTCCCAATAGATGTAGCAAGAGTGCAGAGGGGTTTGCTGCCGTTGGAGCTTGAGAGGACTTTGTTTTTGATGTGATTATTAAACGAGTTTTTTGCCTCAGAAAGAATGCGGACATAGCGGTTTCTTGCGTCGTTAAATGTTTGACGGTTTTCTTGACTGGGATTGTGTAGAAGCGTTTTGTGAGCTTTGACCTTTTCAAATCTGGCCTTGTCACATGATTTAGAGAAACAGGGCTTTTGAGTGACTGAAGAGGTTTTCTGTGTCACGTACACATAAATAATTCCATGCCAGCTTGGATAATTTCGGAGACGTTTTGTGAAATATCAGGGGGGTAAGGGTGAGAGAAGCAGACAGACGCCCATGTAAATGAGGAAAATTAATCCCGCATTTCGTCCCAGTTCGCGAAGTTGTAGTGCTAAACGATACGTAGATGTGATGACTGTGTCACCTCGAGTTGCATTGCGCAGGAAGCGGTGACCATGCCGTGGTCTGAGCGACCAAGGGGGGCGGTGACTGATATCTTATAGCAGTCAGGATTTGTAGTAAGAAGGAGATCCAAGGGATTTGAGCTGTGTGTTGAGATGCGAGAAAAGGGATTTGGGATGCGAGGAAAAGGATAGCTATTCACGATTTTCCAAATTATAACCATTCATGTTCTAAATTAATAATTAAGAAATATCTATAAATTTTTTAATTTCGTGTTATTTTAAATTTTCAAATTAACTCTTCAGAATTAGACGTGTCAGTAAATCTGGGTTTTTAATGTTTAGAAACGTTTAACTGTAGTCCCCAAAAGGGGCGGTGACTGATGTCTTATTAGATTTAGAGCTCATCAGTACGGTATATTAATTACAGCGAGAACACACCTATAAAGTAATATGGCTATAGTATCCAGCCTCCTAGAACACTGTGAGATGTAGGACAGGGTCGCCATCTCGGTGCGGAACCAGGTAGTATATTGTCACGACAGCTCCAAATAACACAAAATGTCATAAAATAGAAACAGTGTACAACCAACAATTTTGTAAATTGTTAACCCTGGCCCATTTATTCGCTAATATAGGGAGTATGTAAGGTTAGATGTATTCTCACAACAATTAGAACCGCAAGCCGGTTTCGCTCTCATTAGAGCTCATCAGTGCTCAACTAATTACAGCGAGAACACAGCTATAAAGTAAGACGGCTAGTCTCCTAGAACATTGTGAGATGAACGACAAGGTCGCCATCTCGGTGCGGAAACAGGTAATATCTTGTCACGACATATCCAAATAAGACAAAATATCATAACAAAATGTTATTTAAAAATTTTAATATTAGGATTCACATAGTTTTACTTAGTAAGCAGTAGGATTTTCTTACCGAGGATATGCTCTCCATTAAGCTGACAAAGGTAGCTGACGACTCCGGCCACGGCTTTGACACCATACTGAGCAATACCGGCATCCTCATTGGGCAAGCAGCCGTCGATGGCTTTGGCCATAGGGTCCACGACGTACACCAAGTGGTTCTTGATCAAACCACACACAGTTTCGCTGGCGGTGTCGATCTCTTCAGCACGCTTCACTACCTCGTCTAGGGGGCCCTAAGCAGCAAGAAAAAAGAACAAAATTGAGTCTGTGTTTCTTTCGTTATCCAAGTCATGCGTTCATTATTGAATTTTATTGCTTTGCAATTCATATTTGGAAAAACTATTTTAACAAAATTTCAAATTTAAGTATTGCCAGAGATATTTTTGAAGCCATAGATATGTTTGTAGGTCTGTATTTATCAATATTTGTTTCGTTAACTTTTATATAAGAAACTTTTTTTAATTATGTGAGCATTGCAATATCTTTAGGAAAGAGGGCAATAAATATTATAGATCAGCAATTACTGCTAAAGTAACAATTTTGTAAAATAAGAAAGTTGATATTAAAAGGTATGGTATTGATATACCTTTTATGTTTACTAGAACCTACATCAACAAGTGTCTTCAGAGAAGAAAACTGTTTGTTATAGAAGGTTTTTGTTGATATGATATATTTCCTGCATACATAGAATTATTCGAACACACAGTGTGGTAATTCGTAGTGGAGTTTAATAAAAAATCTCGGGACGCAGCAAGTGCGTTATGGTAGTGAATTTTCATAAAACTATTTTTTAATAGCAATAATGTGTGTTTTTTTAAGAAAGCAGGTATCAAATTTGGTTACCGGTATAATCTATATAGTAAACACAATGTGCCATGTTTCATCAAAATAACTTTATTGTTTGAAAATGTAGAAAAATTTCCAAAAGTAAACTTAAAGGGTTCCCGAAAAAATCGTTTTTTGGTCAACCTTATTGGTTAATAGCAAATTGAGCTATTCAAATATTAAGCATTTGATCAAAATTCGCTACCATAACGCACTTACTGCGTCCAGAATTTTTGTTTTTACAAACATGCATTATATTTCGATGGAAAATGCAAAAATGCAATAACATAAGGCGTGTTTGATTAAAAAAAAAGAAAATTTGTATCACCAACGACTTATGGGCCAGCCTGTGATTGTAGAAATAATTTTTTAAGATGTAGTTTAAGACACCCTATAATTAATATATACAATTTTTTTCATATCTGGTATAATAACAGATATATTGAGCTTTATTGATTTTTTTTACGAAAATTCTACAAAAATTATATACCATTAAACGATAGACTCTATAGCTAAGACTACTGCCAAGCGTCAGAGAAGGGGTCTATTTGAAATAAATTTTCTGGAAACATTTTATTAAAATGAAGGACAATGACGGTTGAAACTAAGACTTCAGGGTTTGTAAAACATTCTTCTTAAGACATTTTATTTCCATAGCCCGTATTAGATTCAAGTTCTTTTCCTAAATGTTGCCAATTTTGACGTTTAAATCGCAACTTTGACATTTTGTGAAAAACCCCAATTTATTTTTGTTTAAATGCCTATAACTTTTTGTCTTTTGACCTACAGAGCTAAATTTTGGTAGGCAACTTGCTTATAATAATATAAACCCGCGTATAAAATTTGGTTGCCCTTACTTTGTTAATTTTGGAGATATAAATTTTTTTCGAAAGAAAACACAAAATTTTCCGGGAAAACCTCGTCGGATTTTCCTGGATAACGAACATATCCAATCCACTTGCAAAAGGAAGGTACTCACCAATTTTGAGGTTTAAAATCGCGATTTTGACGTTTTGAGGAGAACCCAAATTTATTTTTCTTTGAATGCCTGTAACTTTTTTGTCATTTAACCTACGGAGTTAAATTTTGGTAGGTGACTTGCACCTAATGATATAAACCTGCGTATGAAATTTTATTGCCCTTACTTTGTTAATTTCGGAGAAAAAAATTTTTCGATTTTTTTCGAAAGAAAACACAAAATTTTCCGGGAAAACCTTGGCGGATTCTCCTGGCTAACGAACTTATCCAAGCGACTTGCGAAAGGAAGGTATGTGCAAAATTTTATCAAAATCGGTCCATTATTTTTTAAGTTATAGGTGTGACACATAAATAAATATATATATATATATATATATATATATATATATATATATATATATATATATATATATAAACATATAAAGTCCGAAACTGACCTCGGATTTGGGTTCCGAGGGTCCTAAATAGCGCTCACTTGAAGAAATTTTTTCCAAATTCGAAAGTCGAGATCTCCTCATTAGTGAATTTTTTTTAAGAAAATTCACTAAAAAGTTCTGAGGTAACACATAAAAAACATACAGGCGAATTGAGAACCTCCTCCTTGTTTGAAATCGGTTTAAAAAAAAGCAAATAAAACGTATTTGGGCTCGACCGGGATTTGAACCTGGGATCTCCCGCACTCTAAGCGGAAATCATACCTCTAGACCAACGAGTCAGTTGTTGGAAGTTTGTTTTAATGTCGTATTCCAGCGGGCGTTCTAATCATTTTAGTCATAATTCACGTTTAATCACTTATTTATATAAAAATTATAAATTAATACCTAGTTATTAAATTAAATACTGAAATCTCGGATAAGTTTTGTTTCCGCGGAAACACTGTTTCTTTCTCAACAGAATGAATGGTTGGTTGTGATCCACAATCATCATCAATGTAGTCGAAGCCAATTAAATACGCATTATTAAGGATAACTCAAAAACTACTAGTCAGATCCTGATCACATTTATATGGGACCACACGAGAAGCACCAGCTTTCAAATAAAAAAAGAATCATCAAAATCGGTTCACCTAGAAAAAAGTTCTGACGTAACACACATAAAAAAAACATACAGGCGAATTGAGAACCTTCTCCTTTTTTTGAAGTCGGTTAAAAATGAAGAACAATGACGGTTGAAACTAAGATTTCAGGGTTTGTAAAACATTCTTCTTAAGACATTTTATTTCCATAGCCCGTATTAGATTCAAGTTCTTTTCCTAAATGTTGCCAATTTTGACGTTTAAATCGCAACTTTGACGTTTTGTGAAAAACCCCAATTTATTTTTGTTTAAATGCCTATAACTTTTTTGTATTTTGACCTACAGAGCTAAATTTTGGTAGGTAACTTGCTTATAATGATATAAACCCGCGTATAAAATGTGGTTGCCCTTACTTTGTTCATTTTGGAGATATAATTTTTTTTCGAAAGAAAACACAACATTTTCCGCGAAAACCTCGTCGGATTTTCCTGGATAACGAACATATCCAAGCCACTTGCAAAAGGAAGGTACTCACCAATTTTGACGTTTAAAATCGCGATTTTGACGTTTTGAGGAGAATCCAAATTTATTTTTCTTTGAATGCCTGTAACTTTTTTGTCATTCAACCTACGGAGCTAAATTTTGGTAAGTGACTTGCCTCTAATGATATAAACCCTCGTATGGTTGCCCTTACTTTGTTAATTTTGGAGATATAATTTTTTTTCCATTTTTTTCGAAAGAAAACACAAAATTTTCCGGGAAAACCTCGGCGGATTTTCCTGGCTAACGAACTTATCCAAGCGACTTGCAAAAGGAAGGTATGTGCCAAATTTTATCAAAATCGGTCCATTATTTTTTAAGTTATAGGTGTGACACATAAATATATATATATATATATATATATATATATATATATATATATATATATATATATATATATATATATATATATATATATATATATATATATATATATATATAAACATATAAATTCTGAAACTGACCTCGGATTTGGGTTCCGGGGGTCCTAAATAGCGCTCATTTGAAGAAATTTTTTCAAAATTCGAAAGTCGAGATCTCCTCATTAGTGAATTTTTTTTAAGAAAATTCACTAAAAATAGTGCTACAAATTAAATTATAACTTTCACATAGCTGTCATAATTTATTCTCTTCAGAGAGAAAATCTCATGGAATGAATTTGGGGTCCATCACTTAACCACAAAGAAAATATTTCTATTCCTGTACACATAAACTTTTAGAACGTTGTATTACTCGAGTTTTATTGAAAAATGCCAATTGTCACCAAATCACCCTATATTTATCCCCTGCCGCCGGAAGCGATCTTAACCAAAAACAATTCGAAGCGTTCCTTTGTCGGGTGCTAACTGAATGCCAAATTTGAAGATGATACCTCAATTCGTTCGAAAGTTTTTGCGTCTATTAACAGGCAGACGTACATGCCGACAGACCGACACACCGACGGACCGTAGACCGACCGACCGACAGACAAAAAATTCGTTCCAGAATCCAGTTTTCTATATGTTTTGTTTTTACGCCGGTTTAGCCAAAAAAATCGAAATTTGTGTCAACCATATTCCACTCCCACACATTCAACCCCTAATTTTATTTCAGCACAGAATACCATATTTTTGATGATAGTAAAAGTTTTCTAATGAATAAACACAGAACGTTAGATTACTCCAGTTTAAAAAAATGTCAGTTTTCTCCAAATTACCCCCCATTCATCACCTACCCCCTGAAGCAATTTTACCCAAAAACAATCCGAACCGTTCGTTTGTCTGGTGCTAATCTTGTGCCAAATTTACAGACGATATCTCAATTCGTTCTAAAGTTATCGTGGCTACAAACAGACAGACATAGAGACCGACAGACAAAAAAAGTTCGTTCCCCAATCATGTTTTCTATATGTTTTTATACTTTTTACGACGTTGAAATTGAAAGTTTTCTAATAAACAAACCCTATAACGTTATATTACTCGAGTTTTAACGAAAAAATGTAAATTTTCACCAAATCACCCCCATTCATCCCCTACTCCCTAATCCATTTTGCACAAAAACAATCCAAAACGTTCGTTTGTCCGGTGCTAACTGTACACCAAATTTGAACACGATATCTCAAATTTTTCTAAACTTATCGTGGCTACAAACAGATAGACATACAGACAAAAAACATTTTCGTTCTCAAATCATGTTTTTTATATGTTTTGACACTTTTTTCGACGTCTAAGCGGGAAAAAAAATCGAAATTTTTGACGCGGATGCCATATTTCCACACGTATTGCCGATGTGAAAGTAATAATTAATTTCAATATGAACAGAGATGTGAAATAAAGTCATTACGAAACTAATGGTTGAATAATTAAATACAGATCTAAAAACTTTTCCTCTGGCTTCCCAACTGCCGACCTCATTTCCTTTGTCACCCGTTCTGGGAACAAGTCTATGGAACTACACGGTGAATCCCAGATTGTCATATTGACATATCCAAAGCATTCGACCAGGTCTGCCACGCAGCGCTGCTTAATAAACTTCCGACCTATGGCCTACCACCAAAACTCTGTACCTGGACAGCAAATTTCCTCTCCAACCGGAGCATTTCTCTTGTCGTGGATGGCCATTCCTCTAAACTGTATCCAATTAATGCAGGTGTCCCTCAAGGTTCAGCTTTAGCCCCTATTTTGTTTCTTCTCCACATCAATGACCTCCTCTCTAGCACATCCAACCCAGTTCACAGTTACGCGGACGACAGCACCCTACACTCAAATAAATATACAATACTCTAAGCATGTGTCTTCAGCCCAATTAGATGAGGATCGCAGACTCATGGAGGGTTCTGTCTCCGTGGATCTCAAAAAAATATTAGACTGTGGAAGTAGAAATCGTGTACAATTCACCCCCACCAAATCTCAGTCTTGCTTTCTACCTCATAAGAGATACACCAGCCCTAGACCCATCACAATGAACAGCCAAGTTTTTCAAAGTAATGAGTCCTTTTCACTTGTTGGCATTTATGTGGATCGAAATCTCAATTGGCACCAACATGTCACATCAATTGCAGAAGCGTCTGCTAAGAAATTAGGTTTCCTCGTCCGGGCTCGCAAATACTTTTCACCAG